>JAFBJR010000194.1:9270842-9634076 GCA_016785285.1 Brachirus orientalis | reverse complement strand
CCTATATATATATATATATATAATTTTAAAGAAATCTAGATATGTTTAGATATATTTATTTTGGGTTCAAGTTATTTGGTTTTATTTTGGACTTGAGGACTGCTCATCTTTTCAAAGTTTTAACAACCAAAGTCATTAAACTGGTTTAGTTTTTGTAATTCAAGCTCAGTGTCACCACACTCACTTCTTCACTTTGAATATGAAAGTGCAAATTAATTTGGCCACTTTTGTGATTTTACTGCCCTCGAAGTTTAAAAGAAGAGAAGAAGAATAGACACAGGATTGGTGTAAATAACACCACTATAATTAATGCACTTTATAGTGTTACAGTTGTATCAATAATAGTCAAGCACTGGCTACTCTGAGGTGGTTGGAGGGAGGCCTTGAATGTTTTCTGTAGCTGCTCTGTGACGTTCAGGAATCCTTCCCTTTTCACTGCACAATGGTAGATTTAAACATGTTCAGGAAGAAAGAAAGTTGTGTGAATCATGTGAATTAGGCTAAAAGGAGAATAAGTCACACTTTCATGTGTATTGCCCCCATTATGACGAATTAATGATGTACCAAATGAAATTTCATAATCAAGGGATGATTATGATTATTTTAATGTCTAAAAGTTTGCCATGTGTCTAAAGCCAGGAAATATGTCACCAAAGTTTATTTGTTTAATATTTGTAATCTATATGTTCTATTCTGGTTTGCTGATCCATGTCTCTAAATAATGGTGTCTTTTATCATTCAGTTTGTGGACAACTCAAACCAAATCACAATAATAATTTGAAGCCTTACTCTTGAACTGTTTGATGTGAGGACATCAGGTGATCTTTTGAATGCAGTTTATCCAGATACAGTAGGTGTAGAGCCACTTGTCTTAGTTATTGCTTAATGAGAAAAAAAACCGCACAAACAGCTTTTAAAGAGATTTTTTTTTTTTTACCAGAAAATATAACATATTTGTTTTTATTTATATATTATTACCCATATGATCCCTCACAACATTATTAAGTGCTTGTGAAAACCTTTTAAAAACAAATAATGTATAATAGGAACTATTTATTGTTTTTGTTCATGCATGGCAAAAGTTGACATAGTAAATGTGAAAAAGTAATGATAATATTGTATGATAGGGAACATTTATAGTGACAGACCTTTATATAGTTCAGCTATAGCTTTCAGTGTTTATTTTTCTATACTACAGAGTTTCGTAGGGACTTTGCACATTGTTTATGTGCCTGGTCCATAAATTTCCTGTTTTGGTTCACCAGCAATGGTCTCATGATCTCATTCTCACACTTAACACCACCTGCTTAGCTGTGGGCAGCAGGCATCACTGAACAAACAGCTGGTGAAGATCCTGGAGCACCATGAGAGTAAATATTGGTTTACTTCTGCTGTGTGGTCACAAATACCACGTGTGATATTGTTTTGTAACTACTGCCAGCAGCTGTTCCCAACCAAGTTCACCATGTTAACTCAAAAGATGATATGTTTTCTCAGCTTGTTTTCAATACTACCATGTGGCCAGAACTCTATGAAATATGTGGTTAATTGTCTGGGAAATAAAACATCTGTAGGTACTAGGAAAATTTGCAACTACAATTTCAAAATATTTGAGTGTTTTTCAGAGGAAATGGCCCTGTCTTCTGCAGGAAATGGTTAGATGTGCTCAACATCTTTACTTTCCGCCAAGGACACAATACCAGCTGCACTGACACTTACTGGCAATGGCCTTAATGAATGCAATTGTTTATCATTATATTGTTGTTCTCTATTTTTCATTGCAGCCAATTTTGTATCTTAAATTTAAACAGTTGAAAACAGATCAATAAGAATGAAAGGTCACAATGAAAGGACCAATATGGCATCTTAGTGTTTCAAAGCCCTCCCCCAAGAGATTACTTTACTTTCTGTAAGGAAACCTTTGTTCATAAAAAGTGTAGCATCCTTTGTTGTTTACAACTGTAATTCGATTTAATTCACACATATATTATATTCAAATCTACAGTCAATGTACCTCCATTTAATTGCTTTTAACCAGCAGGACAGTTTAGGCTGCAATAAACAAAGTAAGAACCTTCATTTAGTGTCTGGGAACAAAAAAAAAACTGCATTAAATGGTACACTGCACTGTGACTACTTCACTTATCCATCATTATTGTTTGAATTCATGAGAATAAGCAACTTATTAATGGCTGCGAGGTTCTGCCATGGGATTAAAAATATTTTTCCCCCTCAGCATAATGCTAAATATCCTTTAGTAACTTTTTGAAAGAAGTTCCTCAACTTTTTTTTTTACAGTTCTATGAAACAGAGAAATTATGTGAATAAATCAGAAAGTTTTTCAAATCTTCCAGTCCTTGCAGGCAGATTTATGTTACTTTTCTGTCTTTCATAGACTCTCATGTCAAATAAAATGCTCTGCTCAGTAACACTGAGGTCATTTATATCATCAGCTCCAGACAAAATCAAAGGGATAACAACTCGCAGAGCTAATCTGAGCATACAAAGCAGTAGTATGGTGCGGAGTCAATATCTGGAAAGTTCAACAGAATTAAAAATATATACTATATACATATATATATATATATCTATATATCACAATGAAACACACACACAACAAGGTGCAAGGCTGCATTTTAACTACTTTATTCTGCGTGATTCTCATGTTCACTTTTGCATTTGAATACATTGATTGCAGAGATTCAACATTCACAAATATTGGTTCATTTGACCAAACAGAACAGATATCTCTTGCGAATACAATCTGGATTTGTCTGGATTCATAAATAAATAACCTGTCACTATTTTTTAGAGAGAGAGAGAGAGGGAAATAGAAGTAGTGCTGTCTTCAGTTGGAGACATTAGATTTTTGTTTCTACTTTAAGTTTTATGTCATATATCTGTCTTTTAACACAATGTTATTTCATGTAAATGTCGACGTCAATTTTAAATCGTCTTTTCTGGCTTTTGGCTGAGTCTGCACTCCTGCCGGATAATATTTCATGTGTGTTGGAGTAAGTTGGGGTTGGCTCGTTTGAGGACAAACTTCTCTAGGAAACCATCTTATCCTGCCTCATACTTAACAGTCACATCACCAGCAGGTTCAGCTCAGTCCACATATCCTTTTTCAAGAGTTATCGTCAATCCAAGAAGGCAAGAGAGAGTCTCCAGCCTTTGGTTCCCCAGAGTGATCTCTATGATTGAAGCAGGCTGAGTCTCTGTGGAAGACAAAGCAGGATGAGCTCAATTTTATGGGCTTTTGCTGTCTCCTCCCAATTTGACCGAATGTCAAAGTATTAAAGGTCACATTTGAGAGATGGAAATATTATGAAAAGGTCTGAAGCATGTTCAGAGATTTCATTGCTGGCCTGTTGGGGCAGAACATTTGATGGAGGCCAGTGGGACCATGCTGCATGGCTGCCGAATGTGGGAGCTGCTGTAATTAGACAGCATTATCAGGACGTTGAATTCCTTTTTAGCTTAATTAACTCTTGACTTTAACTCATTATTCTGTGCATCAAAATAAACACAAACACGGGAGACAGAAGATTGCAGGCAAAGCCAGTGTGAAATCCAAGAAAAGTAATAGAGATGATGAAATAATTTACACTGCAATACAGGCCTTTATATAACAATGGATATGTCCTAGTCATAGCCAAATGTCCCAATTTTGCAGTGCTGTGTAGTTGTTCACTTCCAGTGCAGTGAGAATCTGTTTTGTGATGTCATTATGCAGGAATTGGTTTTCTATTCAGGAGGCCTCGCTATTTACTGCTTCACTTACCCTGACAGTAACAAAGTAACACTTTAATCTCTCCTCAGTGTCAACAGCAGCTGATAACAATTAAGGACAAAGTCTGGATCCCAGAGTGAAGTGTTTGACTTCAACACTAGCCTTTGCTGCAAAATGTAAACTACTCTTTTTATTTCCAGCCATTGCCCATTACAAAATTTATATACATGTCCCAAATTGCATTAAGGGAACCCAGAATGTCAATTAACTATTTGTGTGTCTCTTGTTTGGGTCTGTGCAAATGTTGGAAACGAAAGATTACAGCTGTTTTAATTGCAGATTTAGCTATACTTGTCATTACTTAGTATAGTTAAACAGGTTACAGTTGCTATATAAGCAAATGTGGTGATGTAGTTTAAAAAGATTCAAAATAGAACTACAATTATCAGCAAAATAAAAGGAAAATACAGTTTTGACTATGTGGTGTTACAAAGATATCTGCAGAAGTTGTTTTTAAAAAAAATAAAGAATAACAAAACAATGCATTCTTAATCTTATGACTCTAAGAGTACAATGTAGACATATACATTCATTTATATACACTCAACCATTTTATTAGGTTGTTTGACTGTTTGTTAATAGAAATATCTAATCACATGGCAGCAACCCAATCCAAATAGGCATGAACACATGGTCAAGACATATGGTCAAGTTAAAACTGATCATTAGAATCACAAAGAAAGATGATGTAAGTGAATTATGGCATGGTTGCTAGTGTCAGATAGGCTTGTCAGAGTATTTCAGAAATTTCCAGGATTTCCAAAATCAGCCAATTTAAGGGTTTGCAGAGAATGGACGAAGAGAAAATATCCAGTGAGTGGCAGTTCTCTGAGTGGAAATACCTGGTGGATGCCAGAGGTCAGAGGAGAATGACCAGGCTGATTCAAGATCACAGAAATGGATCAGTAACTCAAATAACCATTTGCTACAACCACTGTAGTCAGCTAACCATCTCTGAATGCAAAAATGATGAAAAAAAGGTTAAAGCAGTAAAGGATCATACCAGATGCTACTTCATTCAGTGTGCAGTGGTAATGTACACACACACACGCACATGCACGCGCGCACACACAGTAACAAAGGCACATTCATATTCAGACACAACATTAACAAAGTACTTAACAAAGTATTAAGTACTTGCACGCTATTGACTGAACTTATACGGATGATGCACATAAATGTTTTTGTTTTCTCATTTATGCATTTTTCTCATATCTCTTTTATTTTAATTGATCACAATCCTATGTGGAATGGGCCAGATGTCTAGCTCGACAGTAACTAAAGTAAGCTAAAGTCAACTAAAATAAATAAACTAGAATCCCATTCATAGTTATTTGATAGTTTATACAGAACAGATATCAAATCATCAGTTGTAAGACTCAAAAGTCTTTATTTTTCAAAAGTCTGCTGTCATCTGTGAATGTTGCCAACATGTCAACAACAACAGCATGACAAAGTGACAGTCAGGACTGAAACTTGTTTTTCAGTAACTGTTTAACCCCAAAAGACGCTCACCTGCAGCATTTCTGATGTGCAGCCATACATAGTATGAATGGTAATCAGAGATGGTTGGTAAAGACTTAGAGCAGAACTGTGCAGGATTTTTACCCTAATTTAACAGATTCAACATCATTGAGATGGTTAAATGGCTTGTTGTGGGGCGATTTTTTTCCACCCCCCCCCCTTTACCATCTGTTACCAGAAAAAGCAAGATCAGGGCCGCTGACCTCAGAATCAGGAGGTCTTATGAAGTCTCAGGTCTCATGAGAAACACAAATTGCTTCACAGCACTACACACACACCCTAGCCAGATATTGGCTATAAGATCAAGGCAGCGATAATGTTATTTTAGACATTCATCATGACAGAGCCGATGAAAAAGAAGCAGAGAAAACTGTTGTTGCAGGAAGCGAGGAAGAGGAAACGATGGCCGGGAGGGGGGTAGTGTCAGCGGTGATTTTTTACAACTGTGAAGATAAAGCAGTAGACAACGGATGGATGTTCACGGTGGTATTATTATTATTGTTTTTATTATTATTTTGTCTTATTTGCCCAAGAGCCACACTGAATATGGAAAAAATATAAGAGAAAGAAAAAGAACATCTTAGTTTCTTATGAAAGGGAAGTTGGCTCAACTTCATTGTTGCTGCTCATATTTGTGTGGATCATGAATTTGACAGTTAGCCTGTTCTGACACATTGCTCCTCTAATATGCATGATGCAGTAGCAGAAAACTGCAGGCTTTATCTCTGTCGAATAATGAGTACACTGCCATTTTGTCTGCTGACACTGAGGTATAATGCAGCCTATTTTGTATTACAGCCAAAACACAAAGCACCTGCTCTGTGAGACTTTTTACTCTGCGAACTCTGGTGCTCTGTAGCTTTCTGACACTGTGCAAATCAATGCGAGAGCCCATTGGTGAAGAGGACAAAGCCGACGTTGAAGACTTTGTAGCCTGGCAGATGTTTTTTATTGTATGATTATTTTCACAGTTTGTTTCCACATTTACAGCATGCAGAGCTAACTGTTGATGATGCTAGTAAAATTGCCTACATTAGTGTTAGAAAATATACTCTAATGTAGGAGAATTTTGTTACAAACAAATGAAAGAAATAAGAGATGTCTGTCACGAACCAAGAACATATTGAACAACATGATCCTCCAGGTAAAAAACAAAAAACTAAAAACAAAAAAACATGTTAAATACGTGTTATATTTTAGTCATAATATGAGGAATTCTTACAAAAAAAAATCTTGCAAACATTACACATTACAGGATTTAACAGATATATTGTTATAGTGAAATTAAAGATATAATATGTGACATTTCTGCATTAAAAACAAAAACATTAAAGGCAAAAGTAGCCATTTAACCAATCTATAGTAATCTGTATTTACATTGACAGTAATGGACCATTTTTATTATTTTGGTTGCCTTGAAATGATTTCACCTGCATTGCAGAACTGCTGCACTATTTTACACAGGGTTTACAGTTTATATATACTATACTTTTTTAAAGCTCTAAATGCTCAGTTATATTCAATATAACGCCAGAAGTCTACAATGTAAAACCACATATTAACTGGTCCTGCAAATATTCCATATAAAAGCCCTATTTAAACAATTATGGAAATGGGAAACACAAATGCCGGATTTTGGTTTGAAAAAAGTACAGAAGGTGTCATTGTTTGTGACACATGCAACAGAAAAACCCTCCAACCTGCTGCTCAGCAACTCGACGTGTGCGTTCGTCTTTTTCCACACTGCAAACAGGAAGTATTTTCTGTTAAGACAGATGAAGGCAACAACAACACTGAGCTAGTAAAGTGAGATGGCTCCAAACCGGTTTGGCAATGACTGGAAATAGATAAATAGATAAAGCCCCTCCGCCTGCTCCTGCTCTGCTGTTGTAGAGACACACATGCTCCCTCTTTCAGGACTGATAGTATTGCTTGGCAGAGTCTGTTTACAGATGAAGGATTCAACATGAACCCAATCAATGGGGAATAATGGGGATTGGGTACCTTGCTCAGAGACACCTCACCCTTTGACCTGTTGGGATTAGAACCAGCCAACATCTGGTTCCAAGCCAAATTCTCTTTTCTACTAATAAATGTTTTCATTTAAGCTTTAAACACAATTGAAAAACATTAATTCTTAAATATATTTAAGAGTACTATTAATAAAGAATAAACATTGAAGATTATCTGTAATCTATAAAATTATATATATTATAAAAGTACCAATCACTACTTGTTTTGCTGTTTCTTGGAATTAATCATTGGAATGAATATTATGTATATTCTTTTCACATTCAACTTGCGTGAAGCAGATGCTCAGATCTCTTTGTACAGGCAAAAATACTTCGCCCACCCAACATAATCATCATTAAGTCAGTCCTTGTCTCAACTCAAAAAAAAAGAAAGAAAATAAAGAGTAGTTGAGATAAATGTGAAACCAGCCTGTCAATAAATAAATTGCCTGATGAAATGACGGATGCAAAATTTTGTTGTGGCACATTATATTGTTATCTGAGGCTGTATCACCTAAGGCATTTGAAAATGTGTCCTAGCAAATGAATTAGAAATCAGACATTTCATAGTTAGAGATCAGACTGTGGAGATAAGTCCAGATGAAAGTGACGCATAAAATCTAATATATGTAATAATCTTATACTGATGCATGTCTATGTGCATTCCATGGGAAAGTCTGATTTATACTGCAAAGTGATTTATTCATAGAATGTGAACATTTAAGCTGAGTCCTGAAAATCTGTGATAAAACTATCAAACAAGCAGACAAAAGTGCTGCTCTGAGAGCTTTTTTAAGACAGTGAAACCACGCGATACAGCATAACTGAACGGTGTTTTGTTACTTTCAGTTGCATGTTTAAAAGTGTATGCCCCCCCCCCCCAAATTAGACCAGATGTTTCCCACCGCATTCATAAACTAAAGCTACGAGCATCAATAGGCGCTGATGACCATCCGATCTTGAAAAATAATGGTCCAGACAGAAAATGTCGACATTTCTCACAGTAAACAGTAATTTATCACCTTCAGACAAATTAACAGATTGTCAGACTGACACATGTTACATGAATCTGCTATTTTCAGCCCTGATCTGTACCTGATAATAGTCACAACAATCAAACAGCTTTGCACTCTGCTGAGTCTTTGGCAGCAGGCACATTGGATGTCATAGCTGAGAGAGTTGCTTGCCAAGAAAGGGATCACACTTTTAGCTAAGATTTATTCTCCGCCCCTCCTCTCTTGTCTGCACTTTGGCTCATCTAAGATGCAGGACACATAACAGGATGCTCAACACCTTAATCCAAGCACCATATCGTGCATACTCATGAGAGTTTAGATTTTCTGCAGGACACATTTTCTGTCAATATATAAAAAAGACAGTGATTATTTGGTGCAATGCAGGACTCATCATCCTGTATGAGATGGGCAGCAGCAAGGAATAGGAATCTAGCATTTCTTAATTAGTGAAACACCGCAAATTCAATTACTGAGACCTCTCATGTGGTATTAGGTTTATGAAGCATTTTTAGGTATCAAAGCTTACAGGGACATTATTAGAAATGTCACCAACCCTGTTGTAGGTTGCACTGAAAATACTCAAGATTTCTACAAGAACCTTTATAGTTGAATTACATTTTTATGCCTCTGTGCTGGTGACAAGCATAGACAGACACATTATGTCTGCAGGTTGTCTGTCCAGCCATATACATATATGTACAGTATATACAGTGTGTGTGTGTATAAATTATTAATTTATTAATTATTATTAATTATGAAAGCAAAATAAAGCAATTAATTGAAAGAGAACCATAAGGGGGGGAAAGTGGTTTTACCACTGGTCACCCCTTACAATTTCTACTTCAACAGTGAAGACAATCATCCATTTAAAAGTGATATTTTCTTTGGACCTCATATCGTCAAAAGAAAATTTGACTTGACATTGCCAAAAAGAGCTGTATACCCTGTCTGTAATTTTTCATAATACGTCTTCAATACCTGTTTGACTGGGGACATTCTGTGTGGTGTTTGTTCTCCCCGCGTCAGTGTAAGTTTTCTCCACGTAGTCCAGCTTCCTCTCACAGTCCAAACACAAGTAGACTGGATAAGGTTCAACATTTACAGTAGGTGTGAGTGTGATTTATCTTTGTATAATGGATGTGTAAAAGGCTGCTGACCTGCCCAGGGTGTAGCCTGTCTCTCGCCCAGTGTCAGGAGGGATTGGCTTTTGCTCCGCCCCCCCGTGGATGGATGATGTCTCCATTAGGTTCAATCCTTGCTTGTATGTGGCCATTAAGGCATTTCTACATGACTGTCTGCTATACCCCTGTCAGCAACATTTCACATTGGAGCCTAAGCAAAGTAACACCTAACACACCTACACAAATCACAGGTTAATGCATTTTTTTAAATTATTATTAAGCTCACTTTTGACTAACCCCTTTTCTATTTTCTTGTGGCTAAAAATTGATTTCATATGCTCTAGGTGATCTGTCACTGAGAGCCTCAGTGTTGTTTCATTTGGGAAGCATTGCCTTGAAGTCAAATGTTTGATACCAAGTAGTAGCTGGATGTTATTGTGTGTGTGTGTGTGTTTGTCCCAGCCTACAGGTCTGTGATAATGAACTGCTGCATGTTGCAGACATCTAGAGGGAGAATGTTACTGTTTTTCATTAGGATCATGTTTCACTGAGTGCACTGTCCCCTCAGTTTGTTGAGAAAACACGATGGTCAAATGCTCATCAAAAAGGCTGTGTATTTTTACCAGGAAACAATTCTACCTTCTGTTTGGTGAATCACTGCGTCACATATATATATATATATATATATATATACTGTATATAAACAATGTAAGTGAGGTTATATTAAACAGATGCTACTGTGCAGCCTGTACTTTTCATTAAATTAAAAAAAAAAGAAATCAATAAAAAATACAATAATTTCTATATTTTTTGTACAGGTACTTGATGATGTGTAAAAACTACTATGGTACGAAGGATATTGATATCGTGTAAGATGAGTTGGACACAAGCAGTTTATTTCAAACATCCTCACTTAACAGGATAGTGTTTCACATTATTGCAGTTCTCTGACCTCTGTACGGGCTTCTTCTTTGACTTTGCTTCTGTTAGTCCACAATGCGCAGAACAGATGTATACATTTTTGCTCTGCTGGTTCATTGCGAACCATCCAAAATTCTCAGATTGTCTACTTCCTCTTTGCAAAGTTAACGATAAATATGAATTCAGTTTTTATGCCTCACATATTTGTAAACTCAAAGGGTCTTTCCAGCTACAGTTTGTTTGCCACAGCATTTGAGACTGCTTATACATATATTGCACAGCACTATTTATGCTTGCCCTCTATTCATTTACATTTTTGTTTCTACTTTTTATGTCTCATATAAAGCACTTTTGATTGTTGGGAGTTTTAAAACAGCTATCTTTCTTTATCACTAGCCTTCACTTTCCTTAAGTAGTCATTTTCATTACAAGACAGCTCTTGGAAACTAATATTACTCTGATTCACTCTTGTCCAGATTCCCCAGGTGAGCTACGCCTCCACGGCCCCAGAGCTCAGTGACAACACTCGCTACGACTTCTTCTCCCGGGTGGTGCCTCCAGATACCTACCAGGCCCAGGCCATGGTGGACATTGTCAAAGCCATGCGCTGGAACTATGTCTCCACAGTGGCCTCCGAGGGAAACTACGGAGAGAGCGGTGTCGATGCTTTCATTCAGAAGTCTCGGGAGGACGGTGAGTAAACTTGGCCTCGTTTATCATTTCTACTGGGGCGTGGGAAGATGCAAACACACAGTACCATAGAAAATCTGTGAAGCTTGGAAACATGCAATCAAAAATCAATCAGTGAAGTCAAATGTTACATTTGATTTCAGAACATACAGTCCAGACAGGGATGAATGGATGGGAAACATCTAGATTTACCTTTGTGGAACATTCAGAGGTTTGGGTGTCTTTTGAGTACAGCTACTGTTTCTTGGATTTAATGCATGTATATTAATACATTCGGTACCAAATTTCTCCACTTTCTTTGACACTGACTGACAGTGAGTCTAAGTTGTCAATCACCCTGTTATTATTTCATATAACTAATTAAAACCAAGTGCATCAGAAACATGAAGACTTAGACAGAGATAAATGTGCTCAGAACAACTTAATGAGAGTAAAATCTTTAGAAAAAAAATATTTGATGTGCAGTGACATTTTTCTTCACCCATTTTCCATATACTATCATAGATGGGGGGGGGGGTCACAGAACTGGGGGCAGGATGTGGATGTGAAGGTTGTAGTTTTTTAGTTTTTACAGCCTGGTCTTGCTAGTTTCTCTCCAATTGTGGCGCCTTTAATTATACATTAATTTAAAAATGCATTTAATATTTAAATTCATTGCAAGGACCCATGGTAATCAATTCACTCCAGTGAAACCTTGGTGAAATAAATGAAGAGTATGGCCTTGTTAAGACGTTAGTCTTTGAAGTTCCATTTAATTACATGAAACTCAAAATCAAACCACAGAATGAACAGAATTACAGTTTGTGTAATGTGAAGGTGCTGTTTATTTTGAAGTGAAAACCCTCCAACAGTTCCACCGGTTCAAAATATTGATTCAAACCCAAACATCCCTCCCCATGGTAGCCTGTGACCTTTGATACACCCACCCGCTTACACCTCGTCAGGACATTGCTGCAAGGTTCCACTTATCTCTCTCACTGTCTTAACTAAAGGAGGTCAGATTTGTTTTCATATCTAGATGCATCTGACAGTCATCCAGAATTCAAAGGACTATAAAATATGCAGCTTGTTTTACTGTTCACACCAACTATTTTTTTTTTTTTTTGTCTGTATTGGATTTCTGAGGAAAAAGGGAAAAAAATAGCCAATACCTTGACAAAGACAAACAAAGGCATGATAGTTAATGTACAGACAGTTGATCACACCAAATCACCAGCTATCATTCAATCCATTATCTATGCTCATTATAATTTACAATCCCAGCTGATGTTGGATGAATGACACGTGGTACATCCTCTGTATACTGCAGAGCCAACACAGACATAAAACCATTCATATATTTACACCTGTGGTCGATTTAGAGTCTTCAATTAACCCCGGTCTGCATGTGTTTAGACTGTGGACGGAAGCTGGAGCACCAGGAGAAACCTCCACAAAGTGGACACAGAAAAGAGACACAGAAACATAAAAACTGTTAAGCACTATACTGCTGTGCTGACCCATGAAATATAGAAACCCAACAATTCTGGTTTACTCTGCCTGTACTGAGAAATCGTCTATTCCCATAACCCCAGACTGACAGAAAAAAAGATTGAGGTGATTGAAATGTACAAGTCTAGTCACTTAATTTCCTACATAAACATTCACACAAGATTTTTATTTTTCCCTGTGAGTGTTTGGATCCTCTTCCATTTGCTTTCACACTCATCCAAGAAATTACTCCACTAGAGAGTTCCTAAAGAGTATGAGTGGTTTGGCTGACTTAATATAAGTAAAATTAAAGGTACCCTGGTAATGTCTCCTGTTAGCTGTGTGCCGAGACAGAAAGAGACCAACTTGGCTGTGGTAGTTCATCAGTTATGTCTGTCACTCTTTGAACACTCAATTTGCCCGGGCAGGTATCAGGGACAGCTGAGGGAAGGAAAGTAAGTCATTGTAGGTAAAACGTGTCAGGCATTTTATCACAACTGAAGAATCAGAAGGTGCAAGTGTTTGCAATTCATTTTTAAGGAGTACAGATAAGTACTGGATCATTGTGGACATATTAAAAGAGGTGGTTGAGGTACTGATATTTGACATGGTTTGTGGGAAAACAATGAAAACTACAGTGTCATAATCTCTAAAACTCCGACTGTATAACAACGGTGAGAGTGATGGTAAAGGGGAGCATAAACACATGTTTCAGTCTGTGGTTTTCCTCAAAATGATGCTGAGAAAAGCCTCAGACTGAAATGTTTCTGTGTTTATATTGCTGAGCATTAGACTGTCTGATCAGTTGTAGACTATTGTTTCTCTGTGAATGATGGTTAAAAACATCAATAGTCACTTCATTTATACCTTCCCAATCAATCAATTGATTGCTTGGTAAATTCTAAATTAAAATTATCTGCATTAGAGCTGAAAGTAGTTGCTTAATTGCTTGTTGAAATTACACTAAGTGGCAACCATTTAGATTGTTATTGTTTATTCTTTATTTAAATTACAGTTTTCAGTTTCTGATATTTTTTTTTCTAATGAATGTTTTGAATGAACTGATTGTTTTTCTAATAGTAAGTTATCCTTAGATCAACGGTGAAGCAACGTTTATGCTGTTTGTTAGTATTTGACCAAACAGTGAAATAAAACCGAATTTAAACAGAATTCACATTGAAAGAGTTTTTAAAACTTAAAAAAACATTTATGGGAGCAATTATTGATCATAAACTTTGTTGAAAGCTGCATGTATAGTATATTTTGAAGGGAAATTGTGCAAACCTATTACTATTCTTTCCAAAACAAGGGGTTTGTTAAACAAAAAATGTTTACATACTGTACACTTGCACTGCCATACGTGTCATTCTGTGCTGAGGACCGTGGAAATGTCTACTAAACAAATATAAACCATATAATTAAACTTCAGAGAAGCTGTTAGAATTATTAGAGTCTTTAAGGCTTGGTACCTTAATTTTTTATAGTGTACGGTTCTTGGAAATTTCCAGATATTTTGTGTCTAAAAACATTAAAAACTAAATATTAATTATAACCATGAATAGAAGCTTTCCTGTTTTTATTCAAAACAAGTATAAATTAAGAGAAGGAAGCTCACAAATTAGTTAAAAGTCTATAGTTCTCTATTAAGTTTTAGGAAATCCTTAAAAGGCAAAATGATTAAGGATTATCATTTAAATCAAATATATATGAAAAACTATTGTGTGCTGTTGTTTTTGTTAAATGTGTTTGTTGTTTTTCAAAATTTGAATTTTGATTTAATTAATTTTCAAAACTGGTAGGGTTTGTTTTTTTCTGTCATGGGTAACAATAAACTAACTTTTGTCAATTTGTAGAAAGTGAATCAATTAACCAAAAAGCATAACTGCAAAGGTCCCCAGCCAACTAGGTAGTGGTATGTTCAGGATTTGTACATAAGAGCAGGCAAGTAGACATGCTCTAGTTTTTAAAGATATTTCACCTTTCATCCAGGAGGCATTCTGAGGAAGTTTTCCTGAAAGAGGTGAGTTACGCATATTGTATTTGTAAGTCGGCTCCCACAGCAGCAGCCCTTGCAGCCCCAGTCGTCTGTTTGAGTTGCACCAGCACGGTTTTCCCCTCTGTCTCTTAAAAGATTTGACAAATGTAACAGAGTAAATGCAGGACGCAGATGACGAAAGGTAAATTCCAGGTGTTTTTTTTTTTTTTTTTCCCTTTCATATTTTTTTTCTCCAGGCAAACAATACTTAGAGTTTGAAGTCAGTGACCTTCACTATTCCTCTTCTTGGGGTTTTCAAAGTGAAAAGTTTCTCATCTCACATTCACTGACCCAGGATGTGACATGTCCCAGAGGGAGAGGTGTAAGAGCTGGTGGATGGATGGACAGAGATGAATAAAGGAATCACTTTGCTGTGTAAGAGACATCTCCTTCAAATGTAGCTCAGATCACTGCAGTAAAGCCCACTTTAAATGTTGTGTTTTTAGCATCCTTTCTGAAATACAGGAGACTGTTATCGTGCATACAGTGATAATAACCCTAAACTGTCACCAACAACAACAGCAACAACAAAGGACCTTCACACGCACCAACTGATTACATTACAACATTATATCTAGAGTGTCCTGTTAACCTCTGCTTGTTTTTGGACAGTGGGAGGAATCAGAGTACGCAGAGCCTGCTTCTTGTCGTTTCCTAGGAGCAATGGCTCTCGAGTAATGGTGCCTAATGACTTTTGCAAAGCTGCTCAACGTCACTTCTCTGTTGTCATCACATTAAACCCACTTCTAGCACACCAGCATTTTGTGATTGGTTCCTTTTCTTTAAGAGATGATTCTTCTTCTTTTTTAATAAATCTTTTTATTGGATTTTTCATTCACATACAGCAGGACTGACCCATTCAGTGTATCCAGATAATCTAGTTTAACATTAGTTGGAAGTTGGCCTTACACAGTATATGTTGAAAATGACAACAAATGTTTGGGAGATTCTGAAGTTTGCCAAAACGGCACCCTTGCCAGACGTGACTGCAGAGCAAAATCAAACAATTTGCAGACTCAGCTGGCTTCACCCATAATATTCCTTGAGCCCAGATAAAATAAAAGTCTAGCTCTCTGCCAAGGATAACTACGTCATTGATGATAGTGTGAGCACATGACAAAGTGACAGCATATATTCAAATGAACATGAGGCAGCAACACTACAAAGTTATCTTAAATGCAGCTACAGAGCAGAACACTAAGTTATGATCTCTTCGGTCATTATTTGAACTGTGAAGAATGCTTTGTTTAATTACAGCATTTAACTGTAAGAAAGAAGAAAGAAAGACTTGTTAAACACTGAACAAACATCCTGTAAGTTTAAGGAAGTACCAATTATTCCAAACAATAAAAATATCTAATTAAACTGAGTAATATTTTGCAATGACAATTTAAAATTGAAAGGTAGGAGCCCATACCAACAAATAACTAGGAAGGAGCATCTTAAGTGATGACACATGATCCTTCATGTTCTTAATTGTAAAGATCCGTATCCCTGAACCTTGTTTTCAGGAAAGTTCATAATGGTCATCCAGGGTTGATCTTGTGGTCACTTACCACCTACTACTATGATATTTATGAATATAGGATTTTTGTGATTGCAGCCCTTTTGGAAACAAACCAGAGACAGAGAGGCAGAGAGGAAGTGTTGACCACTGGGAAGCAGAGGCCCAGAGTGTCTCATCTCTGGCTGCAGACAGCCCCTCTCTGCAGAGATGTTGATTACGGTGGAGCATGCCCCAATAGATGTCATTAATCAAGTTAATGAAACATAATGTCAATAACAACCTAACAAGATTCCCTTGCAAAGCAATGGCCTGCCTGACATCAACATGAGAAACCCTGCTAATGGAGTAACTGCCGTCCCTGTTTGATGAGGAGGATTACAAGCATTAGCCAACGAGTACATGTGAAGAATGTAAAATGAGGCAAAAGAGGAGAGGAAAGCAAACTTTGCACTGTTCCTGGATGATTTATATGTGGATGACTGGTTGAGGGTTATACCTGGCAATATAATGTCTTTGACATAAGTTGGTTCAGCCCACTCATGATTTATTAAATAATTATTACTGAGACAGATGACATTCCATATTTTGAAGTCACCAAATCCAAGAGTAACTAAACCCCTAAACCACCTTTTTTAGAAATATAATGTATTTGGGTATCTAGCAATATTATTTGTTGATCCAAATAATGCAAGTCTTCACAGTTTAGTGCAAACTGTTGATATTATACATGTTGAAATAAAAATCAACTACCCTTCTGCCTCTCTGTGGTCAAACATCAGCTACTGCATTCAAATTTTGCCATTGTCTATTTTAGTCCATGTTTGCATCTCGGTACACACTTTAATCACTTTTGTGTCAAATTAGTAAGAAGCTTGTTGTCCCAGACTCTAGAAAATATTACAATATTTGTATTTTTGTTGCTTTACTAAAGTTTGTACCTTTACCGGCATCCTGTAAAAAAAAGTTATTATTATTATTGATGCAAACTGAACTTTTTCCTGCATGTGCAACTTCACATTAAAGTCTTTTATTATGAAGTAGTCACAGGAAATGCAGTACATGTCAGTGAGCTTGGCACTTAGTGATCTGTATCATTAATCACAAATGCATCTACAAAACAAGACGATAGTGAATTTCGGCACTTTCTGACAGCAGATCAGTTTGATATATTGCAGGGAGTAATGGAACAAGAAGCCACAGTGAGCTGTTAGATAAGGAGCTGCAGGCATCGCGCTGCACACCTCCAACCTCTCAGCAAGGTAACCAGCTCCTTTCACTGCGTCCTGCTGTTCACAGGCTCATGCTGTCTGCAGCATAAAATCAGACAACAAAGAATTGTTATCATGCCCAAAAAAATACAGTATATGACCTGCACCTCTACACATTTGTTGTTACTACCAGTAGCTACAGGGTTCACCAACTCAAACAGGACTGAAATCGTCCAGATTTTCAATTTCAGGTTCAAAAAAATGTATTTGCATACAAAATAACAAACAAACAAATAAGCAACTAATAATTTCCTAAAACAAGAGGAACCAAGTATTTTATATGTAACTGATTTTAAACATAGTGAGCCTCATGAAACCATTAAATTATTACTCTTTTCTAATGAAAGGATGTAAAGATTTTATTACTAACATTATTAATAAATATTAACAACAACAACAATAATAATAATAAAGAGAAAGTGATTTCAGTGCAGTGTATTGTTTGTGGCCTATTTTCAACTTTGTATTAAGAAACATTTAACACAGTTTAGCACATTAATGCTCTAAAACTCTGTTTTCATAGAGGCGTTTATTTACTTTTTTTTTACTTAAAAAATCAACAAGTTATATTATTATCCCTAACTTACCCTTAACTTGGCCATTGAAGTGTAAACACCATAGTGACTGCAAGGTAAAGCGATGTATTAAGTAGCAGATTGTGGTTGTGGGATTAGAGAAAAGCATGGTTCCACTCAGAGCAACAGGGGCACAATTGAACCTCTGAACATTTTAAATGGCTGCAGCCTCTCAGGGAAGAGATCACAGCACACTCAGCAATGTTCCGCCTTCTCTCCATATGGCCTTTTAATCTGCAGTTCACACCCCCTGGGTGGCATGTCAAACAGTTGTGCCTTTATGTATTATTTGACATCACACAAATGACCCCTGAGTGCCTGAGATATGCCTCATTGCAGTTAGTTTAAACAATGACTTGTCATTGCTTAATTGGGTAAGGCGAATGTCTGAATAATCATCACTCATCTCTCTCTATCGCGTTCTCTCCGTGTCTCTCTCACTTAGGGCCATCCTGTCAGTGACATAATGGTTATGTATCTCCCTTAATGCAGTGATACTATAAATGCCAATTTCCTAAAGCGAGTACTGCAGCTTGATCCTTGGGACTGGAAACCTCATGGACGTGTTAGAAAATCTCACGTGACATCACACCGTGACACACCGTGATTACAGCAAGAAATAAATATTCTAACTGGTGATAAAATTAGAGCAGTGGATTAAGGCGTGGGGGGGGGTTACAGTTAAAGTCATCCTGAAGTGCCCAGGGGATGTGAGCTGGTACAGATAAGCTTAGTAGTTATGGAGCTAATGCAGTATATCAGTAGTTGCACAGAAAAAAAAAAAACAGATAATTAATACTAAAGAATAAAAAGCAACAAATTAAGTCAGTTGAGTAGTTGGATGCTTGGAAAAAGCAAATTGTGAAAGATAAAAGATGAACTTTATCTTGTCCAATTGCTACAGGGATAGTAGATTTCAACAAGACAATATAAGACAATAACGTAAAGCTCGGCTTCTAACATATCAGTATCACTTTTGTCAGGGGCAAAGATGTTCTCAGCTTCCATTTCACACCTTCTAAACATAATGTACAGTATGTTGTGAGCTGCAAGCTAGAATTATAAACTATAAATAGAATTATAATAGTGTTATATATATATATATAGTAATATTCATATTATAGTAATATAGTAGTGTATTATTCAATAATGAAAATATGAAATACAAAACCGACTGTATATATACTGTATATACACACAGTATATACATATGTATATATAGCAGTGTTAGACTGGACTGTTTACTTACTGAGAGGCTTTTCCATTGTTTTGCCAAGTTCATGTGCAGCCATGAGAATATTAGAGAAACTTTTCAATATAATATGTATATTTCAGTACCACAGAGCCACCAAATACAACAGTATTAAAGTAATATCTCATTGTCATTGTAGGTATAATTTATTCCCAAGCTGTAGTATAGAATTAAATTAGCTTGTATAGGTGCACCAAATAAAAGAGTCAGTGACTGAATGGACTGAATGGCCGAGAAGATGAAGCAGTTGGTCAGTTCTCCTGCTAAAAAGTGGCTAGGCTTGCCTAGGTGCCTCAGCAGGGTAAGGCTATATGGAAAAGGCATTCTGGACCTTCCCATGTCATTCATTATAGAAGAATACAAGTGTGCCAAAGTTAGATTGGAGATGACACTCTCAGAGTCTCGTGACCAGCCCAGACTGTTCCCAACTTTGCAAGTGGGAGGAAATGAAGTTCTTCTGCAGCTACACAACAGGCAGCAGCCCTGAAGATCTGTGACATCATCAGGCATGTGCAGCAGGGGAGAGGGGGCTTTTGTCTCCGTGAGACACTACCATCTTGGCACAAAGAAACACCACGACAACGACGTGGACTGGTAGTGGATGAAGTGCGCCAGCAAGAACAGGCAGTTGGGAAAAGGCAGTTGCCCAAGCAAAGCAAGGGCAGTGGACACTGTGGGAAGGAGTCGAGAGAAGACGGTTTTCCTGGATGGAGTTGGGTGGGTATGAAAGCAGGCTGAATATGTTTCACCATTCGGTCTGTATATGACAACCTCCTATCTACAGCAAATCTCTGTCAGAAGATCCTACATCCACCCTCTGCTCGACCAAAGGTGACTTGAAACACATTCTAGTAGGCTGCAGGGCAAGTCTCACACAGGCCGTTACACTCGGCGGCACAACACGTGGTTGAGGTGCCTGGCAGCCTCTCAAGACGCCAGGCAAACATACATCAACGCCTTGCCACTGCCATCATCCTATGAGTCATACACAACACGATTTGTCAGTGAGGGTGCACAGAAGAGGAAGAGCTGCACACTTACAGCTGATACTGTGGCCCATGAACGGAAGCTGCTAGCCAACCTAGAAAAAAGGTTTTCCAGAGATCGCTACTACCAACCTTCGGCCCGACCTTGTGCTATGGCCCCTCCTAACTCACACAGTGTACGTCATAGAGCTCACCATGCCCTGGGAAAGTTGAAAACTTTATTCTCAAGTAGATTAATCCCCACAAATCAATGCTACAGCATCTGAAATGAATCTTGTAACATTTTTGAAATAAAGTGCACAGCTCTCTTTGTGCCAACCCAGTGCTGTAACAGATAAACCTGTCTTTAGGGAACAGAACACAAACTCATGCTGATGAAAATTACTTGAAATGTCTTTTTTTGGGAGGAGTTTTGATAGTAGAAAAGGTCTGAACATTGTAAATTACTGTCTGTCCCCTGCAGGGCATACATGCTTGTGATTTTTATCAGTTGTTTCACTTTATTTTTTTTTTCCCCCAACTTCTGATCCTTAACCAAATCCATGTGCTCTGGGGCATCAGTCTTGAGAATGGATAATTCAGTCAGATATTGATCCCTTTGTGTAAATTATGTAATGCCAAGAATAAAAAGATTGTTATGGAAAAGATGAGAATATGATCACACAAATCTAAAAAAGTCATAGGGGCTTCAACGTGCATCTGAGTACAGTTTGGTGAGAAAAAGTTTTAGTCAGCATCACATTCTACTTAAATCTTCTTCCGGTGTAGTTTTATAGACAGAGACCTTACTGAAAACTAAAAACGCCAGTCAGTGATTTCCTGTTACAATAGGTGGTTTAACCGTGAGCATAAATCAGTAGGGCTTTTATTATGAAAAGAAACGTTTGATTTACTGTGCGTGTAGTAAAGTATAACTGCACTCTTTAGTTGTGATATGAAAATTGGAAAATGAAAATACATAATGGCACCTGCAAGGACTTTAGTGCTTCAAGGTTTTACTGAAGTTACACTGACTTGTGATGAGAAAGTCAGTCAATGGTTTGAACACAGAGTTGTCAAGAAAGCCAACCAGCCCGGAAGTAAGTGTACTTGTTGTTTAATGCAAATTACTTTCATATCCATCTTTCACTGGGTATGGGAGTTGGTTCATGGCATCCATAAACTAGGACAACTACACTACAACGTGAGCAAGCAAGTATTTAACTTTGAAGGCTTACTTAGCTCACACATCAGCTCATTGGGTGCATGTAGGATGTTATGCTGACTGCCTGTTCCAGGAACACAGGAACACACAGGAATCCACACCTGCACAAAATTAAATAATGATAAATAATAATAACAGCACCAATATATTGATCAGAATTATACAGTGCTTAACAAGTTTATTAGACCGCCACCTAATGTAAGGTTTATGCCACAGCTGCCTTAAACTAATGAGCATCAGAATCATTTTTTTATGTGTCTGAATACACTGAAATTATGTTTTTAATGCTTTAATATAATAATTATTTTTATCCATGAATTTTCAAATTTACCCAAATTTGAGCTATCTCAATATAAAAAGGTGAATTCAGTTTGTTATTTGGCAAATATATAAGAATGACATTTTTAGATTTAAACCAGTTTTGATTTTTTTTTTCTCCTTGTTTTGTGAGAGGTGGTCTTATATATTTGTTAAGCCATGTATATTACTAATATGTTAAGCCAAATTATTTGGGAATTGATAAAAGTGTCAACTCCAAATCCTGCATGGACTGAAACAACAACTTCTACAACACTGCTTGGTTGTGGGTTCAATTGCTCACTACAGTGCCTGTGAGCACCTAGGCGCCCTTTGAGTGGCAGTTAGTTGGTCATTCATACTATACTGTGAACTGGATAAGATCAAAACTTCTAGATGAATGTTTTTGCATTTACTGTTTAATCCATAATATGCTGTTTATTTTCCAAATATGTCACTGATGATAAAGGTAAACAATAATTTCCATTCATGCAGCGCCTTTTTTTTTCACAAAATATTTTTTTGTCTTGAGTTGGGTATGATCTTTAAAAAAGCAGCTGTGATCCAAACTGTCTCATAACATATCAGGATTCAACAACTAATGATTATCACCAATTATCCTACCCGTATGCTCCAATTTTTCCACACACTTGTTTTTTAAAAATGCGGATATAACTCATTACTGTGTCAAACATTTAAAAAGTGCCCAAAGCCATTCAAATGTGAAAACCCCATTCCTGTATCTGTATTTAAAATTTAATTGCAGAGACGGGTAACATTTTCCCAAGCAGATTATTCACGCATCTGCTTGATCGGTGTCCTTGGTTTATCATAACAATAGCAATGAAAACCAAAATTTTGCCTTGTTTCCATAATATTTTTTATCACCACTGTCACTGAGCTGCAGTAATTTCTCGAAACTGTAAATCATATATATATATATATTATATATGTGTGTGTGTGTGTGTACACAGTATGCTGAAATGACCTTAGTAAAAAAAACACATTTCATTTAAAAATAAAGGCTTTATTTTCAACAAAATTTCCATATGGTAATGGCTGCACAGTGAGACACAAATAGAATTCCAGTCGTCCCTTTAGCCTTGATGAGATTAAGAGAAGGTCTAGGCTGGACTTGTAATTGATTGCGAGGGATTACAGTATAGTTATTCTGACAAAAATCATTGGCTGAAAAGAAGTGCTTCTGCCATGTATTAACATATAGTGAATCGCATTTGGTGGGGGGGAAAAAAAAAAAAAAGATGAGCACAGCCTCTTGAGATTTATACCCTCCGAGGTGCTGATTCATGTCTTTTTAATAAACCGAGCCTGTGTGGTTTGCAGTCCTGACAAATTGGGCGTTCAGTCACGAAGCGTTTTCCCAATTGTGTTTCTTATTTTATTCACTTTTCACCTGTTAGACTTAAAGTGACCAATATTTTAACGGAGAGACCTTTCACAGCTTCATAAAAATGTAACTCTGCCCATCAGTCTTCAAGACAAACAGCAGGACTCTGAGGAAATGCTTTAAATATCCATCTTTTGTGCAATGATAAGAGGAGACAGCCTTTCCAGTGAAGGGGAAAAAAACAAATAGCCTTTCATTTGTTTGTTGCCACTTGAAAGTTGAACATAATCCCTCTTTATTTTTCTGTGGAAGAGTTTAAAGTCAGTGAAGATCTATGGAGGTTTTCCAGTTTCTCAGTGGGACTTTGCGTTCAGGATTTCAAGTGTCATGTTACACTGGATTATTTTTGAAGTTTTGAGGGCTCTGCAAGAATTATTATTTTTTTATTTAATTCTGAATGAAGTCGAGAGTGGGAGTGATTGAGTCTGGCGGGAATTACTGGATAAAATTTTGACATAATGTCAATTTGAGTCAACGTTTGAGTGTCATTTCCGTTACAAGTGACACTGCGCTTAACAGTCAGTTGAAACAGAGGAAGAGAAAGACAAGGAGGAAAAGGCGCATGGGTGAGACAAGGCCAGATCAAACTTCAAGGCTGGAAAAAAAGATATTTGCACAACACTTTATCAGCCTGCAGTCAACAAGCAACTGTAACTCTTACACTTCATTACTCACTTGTCAGCCTCACGAAGAAAAAATTAAAGTGTTTGCACTTTGCACCTAATTTTAGAAAACAAACATGGCTCGTTCCCTAGTCACATGATCACATGTCGCTACTGAACTTATGTGCAAACCTCAGATACATGCGAGCTTGTGTTTCTGAACCAAAATCATGTTTCTTATTTACAGTCATTTCTTGGTTATAAATGTGGTGAGCGTAGCTGCAATGAGTCGCTGGTGGTTAAGCCAAATACCACCCAGGTAGGGCTAGCATTGTGGTAGGGTATGAATTTTAGTGTCAACATCTTCTCAATTAAAAACACAACTAAAGTCAAAGGAGGATGTTGTCATAGCTGGCATTTTCTGACGTTTGGTGTTGAACCACTCATCTCACTATATGTTGACAACTCGGCTCGACTCCACTCAGTTTGGGTATCAGGCACATTGTTTTTCATAACGTCATTGTACCTGATCAATGCGGACACAGCTGTCTGAAACTGCAGTGATGTTGTTTTATCAAACGCAAACATTCTACGTCCTCTCATCAGCTGCCAAACAAAGGAATGCCTGCACCTTATTGACAGACCACGGTGTGTTTTTTGCTGACAGCAGCCATTCATGCTCGCTTTAATGCTCTTGCTGGGTTTAAAAACTGGCAGGTTTGATTCTAGTATTGGACATCGTGCACACAACTTGCAGAGACAACAATCTGACATCAGTGGTTGAGTAGAAACGAGCTGAACTGTCATGCTAGAACTGTGTAAATGGAAAAGCGCCATATGTCTCGCTTTTGTTACACATCACCACCAATCCCTCAACTTCCTGTAAAGAATTTGTTTTAAATTTCTTGTGAACTACGTCCCTCTTGGTGATATGCCTGAAACAAATGTGTTGCTTACAGAACATAACTCAAGAATGAAGTTAAGTCGGGCGGAATAGTAACTTTACTGAGGCAGGAGTGCGCTGCAGGATTTTGTTTAAGAGGCATTTCCAGTTTTATTTCTGTAGTATGCAGGTCAGTCTGTTGCAGAGGGACAGACTTAGAAATTGCCACATTTTTCAGGGACAAATCCATACATTTTAATCTTATAATTCCATTTTTGTCCTCATATTGATCCACTTTGTACCATCAGGGAACTTTGCGAATGAATTAAACTAGCATGCAGACAAAGTGAATGTAGTGTCCCCACATCAATGGGGTAATCAATGGCAGAGACAGCCCGGGTCAACAATTTCAATGCCTGTGTTTACTGAGGCAAAGTATTGGCGCAAGAGGGGCCAGTGGCGTACAGGGTGCAAACTACAATCAATACAACAGCTATCATCATTCGCTGGGTTTATTAATGGCTTTGCCCTAAGCTGGCAAAGAGAGTAACACTCACTTGCATTTAGGCAACCAACACTCCAGCATTTATGCAGCTTGCCTCCTATCAATCATCACGATCTATGTTGCTCTCAGCAAAGGTCTGGCTACCTCCACTCACTTCAGAAAAACAACCTCCTCCCCCCCCAATCATGTAATGAATGGCATCAATTATGTGGCCAGCCTGCCAAGATATACAGATGATTTGGAATGGGCCTAAGTCTAAAGGCGAGCAGAAAGAGCATTGTTTAATTCACTGTCAGTTGCCCTGTTCTTTGCTGCAGCTCAACAGTTTCCATGAATTTTAAAAGGAATGCTCACCTGTTCACAGCTAACAACAGCATCAGTCACAGAGCCATAATGCAGCCATTGTTGGCGCCAAAAGGTGCTGCCTGTATCCATGTGGTAGTCACAGAAATTCCCACAGGTGAAAAGCTTTTTTTTTTTACTTAGAGACTACAGGACCTGTCATCTGCAACATCAGGGGGCAGTGACAAAGAGAGATGCTGAGGTTTATTTTATGGCAGTTGAATTGTTTTTACAGGATGTGGCAGCTCTATTGGAAGAATTGGTGCTGTGTTCAGTAAAATATTGTGGCAGTCTAAAGCAAATGCACAGATCCAGTTTTCCTGCTGTCAGATGAAACAGTTGAACACTGGGTGATAGGTGAATAATGAGACATAAAGGTCTGCTCTTTGAGAGCTCACCAGGGAGAAAAAAAAATATAGATGTTTTATGAGTAACTACAGAGAATGAGATATGTCTAAAAATGCAATGGAGGGAGATATTAACTGACAACAAACCTTCAAATCAATGATGCAAGAATCACAAAAGAATCTAATAATGGTTTGATATTCTCTGCTTTTGATCCATAAAAAGTGCCAGCTAATACTTTTTTGGCTGACTGTGGGTCCATGTTCTTCAGATTCCACACAGAACAGACTGAGGTGCTGGACACAGAGGATTAGACCATGTCCGTGGGATTAGCCCACTTTAACACAGCTCACACTGAGCTGACCCCCGCACTTGAAATTATAGCCCTGCTTTAGATCTGCAGAGATTTTACAGCTAGACCCTCTTTTCTTTCAAAATCTTCATTGTGCTGCAGAGCAAGGCTGAAGGACGTTTTCATTGCCTTGTTTAAGACTCGTGTATAAGACTGTAACAGTTTGAAAGGTAATATTTAAAGGCGCAGGATATTATTTTATTTCATTATTAAGATCTTTATTCATGTTTTAGGCAACTTTATTAACACTGTGACCATGTTTATGTTCACGCAAGTACCAATATCATTTATACCCGACTCTGATAACCTGCTCTTTGCTTATATATTGATACCAAGTACCAATCCAATACCAACTTATTTCTTCCTATTATAACAGTTATATGCTTCTTACCCTGCATGAAAACAAAGGCTGGTATCACTGTGTTGTGGCCTGGCTCAGCCTAAACCATTAAAGCAACAAATACATTTAGGAAAAAATAAACTGTTCAGTGAAGCCACAGTTCAGAAAAATTAAATACCTTTCATCTACACTATATACAAAAGTGTTGCATAGGTTATACATTGCTGTTGTACTTGAGAGAGTTTCCTGCGTCATCCATGCCAAACTGCCATTTCAGCAAGTTATTGTTTATGCGACACTACTGATATTTCTTCTTGTTGTCAGTGGTGTGATCGTTGTTTTAGAACTGTGATTAACATGGGTTAATCAGAGGTGCATACTCACTAATACCTGATCCAGCATTTCCTGCACTATTGAAGGCATTTTCTTTAACATATATAGCTATGAGACAACAAGAATAACATAATAAAAATGGATGGTACTTTATGTATTAAAGGTTAACAACCCCTTTTCTTAAAATTATTCATTATGAAGATGTCATCAAATTATCTGTTTCCACGCTTGGCCTGAATTCCTCGTAGTGTTATTACTTTTGTTTGTAAGTGTTTTATCTTCTACTGTGGAACAGGTTGAGCTTAAAAGGCCTGATCTTGTGCACAACACAAAGCAGCACGTTGTCTTCATAGTTCTCAAACAAACACCGTTGTCACTTTGTCATCCCGTGTCTACGTTGTTTAATTAGCGATGAAACTTGTTTGTTCTCATCTCAGTCTCTGACTGTAACTCTTCTGAGGCAGCAGAGAGTGAGGGTGCATTTGAACAAACAAACAAAACGGTTTGAAGTCAGTGCTATACTGTTTCATTATTATTTCAAGGGAACATTATCAAGGTAGTATATGCACCTATTTAACTAGTTCCTTAGTGAACTTTAAGTCTGCTTGTTTGACACTGAAGTACTCTTTAATTTTGAGCATGAACAGATCTGGTCACACTGCATAGGAGCCTTCTCTCTTACTGTCTGGCATATATACTATTATATCGTAACCTGCACAGATGCAAGCATTGTTAAAGGGTGTGGGGGATGGGATTCAGATTAGTTCATTACCATTACACCAAAACAAAACCATGTATAACTAAAAGGACAAATAAATCCCTTTTAATTCTTGTGTCTAATGCAAAAATCTTTCCTCACTGTTAAACATAACAGTTCCATGACTTAAACTAAACTAAACTAGATCCATGTGTTTCACTGATGCAGAATATCTGTCTCTGCATTTCAACAACATGATGGATTCATAAAGTAGAATCTAATTCTAATTCTTAAACACTGCACATTTTTAATCCCCATGCCATTTTCAACTCTATTTTCCACATTAGCTCATCCAAATTCTTTTTAAACACACTGCTCACCCCCACAGTCACCTTTGGTCAGAATGCAATATTTACTAATGCATATTTAATAATAATTAGCACATCAGAAATACAGTAACTGGACTGGCTGAGTAGTAAATACACCAGGTCTGTAGGAGAATCTTCCAGGAGCCTCCAGGCCACTGGCAAATTGAAATCTCATCATGATCTGACTTTACACATATTGTTTACACCCGGTAAGAGCTTTCTAGCCACAGGCACTAGTTACTTTGGCAATTGTGCATAAAAAGATAAATAAATAAATGAAATAGGGTACAGTGGTAGCCTGGAGGTTCCAGGATCCAGTTCGTAACAGAAAGTTTCCCACTTGACTGAGCTGGGAGCAACTGACTGTGGGGCGCTGACACCACTATGTATCTCCTGACAGCATGCATCTTGGTAAAGCACTAATGTACGTTTCCTAAATCCTGAAGGCAGTAAGTGACACCATTACAGGACATATATACAGCATGTATAAAAATATATACCGTCGCTGCGAAACCATCTCACGGCTTGTGTAGCTGACCCAGAGGACGTGCACTGTGGCAGCATGGACAGCTCGTGTGACTTGCCTGTATGTCCCTGCATGTTGTTACAGGAGACATTTGTGTTGATTAAAGAGTATGTGCCAAGTAAGAGGAGCAATGATGTGTGCTCAAATGATGAAACTTCATGCCCTGTATTGCTACACAGTTAGTCTATAGGTGAAGGGAATTCACTTGTTTTGTCTTCACCTCCAAATGTATGAGCTAAAATCTTTTTGTGGAATATTTTGTTTTCATAGTGTTTACATGTACAGTAGCTTTCATGAATACATGAAAAACATTTTTTTTACTGTTGTTTCTTTTAGCAGTATAAATCTTCTTCACCACAGAGATAACATAATTTAAATAATTACACATACACACAGATATCTGGGGTTTGTGTTAAATATTGTTGAACACTGATGCATTAAAATGGTTAATTTTTATTTTATTTGAAAGCATGGAAAAATGTAACAAGAAATATAAGGTTATTAAAAATGAGCACCAGGACATGACTGATGATTTAAAAGACATTTATAAACTATGCATTTTATACAAAAGCATTTTATGAATCATTATTTTATTAAAACTGAGAAAAATCAAGAACAATCCACGTAGAGAGAAAAATGCTGCTATATGAGATTTTAGAGGAAATTATATCACTGTTGTCTTTCATCTTCCTGCTTTAATGGAAAATTAGTTTAGTGTGGTGCAACACAACAACATTAAAGCAATTTTAGTTTGTCATAAAGGAAATATTAGAAATTATAAAAAAAAAAAAAATCACTCTCAATACAGCTTTCCAGAAATTATTATTAGAAGAAAAATATTATGAAGTGGAAGATACTGTAAATTTATCTTTCTACACAAGCAGCACTAAATATGAGAATACTTTCATTCATTGTTTTTCAAGATCAACAGCACATGCACCTTTATCTAACTGCTATTTTTCCAGAAGTTTTATTAAAACCAGAAGCACTTCTCAGTAATAAACACTCTAAATGACCAGCAATTTAAAACTGAAAAGCTGGGATTTTCAACATATTTTTGGCATTACTAATCAATATTTTCATCGCAATATTTCTGCATAATATAAATCAAGTGATCTGAGAGAGAACTAGACTAGTGCTACCTCCTCAAGGCACTTTTTATAGCCTTGGGGAATGTTGGCCCATGACATGAGACAGTGACCAGTATCAGCAGTGTGTGCTCATGTCATTGGACAGGTGCAGGACAGTGAGCCTCCGTCCCAGAACTGGAGATTACTGACATCTTGAGGAACTAAACAATTTTTCATAGAAACATTTGATTTTGATTTGTCTACAGAAAAATATAATTCCTGCAGCCCTCCTATGTGAGGGAGCTGACAATTAATATATATTTACACTTAACATATTAAGTCTGGATCATACCAACTGACTGACCAGCATGCCATCCCCACAGCCGTTCTGTATATCTAAGTCAACATATCAAGTTAGTATGAGGATTATGATTTTTCACTAGACCTGCGCCAAAATCAGCAGGTGACCTGAATAAATTGTCTCAGAGGGTTCCTAATTTAGGGTAACCCAGAAAATTCAAGGAGAGCCTAATTCTGTTCTGTTGCTGACATGGTCACTTTAATATTGTGCACATGTGGAGCTGCCTAAAAGCTTAGTGGGTGTGTTTTGTGCTGAAATCAGCAGCCACCATTTTCCCTGCTGGTTTTCTCACTGTGGCACAATTAACAGCTCTTCCAGCCATTCACTAAGACACTGCAGAGCCTCACATAGTGTAAAAAAGCAGACCGTTGCATCATAGTCTCCCACTATTAGAATTGTTCTGAAGTGTTTGAGTAGATGCTTCAAGAGGGTTCTTAGTTTGACTCACAGTTTGAGCCTTTGATTTTCCTGGGTTAGCGAGGTTTTCCCCAAGATACTGTGTTTTCTTCCCACAGTCCAAAGACATGATCAATTTGAGACTCCATATATGTGAATGTGAATGTGAATGGTTGTTTGTCTCAGTATGTTTTGCTCTGTGTGATGGCCTGTTGACTGAGGTTAGTCGCTCATTATCAGCTGGAACTTGGCTCCAGCTCCCGCTAAGTCCCCCACAGGATAAGATGTTATGAGTGCAGAGGATAAGCCTGTTTAGCTCATGAACAGCACACATCACAAGCTGCTGCTTGAAAAATCAAGAGTGAGTTAAATTCATCTTATCTGACATTCTCATTAATTACTAAAAGTTATAAGTAGGCTTAATTCACATTAACCATTATTGGTGTTTGTTAGTAATATAATTTTCCTTATCGTCAATATAGTGTTGGTATCTATTACAAAGACACACTTGAAGCTGTCGAGCTAATGGGACTTTTTTTTGTCATTGGAACACAACAGGGATGGCACAGAAACAAAAACATTTACAAAACACTTGAGATATTGTTTTTTTTTTCCCCTCTGAGAACATTTTTTCTTTTCAAACAACCTTCCTACAAGAGTGTTTTCACTAAATCAAATGAATTATTGTTGCCATCACATCATAAAAACATCTTATAGGGTAACAGGGAAACAGGCAAATCAATCAGTCAATTAGCCGATGAAAGCAGCTGCTTTCACTGCAGTGTTTCTTGGTGTTTAATTGGTGAGGAGGTGAAACATGGATGGTGGTCATTCCTCTGCTGCAGCCACAATTTTCTTAAGGCTTAATTGCAGGCAACACTTCTAGAGCAGGAAAATAAAATGGAGTTGATCATTAGAGAGTTTAAAAAAAAATAAAAAAAAAAAGGATCCAGGCACATTTCTACTCTTTATTCAGAAAACACTTCACATCAGTCTTATGGTTGCACTTATTTCCCCTGCTCTGAAAATGTCCCTTCAGGTCAGCATTATCTATACCATATATGCTTTCTACAACCGGTCATTATAAATAAGCATGAAGGGCTTGATGGAGATCCACCTATTTTATCCATATAAAGAATTGGCTGATGTGATTGGGCAGCTCTGTTATCTCTCAGATCTAGCAGCTCAAGGGTTCCGATTTACCTCCTTGGAGGCTCCTGTTCTCCAGGGCAACAGGTCTCTCTAATGATGGAGAGTTACGCTTGTGGTATGTCAAATATGGTGCAAAAATACTCCCGAGCAGCTGCAGATAATTTCGTGAGGCTTAGTGTTTATTTTCTAAGAGATTTTCTTCCTGAGCACAAGAAAATCCTGAGTGTATTTTATATATATATATATATATATATATATATATATATATATATATATATATATATACATACAGTATATATAGACATATATATGTGTGTGTGTAGATAGATAGATAGATAGATAGATAGATAGATAGATAGATAGATATAGATAGATAGATAGATCGGCCTATGAACACCTGTTACCTAATAAAAGTCACCCTGTCAAAGCAGATGGCCCACAGCTGCAGTCTTCTGTTCAGTGGCCTCCCCCACATCGCACTGAGATTTTTACCCCTTCCCTTTAATTAACACCTCTTGGTGAACAACCGTCCTTTTTCACACCGTACAGGTCAGAGTTGTGAAAAACTCTCTAACAGGAATACAGTCATCTAGGGGGACGATCTATCACCAGGGGGGAACTGCGCTTAAACATGAGCACTGAACCATGTTGATTACTACAAGTACAAATCAAATGATCAGTTAAAATAGCAGTGGGTTAATCACTTTTTATATCAGTGATTATATTAACAACACAGTGTTTATACTAACATGGCCTGAAAAAAGGTTCAGTAGAATGGGGCAAACTCATTTGGAGTAGTCCATATTGTTTTGGCTTGAAACGGTCATTAGGATATTAAGATATTAAAACTAACTGCACGATGTAATGTTGATTTAAAAAAACAAACAAACAAACAAACAAACAAAAAAAAAACAAAACACACGACCAGTTGAATTAACAGTACAAATGCATTGCTTTCTCTGAGCCACTGGAACAGGCTTTTCACTGAAATATTATGAATATATGCAACAATATAAATGCATGATTCTTGAATTTGAAACAATAAAAGTTCAGAGGCATTTGGTCTTTTAAATAGGCTGATAAATCATAACTTAAAACTCTATAGATTTTAAGGTAAGGTTTGTGTCCATTTTAGTTGATTGAGTTCCTCAAATTGGTCAAAGGAAGCATCAAAAATTGAATAATAAAAACTTAAGAGTTGGATACAATATAACTCATGGTGAAATGTTTTCTGATAAATGAGACTTTGTTTCAGCAAATTAATATAAAACCAGTTTTGCTGTCATTCTGCAGTGAAAGTAAACAAACAATAAGCTTTGGTGACAAAACACTAATGATTTACTATATCAACACTGTTATCTTTAATATTAAAGCAGTGAATCTTACCTGGATGGCTTTTTGGGGGGTTTTCTTTGGTATCTGTCACTTTATTCACACCCAACTATGACACTATTACAGTCAATTAGGCTGCAGTCGAAAGCACTGCTATTCTTATGGCTCAGTGCATGGATTCAGGTCTGCCTTTGGCATTTCTTGACTGTAGTTATAGGAATGAGGTCAGGCAGAGGTCAATTGGATGAATGAAACCGTTGCCCTTGCTATAGGAGAGAGGTGAAAAATAAAGTAGAACGTGATATAGCCATTGTGGTAAAGTGCTTCTTGTTGATCCATCTGTTAATGAGATATCTTTTTTTGATATCTTAGAAAAGCAGACTGCCAGTGCCGACAAAAGGCTTTGTAATTAAATTCGCTCTATTTTTTTCTTACATAAATTGGCAGAGCCCACTTACATCCAGCATTGCTAAAGCTTTGAGGAATGATTCATGACGGCACTTTGTTCTGGCGTTTAAAAGCATCACAGTGATTAGCTTAATGGAGGTGACGCTCACCTAAGGTTAAAATCTCAAAGACTGACTGATTCTGACTCCCTCCATGGCTGAACATGAGTAGGGATGGGTATTGATAAGGGTTTAACGATACTACTACTTTTATTGATAATGCTTATCGAGCCATGACTTTGAAGAGAATTTTGAAATAAGAAGAAACATTTTAAGAATGATTTTGGAGCACAAGACAGTGCTATTTAAGTATAATAATATAATTAGAATTAATAATTATATAATATTTGTCTCGTCCTTGTTGGGTTGGACCAGCAGAAGTAAAAGGAGGTGTAGGATGATACACTGTAGTTGCAAGTGCCAGCAAACAGCACACCACAGTTTAAGACTATGTTACACCCATCATACATGCAACTCTTAAAGCTGCAACACAGTGCAGCCCAGTCAGTGTGACTGAACCAAAATACTTGATCAAATTGTCCAATCAGTTTTGTCAGGTTCCAAGAGGCTCCAGGGCTGCAACATACAGTCTGCATAAATAGCAGAGACTTGCACTGATTACACAACAAGCTCGGTACATTAAATGTAAAATGAAGAGGCCCAGTGTGTGGTATCTGCTGACTTAGGCCCTCTTTATGTTACACTTGCAAACACTCACAAATCTGCCCCAGCATTTCTAAAGCCTAGTTGTGGCACCATATGTGTCTTACGAAGATGGTGTTGATGCTATGAGGGGAAAAAAAAACATCTTTTCTCAGCCCTAAACAGGTGCCTTTTGTGCCAAAAACCTAACCACATCCATTAGCAGGAAACATTTGTCATAAAAACACCGCTATCATGTTAATATGCAGATCTGTATACATGTAAAGAATACTGTCATCTTGTTCCGCCAAATACATTTCATACTAAATAACTGATAATGCAGTGACACACTAATGCTTAGCTTATGCTGAGCAGTGTTTAATTTCAGCACGCAGCTACAGTGGACACAATATATCGAGTTGATCTAATTATTTAATGTATATAAAAATCTGAAATTGTGACACACTATAATTTAGAATTAAACAATTAAAACAACAATTACAATTAAACAATTACAACAACAATTACAACAATTTGTAACTGAACAATTAAAACAACAATTACAACAATGTATAATTAAACCATTTAAACAATACTGTACATCACAACATAAAAGTCCATCCAAATGTACAAAACTGTAACATCGCTCTTAAATCAGAGGCATTTAGAGCTTAAAAAAGTCAGGATGGGGCCTTTCACATGTTAATTACTTAATCCAAACACACAAGATACACCACCACAGGAGAAATGGTGAACAAATAAGAGGGGAAGGGTGTACAATTAGGAAACTCAGTGGAGCAAAGGAACAACAAATTCTGTTTCAGGCCTAACATTATTGTATTTCTTTGGTTTTATTGAACATGAACAGCATGAACACAATATAACAGATTAAAGTGTACAACGAGACACGAATATGGGGCTTCCAGTGGGAAATACTATGCTACTGAAATTTATTTTAAAAACAAACACCACCAATGGGCTGTAACGTGTCATAGGCAGGTAAAGTTATCACTTTGCAAATCTCCTCCTATAGCCACAAAGCCAAACTCCTGATACAAAGTGCTCCAACAGTAACCGAGAAGATTTGTCTTTGTATTGTGTATGCAGCAGCAAAGAGAAAGAGCGAGAGAGAGAGAAAGTTACTTTACAGCATCAGAATGTGCTGCTCAGCATCCAACTTTCCTCTTTGAACATGTTTTTAGTTCAGCACTTACACTCTTCTGTGAACTTATGAGACACATTTTTATTCATTCATCGTCTACTGCTTCGTCCTCCACATGAGGGTTGTGGGGCCGCTGGTGCCATTTCCAGATGACATAGGGTGACAGGTGGAATACAACGCCGCCAGTCCATCACAGGGTAAACATACAAAAATGAACTGTCACTCTCACAGTCAATTTAGAGTGTCCAGTCAACCAATGCATGTTTTTGAACTGTGGGAGGAAACAACACACACAGAGGGAGAACATGAAAACTCCACACAGAGAAGCCTTGACTGGGACAGAAACTTCTCGCTGTGAAGCAAAGTACTATCCACCTGTGCCACTGTGTGACCCAGCTCATATTTTATTTGTAAAATTAAGAAAATTGTATGGCATTTTTGTAACATTTACTGTATATATTATATTACATGGTAAATTGCTCATAGGCACCAGCGCCTACTGCAACCCTCATGGAGGATAAAAGCGGTAGAAAATGAGTGAGAGCGAGGGGTAAATTGCTCATGATTTCTAATGCTATTCACTTATACTGTTTATGTAAGATTGACATGCAGCATGAATCCAATTCTCTTATGACCTTCAAATTACTGACAGACATGCCAGTTCATCCTGCATTACCAGCGGTTTAGTGCAATCTGTATTCAGCGTGGGTCTGTGTTATTTGTTTGTTTGTTCAGGAGAGATACAGTAACTTAGCTCACTGACAAAGGGGTCTTTACATAATGATATTCAATTAGACCACACAGCAGGGACGCAGTAGTTTGCAGGGGAATTAGAAAACGGCAGCAATTTATAGGACTCCTGCAAGGTTAGCAAGTTTCTGTTGTTTTTACAAGGGAATGACTTCAGCAGGAAATGTCTATATATTACCTTGGATTCTGACATGAAAGCCATGACAGATGAAATGGGCTGTTGTAAAACAGACAGAATGAAAGAAATGGCATGGAATTTTCTTGTTTCCATAGAAAGCATTTGTCGGCTCGTGCTGAATTCACCACCCTTGAGATTATTACACAGTATTCCGTACCTTATATACAACGCATATGTTCATTTCCCCTCAATAGCTTGGGCGCAAAATCCATGCATGTATCCACAGTCATACAGGCATATGACTCTATCAGTTTGTGTTTTGAAATTCCAGGGTTTCTTAAAGAATCAGTTAAAGCTTTGGATGTTGCCAGGGCAACGTTATAGCTGGGCAGGAGAGTTTATGAGAAGTTCTAATGTGAAAGGGAAAGTCATTGCATGACAGTTGCGGGTAAACGCACAGCCACAACTGACACTGAGATTTGACTGGGCGGACAGGCACACGCAAAGATGTGGCAAACAGTGCCGCACACAGCTCTACAGTACATCAACAGAGCAAACCACTCAGTAAGGAAAAACTATATGTGAGAAGGGAAATAAATTTCTTAGTTCGTTATGAAACAGTGGCAGGACAAATTAGAATATCATGGACCACAATAGTATAAGTAGTGGCAAACATTGGACATGGATGACAGATAAAAGATACCATCTATAGTTACTAGCGGTTTTTGACATTTGTTTCTTTTAGTGTCATATTTTTTGAATATGCTGTGTTAAAGCAGTGACTTATTCATTGTGTATTTGATTGTGTTTACTAAAGTAAAAAGAAGAAGATCCAGTAGGATCAGTAACGCCAGGCAAACATGCTGTCAGTTTTAATTGAAGTTATTCTAGTTTTCTAGTTCAATATACGACTGTGACCTTACATGCGGTGTGGAAAATTATATCACACTGGAAACTGGTTTATTATGTCTATGATTTTTTTTTTTTTAATATAAAATATGCAGGACCCACAGAGGAAGAGCTTCTATGACACAAAGCACACAATAGAAAGAGTAATACAGTAATAAAGAGGAAGCTGTGCGCCTCTGCTGTAAGATTTACAGAACGCTGGGCGAATGAGGCTAAAATTCCATGAGGAGAGCAAAACTGGCCGACTATGTGACTGAGCTGAGTCAGTCTGATCACTTCATATCATTAAGAACATGAATCAGGTCACATTTTCTCAGATTTACGTGTCAGCCTGTCTGTAAACATATTCCCTTTGCAGCCTACATCAAGCCAATTTGCTTATTAGTTGTAGTTGAATCCAATTTTCACATTATACAAATATTAAAAACAAAAACAAAATACAGCAGATTTTGATGTGACTTCATTTCTTTTTTTGCTATTAGTAGGAAATGTATAGTGTTTATATCTATCACAACAATCATTCATTCGCCTCAACCCATCCATTTGAGTAAAAAATGACCAAAAATCAACTGGACGAGTGGGTTGATCACACAAATGACTGCAGTGATGAAACACTGTCACGACTGCAATCACAACACGGGCTCCCTGCAGCAGTCCACCATAAATTAAAAAGATGATATGAAACTGTTCACTTGTGACTTTTTGCAGGGCTTTCACACATCACATCATGATTCATTTGCACAAAGAAATGACCACCTAAAACACTGTGTGTGAAAGACACCTACAGGTAAACGAAAAGGAAACTTCAATACAAAAAGGAACGCAGTGTCCTCTGTTCAAGCATATAAAAAGTATAAAACTGTGGATTAATTTATTCCCCTTTGCCTGGGAGCAGAATAAAGAGTCAAAAGTCCTCAATGTCTCCAAATACTTTAAATACACACACTTGTAAATAAATTATAGAAATGTGAAAAACATGTATTCTGGGGCACAGAGTGCATATTGCACCTTAAAACTGTTGTTCTAAACAAAATTCTATAGGTCTGCAAATGTATACTTCACTATTTAAAACAATGCATCTACCATATGAAAATGCAAGTATATAATGAGGGACAATAACTAAACTGTATAGAATGGAAAATCAATTTTAAAAAATAAAAACATAAACAACATATTGATGATGTGTTGCAGCTACACACAAAATGGTTCAAATACTGGCTCATGCTGTATCTGATGATCAGTATTTTAAGCAATAAAAAAACTTTAAAAACAAAACAAAAAAACGCGTCTGCATCAGATGTAGCGCCTCCCCTCAAGGCACACAAAACATAAAAAAAGAAAGAAACATGAACCTGAAAGCAAAACTACAAAAAATGTTGTAATAATAATAATAATAATAATAATAATAATAATAATAATAATACAATTTTTTTAGCTGTACCTTCCAGGATACCCAATGATACATCACAGAGATATAAAAACAGTCGGTGCAGTGTAAAAGCATCAGCGTAAAGTAATAAAAGAATGACAGTAACAATAAAAGAGCAACACTTAGGACAGTAAAAGAGCAGTAAAAGTGACACAGGTAACACTGGATAAATGACACAGAAGTAAATGTTAAACATATAAAAGGTGCGTTTTAAAACTGCATGGACTGCTGGACACACATCCTCAAATAAACGATGGGTGGTTTGCAAGGAGCTCCTTCCCTCCTTAATATGTTATGATAAGACGAACGCTCCACTCACAGAGCAGGAGCACCTGAACTCAGATAGGGTTCATGAAATATTTAAAGATTTTGTGCTTGGTCTTCATCATAAATGATCCTGATGTCTCACAGACTTGCCTCGAGTCTGACTTTGATTTTTTTTGGCAGATTTTTGTCAACACTAAACTTCAGAGAATAGAGAAGCATCTTACATACATGTTCTCAAAAGAAAAATCATTACAGTGCAAGAACCTGTCAGTTACTACTGACTCGCACTGTTCAGCATTCTCAAAACTAATCTTTACATGAATTATGGACATGGAATTTCTTTTTTGTAATCCTTGTCCCATCTGATGACTGGATCTCAGATCAGTCTGACCTTGTCACACTTAACAAGGCTTTTTCTGACAGCTGTGGTGGAACTAGACAGTTTCATCCAACACAAATATTCTGTCTCAGATGCCAGAATATTTTTAGACAACCACATTGGAACAAGTGCCCCCTCACTGATTTAGGTACCAGGGCGGAAGACCACTAAATTAATTTTTTTTAATTCACTGTTAAAATAAAAAAGAATATGCCTATTGTAGTTGTATTTGTATTGAGCTTCGTGTTTGTGGTCACCCAGTGTGTAGGCGATGTTTACATCCATTAATCAACTGATGGAGATCAATGTGTAACTTTGATTAATTTCCCATTAACTCCTCAATTATTTCCAGCTGTCTAACTCCTGCTGGTTATTTCTTGCTGAAGAACGCTGTCAGGATTTCAGAGTAAATAAACACAGTCACAGTGGAGAAGAGTTATTCGGGTCTCTCTGAGTCTAAATTGGTCTCTATTAACAGCGATCAGTACAGTATGTATACACAAACTTCCCTTAATTGGGAAGCAAGGGGAATTCTGCTTGGACTGCACATTAACACCTTTGAGTTTGTGTTTGGAAGGACTGAAGGATTGTTACTTATGTGTGCATGAAGTGGAATTCAAATCTTCAGTGTGGTATGGGTAACAACCGGAGTTTTAGCGTCCTGCATTTGTAGAGAAGCAGATCATTCAAGTAAATGCTTTGTGTCTAATTCCATGTAGAAAAGGGTGCACTTAAGCACTTATAGTGGCTGTTTAACACTATAGAACGTGGCTCAGGTCACATTTTTCTACCCAGAACTGACTGAGCCTGAGAGAACCGTAACCAAAAAGTTTTGTTTTTGAGCATGACTCAGACTTTACAAAGTGACTTTCTCCATCCTGTTACCTGGGTTTGTGCTGCCTCAAATGTAAAAAAAAATGTTTCTGAGCAGCAGAATTCACTTGTCAAACAGTTCTTGCTTTCTAAAGTTCCGAATGAACTGTAATAATAATACTAATTCCTAGAATTATCCTTGACTCAAAATTAGAAGGGTGAGGGAGCTTTATTTCAAGCAGTAAGTGCTTTGCTGCTGTCATTATTGCTTTTCTTCACTTTGAATTACACCTGTGTCCATCCAAGAGTTGCTATAGAGGGTCTCCAACCAATTCAACAAGAAAATCTTTGTTCACAGTGGTAAAGGGAAGGTAAAGTGTAACATGTGTTCTCTAAACCCATCTGTTTAGGAGGAGTGTGCATCTCCCAGTCAGTCAAGATTCCCCGGGAGCCCAAGCAGGGAGAGTTTGACAAGGTCATCCGGCGACTCAGAGAAAATCCAAATGCAAGAGTCGTCATCATTTTCGCCAATGAGGATGATATTAGGTAAGTTCCTGTGATGGCTACAATATATAAATGCTTTGAAAATTATTAAAAAAAAAACAAAACAACATAGCTGCAGCAGTCAGCACAGAATCATGTCTCTGCCACACCACCGTGTAATAAATTCAAGGGGGGGTGAACCAACAAAGTGAAGCTGTTCATGTTGATCTTTTCCATGGCAACATCTGTTTCATCATCTTTGCAGGCGGCTACTCCATGCAGCTAAAAAGGCAAACCAGACAGGTCATTTCATCTGGGTGGGTTCAGACAGCTGGGGCTCAAAGATCTCTCCAGTTTTGCATCAGGAGGAGATGGCCGAGGGAGCAGTCACCATCCTGCCCAAGCGCCAGTCCATCAAAGGTACAGAGACGAGAACTGTGCACACATCACATCTACATTAACTTAAAAAAGGAAAACCTTTGCTTTGCTATGTAATACATAACCACTTGATTATTAGAAAATTAAATCCAGTCAAGCAAAGCCATAGGAGACTTTTGTCAATGTTCTTTTAATTCTACTGCATAAAAGCAACAGAACTCTGGTTCAAAGACTGAAACAACACTGATGTTTACACAGATACTGACTGTGTCAATGACAATTCATCCTGTCTAGGGTTTGATCGTTACTTCATCAGCCGAACTCTGGAGAACAACAGAAGGAATATCTGGTTCGCTGAGTTCTGGGAAAATAACTTCAACTGCAAACTCAGCCGCCATGCTGTGAAGAAAGGCTCCGGCCTCAAGAAGTGCACAAGTAAGTCTTTCTTTTGTTTGGTGAGGAGAAAAAAAAAGAAAAAACAAAAATGGAAAAGCTTTTAATGTTCTTTTTGTTCAGACTTTTGCAATGTTGAAACACTCATATGATGTCTGTGGGGGAGTGACTTATTTGGCTCACGGTGACTGTGTTTTGACAGCATCATCAGCCTATGAAAAGTGCAACAGCTATACATTCAATATTCAACATCTCACAGCTTATTTCAGCGCTGCACTTTATTTCTGCTGAGTCTAGTGCGTTTGTCTACACGGCTCTAACGAGTGAATGGCCTAGTTGGGCCAGTAAAGCTTTGGGCTTCCTGCCATACGTTATAGTGCTATTGGTAACACAAACTGTCTTGAGGTGGAAAAACACAACACTCAACATATATTTGAAAAATAAGGATTGGACTAGTGTTATCTGGATGTTTCCTCGCAGAACTTGTCATTTATGAATTTTCAGTCTGCTTTCTTTAAAGGAATCTGTTATTGTCTGCTGCTGTAATTGTGACCAGTATAAAGGATAGTCCATCATTCAGGAGGGCACATGTTATGATTAAAGACATGCTTCTTACAGGAGAGGCATAATTACACAAATGATGTTTAATGAGAAGTATTTAAGATATTCCTGATGATGGTTTTGAAGTGGACCTGTGCTCATTGCTTGGCATGTGGACTTGGCCATGTTTGCATAGTTATAATCATAGCAGTTAGAACAACTAGTCAGTCACCGAATGAGGAACAGCAGTAGTTTTAAGATGATTACCTGGTAGTTAGCAGTGCAGCTAATATTGACATTTTAACCAGTGACCAGCGTTTTTAACATACACTGACTTGTTAGCCCAGGAGAATAAAATTTCAACAGTGTGTTTTGCACTTGTATTTAAAACAAGCCTCTGACTCGAGCTGAAAGAATACATTCATACCATTAATTATACCATGAAGATTTTTATGTCAATATCCCAACAAATCAACAGATGCAGTCACAATGTTGTTTGTGGCACAAAAAATTCTTATACATATATGGTTGTAAGTTAACGTGATGAGATTGATTTATAATTAATTCTTATAATGACATTCAGTGATGAGGGAAAGACCCAAGTGCAGTGAAACCTCAGGAATCTTGATGTTTATTTATTTATAGATTTTGGATTTAACAAATGAGTAGCCAAACAATGGGTAAATGAAAAAGCACAGGCTCTCTAAATACACTAGAGACTAACTAGAACTTTCAGCTGCAAAATCAACTGCTGGTGTTGTCGACAGAGGAAGAAAATCCCATCTCTAAGCACTATAACGATATTGTGTAGAGGGTTATGCATCGGGTAACAAGACTCAGGTGGACAAGATAATTCTGATAGATGAGTGAGTCATGAGTTTGGAAGCAGAGACTCTAGGTTCACTGACAGCAGGAACATTGGCGAGAACGTCAGTGAGCTCCCCAGGGAGTGATAGTGACAGTTCAGGAGTGTGTGATTTGATCGGTACCATAGGTAACACTGATAGTTTGTGCTTATTATCAAACTAAAGGTGGAAGAAAAATTATCAGCAACATTTACAGTCACAAGTAAAAGCACTGTATCTACTTTATTAATCAACTATTAAATATTTGCAAACATAAAATATGTTGCCTAAAAGGGAATATGTAAGAGGATATATTGGAATCTAAAAATGAACAAATAACTGAGACAACAGTGGAGCAAAAGGAACATTATTTTCCTTTTAGATATAAGTGGATCAGAACGTTGGATTTAACAGAAATATTCAAAGTGTGTCCAATTATTACTTAAATTCATATTACAGTACTTGAGTAAATGTACTTGTACACCACTGAATTTAACCGTAAATCAGAAAACTGTGGATCAGTTTGTATGTTTGCCTGCTGCTGTTCTTAAAAGGCTCCTAGTTTAAATCTGAACAGACTTTAAGGTGTCTGCCCCAGAGTCATATAATAAGAGGTTACAGGAGTATTATAAATGATAGCTATATGAGTATAACAAGAAAGCAAGAAAATGATGAAGTCAAACAACATTTATGGGGCTGATTTAACAAAAAAAAACTCTGAAATATAGACAAGTTGACGTGTTAAAGAGAGAAACTCTTATTTATGCCCTTTACAAAAAAGGTCATGAATAAATTTTACTGAATTCAAAATAAGGTAATAATTTCCTCAGTAGCTACAAACATTAAAACTGATTTCTGTACAGAGGTCAAGCTACACAATCGCTGTGTATTGTCACTATGTCACATTAGACAAAATTACAGAGCCATAAATTTGTGCCATCATGAGACTGTAAACAAACAATATCTTCTGAAGCAGTGTGTATGATACTTGCTGTGTTGGGTTGTGACAAAGAGGACAGGTTTGACTATCACTCACTCCAAGAGAACATGCGGTTATCTGATCACTCCTCGTTCACTTTGCCACATGCTGTTGGAAAAACATCCCAGATAATATCCTTGATTGTAGTTCAGGATAAAGTAATCAATTTTGCGGAGCTGACGGATCCCACATCCGTCAGATCGTATTATAATCTGCTTAAAATGCTTAAAACATGTAGTCTAATCTCTGCATAAAACTAAAAAAAAATAGGAAAAACAACAGTAACTGCCAATAGATGTTTAATTTGTGAATAATTCATGAGGCACCATTGGGCAGTCAACCTGATAACTGTTTAAAGTGATAAGTGTAAGGTATCAAAACACAGTCAGCTACAATATAAAAGAAAACAATCCTTAATTGATTGTGCTCTATAAATATTTGCTTTGTCAATGTTCACTTAATTGATGTTATGTACTGTTTTATAACCCCCCTTGATAGGGAGTTAACTTTTATATCATTATAAAGTATTTCCCTGTCATAGAAGTGAATGTGCAGTGTCTCTCATTCAAGCATGTTCGTGTTAATCGTTGTCTTCAACATTTGTTTGAGGTGAAAATGACTCATGGTGCCTCACGACTGGTGGAGAGCCCGAACATGGTACAGATTTATCAGTGTGGCATGAGGATTTGACTGCTTGATGTAATCAGAGTGACTGAAGGGGACAAGCCAGACTTGTCTTTTATCTGTGAATGAAGGAGAGGTAAAAGTAATATTGATTAATGATGAAAGGAGAAGTAATGTAGAGCAGGGACCTGATGGGCTTTTTATTTCTCCTGTGTATTAATGATGTGGGGGAGCAGCAGGGAATAGAAGCAAGGCAGACAGAAAGCATGTGCTTCACTTTTTCATTCAAGCATCTATTTTTTTTACACTACTTATCATGTTCAGGGGTGTTGAGGGCTGGAGTCTTTTTTTCAGCATCAACTGTGTCAAAGGTGGAGAACGTTTTGGGCAAGTTGAACAATCTGTTGCGGGGAGATTATTGTTTGTTAATACATGACAGTTCAGTATCAATGTGGTAACAGTATGGCAGTAATTTTATCATAGGGAGGTGATATTATGGTAATTCAAGCTTATTTCTAGTGTAATGTCCACCTTGGTACAGTAAAAACAACAACAATGATATTACAGTAGTACCATAATATTTCTAAAGTGATATGCAGGCAGTAGCCTACCATCAGTGTAATACCATTATAAATATGTCTGTGAATCAGAACTGATAATTACTATATTATAGAGATGACATTCATCCTTCCTTCCGTCACATGCTGTCTTTTGTATTTCCAAGTTATTACTTGTGGGTTTTAGCGGAAATAAGACGGTAATTAATAAGACTAGTTCTCTGTTACATAATCATTACAATACAATTGGAATCAAACTGCTATCAAATTCTTACTGTACAGTAATGTAACGTAAGAATGCATTTTATAAAACAATACGTTGATCAAAATTTAAAAGGTGCAGTGTGTAAAGTAGCATCTGGCTTTGAATTTGTCCACACCAAACATCTCAACATTGCTCACTTGAACCTCTTCCTTCAAACCATCAAATTATATAAAAATGTTAATGACCCTGTCAAGAGCCAGTATTTTGCAGAATTGGTACTATATGGCAGAGTTCATGGAAAAAGCATTGATCCTTGCAAGAGATTCCTACATCACACACATTGGAATTTTTGTACATATATATTCCACATCTGTATCGGTTGCCTACATGTATTACTGAAGTCAAGAGAAGAAGGCGAAAGAAAAAGAAATCATACTATTCATATTTAAGCATTCAAAATGCATGGTAACAACTTACAGCTGTCAAAAATCCAGTGTCTCAAAATTTGAAGTTTAACTGTGTTGTCAACCAGTCTACAATTTGCCAAATGCCAACCACTTACTAATTCACACACTTAAAGATTATACAATAACATAGACGCTTTATTTAACTTACTTATGGCTTAGGACTTCCAGTTTGGATAAAAAATACATACGAGCGCATGCACAAACAAATCTGTATAAATCAGTGACTTGTTTACACAAGAGTGCATTAGAATTTAAATTGGAGATTTTTATAAACTATGCTAAATCAAACTAATGGAACAAAAATGGATTTTGGGGAATTGATGACCAACAAGAGCTTTGGTTACTGATTGGCTCATTATAGTTTTTCTAAAGCAGGAACATGTAATTTTCTCTCTCTTAACAAATTGACACTTTTTTGGAAAAAGTATACTGGCACTTTTATTGTATATACTGCATACACATACACTTGCTGGTGCTGGTGTCAGATTAATTTAACAGAAAGTCCAACTAGCTTGGCAGGAAAAGCCTAAATGGCTTGTGGCCAATCACTATAGCTAAAAATAAAGGTATTTAGTCAACACACACATGTCTTATGTGACACCTTGCAGTGGAAGACACCAATACTTTGTGACTGCTTTGCTTAATTTGAATCAATTTCTCTAAAAACAAAACAGCAGTCTGGGAAAATATGTGTGGAACCAAAATGTCAGTGAGGGGGGGAGAGGGATGAAAATAGAGAGAGAGAGAAAGGGAAAAGGTCTTACAGAAAAGAAACAATACAAAGTTAGTGAGTCTGCCAAGCATGCAGGAAAAATATAACTCTCACAGCCCCTCTGGCTCGCAGGATTCCCCATGGCACAAGCATGTCGGCCGGACTGTGACAATTTTTGGCCAATCAAAGCACCGTGGTCCTAAATTACTGAGCCGTAACCTACAACAATAATCCATGCATTTCAAAAGCTCATGAGATAATCAGGGACATTAAATGGCCTCTGGTCTGCAGTGAAGAGCAGGAGATATGGCAAATGAAAGATGGCTGACAGGAGGAGACCTTTGCCGATTCAAGGGTTAATGCTCTTTTAGACTGAAGTGGCTGTTGGAAATTGCCTGAACTTTTGGAGGGCAGATGTTGCATGACAAATGACGGTTCTCTCACAAAAAGTGTGGTTATTGATTGCAAGTGTCCACATGTCGAGAATGTTGACACGAGCTAGCAAGCAGTGGAAACAACCACTTTTAGTTGATATAATTAATATGCTATAAACATTAAAACACTTTCAGACTAACCATTTGAAATATTTGCTCAGTGTCATGCAGTTAAAACAATGCAAAATACATAATGCAACATTTAGTTTAATTCATGTGCAGAATAATTTGCACTATTCTGCATCATGTGTGGTATTTTTACTGTAGCAGAAAGAAGATTGAATATACTACATGTACTACTATGTATACATGTTAGCTCATTAGTGATCTCAAAAGGAAAGTATCATTGTGTTTATTTGTAAATGTATTATATAGTTTAATAAAGCAAAAGCAAACAAACACACAGTGTCACGAAAGAGCCACAACACCATGTAACAGGCTCTGAACATAACCTCATCCTGACCAGGTTATATTTGATGTCGGGGATGGAAATCCCACAAAACTGCACTGCTATTTGACTGTACCCTGTTCTCTGTGATTTTTTTTTTCTATGAGAAGATGATGATTTATGGTCTTGTTTTTGTGCAACTATCCTTTTCACACCACTGGTTCTGTGGGTAATAAGATATAGAGTTATTAATTAGTCTATTCTCTGTGTTACAGATGGTCAAATGTTTCAGTAAAATTCATATAACCCTGATTTGCCCCAAAACCTTTGAAATTACCAGTATTCTTTATTTGGAATATCAAGTAATATCAATTTAAAACGGTCCTCATTTGTCACATTAACAAATATAATTTAGTGATAAAGTGAAATGAATTGTATGACTTATGGCCTTACACATCAGCATTTTCTTCTAGTAACTTTTGCTGAGTGAGATCACTGAAAGAAAGCCTGCCTTGGTTGAACTTGATTGGTGGTAAATCTGTCTGAATTAGACAGTTGGACATATTCTAAGCTAAGCCTCACCCACTGGCTCTGCTCCAACGGGTGTTTTGATAAAAGTAAGCCAACATAATGCGTTACTTTGCATCGAAAGTAATACTATAACATAACTTATTAATATGTAATGTATTACATTTTTAAAATAACTTAACCCAACAATGTGCTGTCCTGTCATCCGTTCTATCTTTATAAACAGTGAAAGAGTTTGGTTCATTCAGTTTGGTGTGTCAGCAACAGTCAGTGATTGAAAGTATGTCTGCTATAGAGCTTCAGCAGTTAATTACACATGATGAGAGGAGATGACAGAGTGACAATAACAGAGTGTAAAAACATTGTATGTGTTAATATCCACAAAAAAATCCATAACAGCATGTCTGTCAACAGACAGACTTCTCTTAGCTCTCAACATATATACTTATACTTCAACACATCTCAACTGCAGACCGTCATTTTCATCTTCTTCGGTTGAGATGTTTTTGACAAGGGTACAGAGATTTTTTAATCCGATATGCCCGTTGCTCTCTGCTGGCATCCTGTGTGTTGAAAATGCTACTAGCTGTGTTATTGGGTTGGTTGCAGTGGATGGTGCAACAGACCAAAACAACAAACCAAAACATTAACAGTTTGCGCCCTGCAAATAAAAACATATTCTGTGAATATACTGGCTGCACCATTGTTATTAAAGTTGGTGAAGTGATTAATTTAAAAAAAATCTTCACAGTTCATTCAACACTGTGGCCATTATTTTAAGACATGGTGCAGCAGATTTCTCACTCTCTGCTTATTAACTCATAAAGCTTAACTGCATACGAGTGGCAGGTATATGCAACATGCAGCTCGATTATTAGTTTATCCCTTGTAATTGGCTCATGCTTAATCTAAATTGAAAAACACCTGCTGTGCAGATACAGCAGAGTTATATGGAGGCAGCTTTAAGACGTGATGCTCGGAAGGACAAAGCAGAAGTCAGGATTGGCACGTTGTATCTCCATCTCACAATCCACTTCCTCAGAGCAATTAACAATCACAAAAAGCTATGGAACAACCTGGGCCAGGATTAATAAACTCCTATCTCACATTATTACATTAAGCCTATGAGCGGATTACCCCTGTTCTGTGAATGAATGTCTCAATTTCCTGCATAACGGGTACTTCTAAACACATTCAAGCAGGAGGTTTATTGACTGAATTCACATTTGGACAGTGTGTTGAACAGGCAAAGCTTATTGGACTTGAATTATTTGGAATATACATTAATTTATGTATCAATAGATACAGCATGGGGCAAAAGGTTAATAGGTGCATAAGCCTGTTTAATTGCACAAGTATCTTGGTCTGAGACTTAATATTTGCAAAATGTCTCAGAGAGAAGTACCATGTTCCTGCTGGACAGACCTAGACAATAAAGAGTTTTTGTTTAAAACTGATGAGATTTCCCAGAGGGGACTACCTTGCACTCCAGATATTGGAATTGATTCACTCCTCTGCAGCCATGCAGATATTTACCTTCCAGCTAATTGCAAGAGGCAAGAGTCATTTGGTACAGGCAAAATAATAGTCACCCAGGAGCAATGATATTTTGGACCCATGCCACACTCTTCATTGAAAAGGCTCAGGTAATTTCAGTTGAGTCTGTCTGGTCCAACCTGAGCTAAGAGATGGTGACCCAGTGAGATAAGTGTTGGGGAAAAAACCAGATTTGTATGTTCTATGGATCGTTTTGGTGCTTTTACAGTATGCATATAAACTGGAAATTATATTTCATTCTTTAAGGTGAAGCCACACAGAAACGTAGTCAAAGTGAATAATTTTTCTTGATTGCATAACAGGGCTGAAAGAATTGTGCAACTTTTTCTTGACTAAGTGGTTCAGAGACTTATTTGTAAAACCTTTTCACTCACCATTGCTTAACTACATGGATGTGCCACTCTGCTTCACACTTGACTTGATGTTTAACAATGAGCCAAATGAGTGACTGAAAAAGAAAGCTGTTTCATTAACTACAATGCATTGATAACACATTTTAGAAAATCACACACACACTCATGCACACATACTGTATTTACAGTGTCTCACTAATGTATGTCTGTGTCTTACAGATCAGGAGCGGATAGGAAAGGATTCAAATTATGAGCAGGAAGGAAAAGTGCAGTTTGTAATTGATGCTGTTTATGCAATGGCACATGCCCTACACAACATGCACCAGGAGCTCTGCCCAGGAAAAGTGGGCCTCTGCACTAAAATGGATCCCATCAACGGCACTCATCTGCTGAAGCACATCCGCCGTCTAAACTTTGCAGGTCAGTCATGTTTAATAATGCTGGGAAGCCTATCTGTCTCAACTAAAAGGTGTTACAGGTAACAGAAAGTGTACATCCGCTGCAGTGTTTTAGGTGTTGTGAGCCAGTAGTGCAAAGATGTACAGTAATTTTGTTTTGTTTCAGGCAAAATGGTTTTGCATTCAGATCACGGGCTGTGGCTTTACACAGTACGTGGTCAATGGCAACCACAAAATACACAGTATTACTTTGCTATTTTCTACATATGAAGGTACAGTCATGTTAGGTTTTTCAAAAGTAAAACCATATACAGCAAAAAGTCCACATTCATGTACAAAATGTGCTATAAATCTGATGTCAACAAGGCCACAGATTATTTTTCCCTCTACCCAACGTACAATTTCTGCGAGAAATAAAATCCATATCAGTATGTGAACAAGCAGGTTGAAAACAAGCAGATGGTTTGAAATTTTCATTACAAAGAGTGAAGGGAAGCTCTGCTCCCTCTAAAAGTGACCTAAAATGCGATCAACAAAATGACCAGTTCGGTCAGAATCAGCTGTTTATCAAAGATCATCTGACGCGATTTTCTTCTCATACATTCCTTTGGCAGCATGGTGCATTAAAACCAATGAAAGCTCAGCTTCACTTGATCTCTATGAGACAGAACAGAGCAGGTTTTTTCACTGCAGTGAGTGAGATGGTGATTGGATAAATGCGGCAAAATCGTCACTTCCAGGGAAGCTCAGAATTTACACCACCGGTCAAAAGTTTGGGTACACTTTCTCGTTGAATTCAACGAGAAAGTGTACTTTATGTATGTATGAATAACTGGGCCTGAAATAAGCGTCCCCTGTTCCAAAGACCAGCAACTACCACTGGTGAGTAGCAACAGTGGTTTTAACACAAGAACAAAAGAACATAAACAGTTCATGTGAAGTTTAACATCAGTTCTATATCACTTTAATTGTATTGTGGAGGAAGACACTTGATCGTGAACATCAATTGGATGTATCCTCACAAATGTCCACATAGTATTTGGTGCCATGTGATGCTACTTTAGTGTGGAGTTTGTATACCTGTCTTGAAGAAAATGTGCTAGCTTCCTGTTTACATACATGTATACTGTATTATTCCATCTCTTTTACCTGAAATAAATCACGAAGCCTGACATGATGTTTAGACGAGTTTTAAATGTAACCACTCTATGAAAATATTGAAGATTTTCATCCTTCCTTTGGCACTGATCTGAACTGCAGCTGCTCTGAATAAAAAGTGCAGATTTTTATTACACCTATTACAAGAAGCATCTTTTTTGGTTGTGCAATTAGGACTAATTATAAAGTGGATTTGAAAAGGTTTTAAGCCTTCAAGCAGGGACACGAAGCTCCAGTTCAGCACTATTCTATAAATACATTTGAGATTTTTTGAACTTAACAAACTGTATAAATGTAACGCCACCATTTGACCAGAGGGGTTGCCTTGAGGTTACACTGCTACTCTCCATTTAATTGCATCTTCACACAGGAGTATTTTAAACTCATCCAGACACATAAAATAACCTGGCTACTGAGACTGGATTTTGTGGCCCATTTTGTTTTCAAAGCTGATATTTAGCTTAGTTTTGTTATTAACATGTTAGGCACCATTCAATACAAGAAGCAGCCATCTTTTAAAACAATGAAACAATAAAGTTTCTGTGGACATTGTTCAAATTATTTCACACGTCAGCAGAGTTGCATGGATGGCTCTCATAATCCAGTTGAACAATATCTAATGCAGATCATGTCTTGGGTTGCAAATACACTGAAAGTCTTTTTTTAAAAGGCAAAGACACTGACAGAACAAGTTGTCTACTTTAGTGGACTGTCAGGGTTTCAGCAAGGGACACAGCAAGGTGGTTGATAACTTGTCTGAACAGATGACAAGTGTCTGGCTGGGACATTTCCAAGGCTGGAACTATATCAAAGCTTTTACATTTTCTCCATTAAATCGTGAGTTGTAAGTCTTTTTTATTTCATTTTTAATCACCAACTTCTCAAGTGCCCATTGCTTTTTTTCTGACTTATTCAATACCAGCCGAAACTGTGACCAATAAAAGCAGTCTTTCAGAAGTCTTTCAGTCCATCTTAAAGGAGAATTCCATTTTTTTTCGACCTGGGCCCTATGTTTATAAATATGGGTGTATGAATGAAAGGTACGTATAAAAGGTTTCATAACTGGTCCAGTAGAACGTATCGGGTGGCATCTGGCTGCAGTGTAGTCTCTATGGGGCAATCTTGCCATCATTAAATGGCTTGGATTGTTATTCTAAGAGTCGGCCAACTTGACCAGTAGCGTCACTCAAAGTGGGACATGAGAGTTTTAGCAAAGAAAGAAGACGCTGGAAAAATGAGTGAGAGTTGGCGAGAGAAGTAAGTAGTTTATCAAGAGAAGGTGCAGAAACTAGCCTACTTTTTTTAATGGCTGAATATACTGTATAGCTGATGCGGACAATGAAGATGAGCCATTTGAATTTGATGGCCATCCCTATTTTTTTAAACTTGAGTATGAGGACGAAGAGCTCATTCAAACTGATGAGTGGACAGGACAGAGGGGGAGGCTACAGACAGAGGAGAGTGAACTTGCTGCTGCAAGGATGTGAATCATTGGTAACTGGTGGTGTTTATGTAAGTGCTGTAAACATATTCCGAGGATGAATGCCTTTGCTGTCAAGAGTGGGACCTGCTTATGTTCAAAAGTAGTGGTCAGTATGTATCCAGGAATACATTCAACACAACGCTGTGTCACTACATCGGAGGATTTCCCCCCTTTGATCAACAGGGCTTTGAGAGACACTACTGCTCTGGTCATGTTACCAGACTCTTACAATAACAATCTGAGCCATTTAATGGCGATAACTCGGACATAACTCTTGCAAGATTGCCCCATAGAGACTACACTGCAGCCAGTGCCGCCTGTCACAAATGCCACCCGATACATTTTACTGGACCAATTATGAAAACTTTAGTAAGTACCATTCATGTATACACCCAGATTTATAAACATAGGGCTCATGCAGGTTGAAAAAAAAAGGATTTCTCCTTTAATGCAGTGTTTAACACTCTTTTGAGCACTCCCCATTTTTGTTCCCACCTCTAAATTCAGCATTCAGAGAGTCACTCAGACATCACTGGGACACAGTGTTATAAAGCTTCCTATCAGTGTTTCATGTCTCTTGTTATCACATCACGGAACTGCATTTTTTCTCTGTTGCTGTCTAAAAAGCAGTGGCCTTGCAGCATCTTTCTCAGCGACTGCAGGGTGTGGAATGAAATCAAGTTCTCTGGGTTTTCTGTCTTTCCTCACCTATACTCCTCTCTCAAGGATCTGCAACATCTTTATTATTGTGCAGCTCAAAAGAGGATCTTGGTTGACTTTTTTGCATAATGCAAAAATATTTTATTCTTTTATAGACATGATACCCAGAACTGTTTTATTATTCATAGAACTCGGTATCCAATGTGAGAGTAGATGACTCAAAATATAAAGCCTGTTCATTACAGTGTCGCCTTACAGCATCAACCCAATGCATTGTACATTTATCTATAGAGCCTTTACTCATGTCAGAACCAGGGGTTTATTTGAAAAAGGTTTATTAATGTTAAAGTCAAGCCTTTATCTGTAATTTCATGGTTTTATAAGGGTGTCATCGTATTTGCAACGTCAACAAGTAGCACAGCTAAAAACACATTACAGCTGATTAATGCATCTGTATCGACCACAATATTATTAAGATATTAGTATTTACTATTTACTGAAATTCTCCCTGTGTGATTAATGCCAATTCACAACTAAAACAAGCAGCGCTCAATTCGAGTTGGCAAGTCCTTAGGTGCAAATCTATACAATTTTAAATAAATGCAATGATTTCTCATGCGTCTAGGCATTATCTCAGAATTTAACACCGCCCTTTTTTTAAACATTTCATTTCAAAATTTTAAAAAAAGTCTTCATATGTTAAGGATTTGCTGATACCAGTGTATATTCTCTATTATATAAATAATATTCTCTAAAGCAGCTGTAGTTGTTTCAGTGATGCTAACGATGCCCAGTTTTTCTGGTGCGACTTGTTCAAAACAGGTTTTGTCAAACTGTTTTGACAATTAATACATGGTTTAATGACAAAAGTTAAACAAGCTATACTTGCAGACATGAATGCTGACAAATGAACAATATTTCCCATCATGTTGATAAGTAGAGGCGTAAAAGTCCACAGTTCTCACCATGGAAATCATCTTGCTGCTGCTCTCAATTCCCACTCTGTATCAGAAACATGGTTTCTATCAATTATTTGTTCCACTTCCAATTTTTTTCAGTCAGTAAACTCACTGCTTCTGCCAGATGTTTCACAGTGAAATTTTTCGATCCCATAATCTATCCCAATAACATCTGCACAGTGTGTGCAGATGTTATTGCTACACTATTATTAACTCTAGGTTGCTGTGAGCTTCTAAAATGGGGAAGCGACACAGTGGGAATTTAGAGTGTGTCTGTTGAGAAAGTAAACAACTGAGTGTCGCGTGACAGCTATATAGCACTGTGCAAAGGTTTTAAGCCACCACTAGCTTTCCGCTAAAATAATGACATCCACACTTATTTAGCACATTTAGCCTGTCTTGAAAATTCTCTGTCATTTCTTCTTCTCTGAATCTATAATCAGGGTTCCTTAAAAGTTTACGTGATGCCTGGGAAATGCAAATTCCAAGATCTCTGGCTCACCAAAGAAAATTAAAATGACTGGCTTGCCCAAGATCCCAAGGACAATCCCTTGGCCAGATGCAGAGTATGCTGAAAATCAACAAAACTGGACACCATGGACGAAGCAGCTCTTACAAATTGTCCTCCCATGTTAAGCTGTGTCAGCACATTCGGTTCTTGAATTAGAGGCAATTGGTCCTGGGAAGTCTTTGCAGTCATTGAATTTTATGTCAACCAAGGTGTGGGGACCCTGTATAATATTCAGGTCTGGGCTGCTGAGGTTGTTGTCATGCTGAATATAAAAAGCATTCTTAATTAGGTGATTTCTATAAAGAATGGCAGAAAATAGTTTCCTGTTTGATTATGGATTTTCCTTTGAGAGTGACCTAAAATTATACTTTTATGTCTGTCAAATTCTGTAAATGACATGGGACGATGCAACTGAAAGTTGGTCTTATATAATAACAAGCCTCCAATAAGTTAAACTTGTGCATGTGTATATTAATGCTAAAGCATGTCTTGAATAAATCCAGCACAAAAACACTTTCAATAGACTTTTAGTTTAGTTTTAGTTTCAAAAAAGACAGGGTCCTCCAGGACATCACACTAAATACTTAACACTAGCTTGCAGAAGCTGTTTTATTTTCTCTTTTTTATAGTTCATACATATTTCTTGTTTTCTAACAAAGACAGGGAGAAATATAAATTATATATGGTCATTATAGCATTTCTTAGATACATTAAATGGTGACTTGAGACTTCTCTACAGTGCTGTATATATATACATTGTGCTGAATGTATCATGGTTCAACATTTATCATGATTGGCTGTATAAGCTTGACATGTCAGTGGCAGAAGTCTAAGACATACAAATACACAAATCAAAATAAAGTGGGTTCCTGGTAGATTCTAAAGTAAAGCTGAATTATGCTAAAGTCTGCATGAGTTACCTGTACACTGGTCATTAAGAGCTAATGAACCGTGTACAGGGCAGCAAGATGTGCTGCCATTCACCGAGGTGTCCTGGTTGTGCAACCACGCATAACAGGCACATGGATTAATGATCACACTTGGGTAATTATTAAGGTGTGTGTGTGTGTGTGTGTGTGTGTGTGTGTGTGTGTGTGTGTGTGTGCACACGTTTGTGCAGATGGAAGAGGGAGGTGGGGCAGCACAGCAATCATTAGATATTTCATGTAATTACAAGCACTCCATTAACCCCAGCATTCATTTTAGAGAATGCAAAACAATAAACTAACGAGTAACCTATGGTTACCACTCAGTGCAATACAGTGGTGCAGAAGCCTCTGGGAAACTCATTATTAACCAGTGAGTAGTTTGTGCCATATGACAGTTTATATCATTTCTAATAAAGAGGATACACCATTACTCTCAGAGGAATGACAGACCTCCTGGAAGAATTTCCCCACTGTACCTTAATGCATCATTTGACTACTAAAGAATAAGATTTGACATTATCTAACTTCAATTATGTGAAGACACTTACTTGGTTGAGAGAGAAACCCAATAGTCCCCACAATTGCCTGTATCTTTTCGCTGACAGAAAACAAAACCTCTCACACTGGTGTAATAGGATGAAAGAGAATTTAAATATTTAGCTGTCACGTATAGACTAAAGCTGAACAACGCCTGGTCGTTACTGCAGTAAATCATATGTTCATGCTTTGAGTATGTGCTTACAGTTTTAATAAAGTGAAATGTTTGGTGATAAGCTGCCAAAATCTTCCATTCCATCAATGTGATTAGTCTGGTTTTCAATTGTATTAGTGCAGCTGCTTATTACTTACTGCTTCAAGAGAGCTGTCAGAGTTTCTAAACTGTGTTAAAGATTTTCCCAAGAGAAGATCTCATGATTGGCCGTGGCTGTACAACAGTCTTTATCAACTTGTAACAGAAAATAAAAGTTAATGCTTGTGAAACTAACACTAAAGGCACAATTCACGATCAAATAAAAAGCGTTGCTTAACCATAAAGGTTGAATAATACAGCACTGCAACATACTGTCATTTCCAAACTGTTTGTTTGTACAAGGATGTAAACAACAGTAATTGCAACAATAAAATAGGTGGAGCACATATTGAATTATCAGTGCAAATAGGCTGAGGCATACATAAATACTAAAAAGCCTAAAACAAATAAAATCAAGTTTTGATACACTCAAATGTGGCCTAACTTGTGTAATGAAGCTTATTTACAGCAGCTCAAAGGCAAATAAAAAGAAACCAGAAAACAAACAAACAAAAAAAAACAGTTAAATATAATAATAACAGCAGTGATATGTTAGTGGTGTTGCATTGAAACCACAGGTATAATAGTCAGGGTCAACTTTGAGTGACAACAGTGTCCATATAAGCACTTGCAGACTCAAGATCATAACCAAGGCAGGCAACTTCAGAGAGCTTCTACAGAATAAACTCAGGAAACTAGAGAAAAGAGGAAAAAAAAGAAATAGCTTAGATGATTAAAATTTTTAAAAGAAAATATGACAGCTTACCAACACTTTTCATAGGCTTAATATCTTTACATAAACATTGTACCTCTCCTTTTCAATAAGTCACTGTAATCCGCCCATGATCGCTAACTGCTTTGTGATGTGGGCAGCATTGTTACACAAGCGAGGCTGAGTGAAAAATGTAATGCTGTAATCCAGTAGGGCTGACTCATGGAGACGTGGATTAAGCCGCATCCTCCGTGGTTAAAACAAAGAGTGAGGGGCGAACAAAGTCACTAGCAGAAATCCATCAGCAGCAATTGGCCACATTTACCCTTTTGCTTTTAACTGGAGTGCTCATTTTGCTTTGGCAGACTTAATCATAAACCAGCCAAGGAAAAATAAACTAAAAACCTATGACTAAAACTTTCATTAGTGTTTGAAGGTGTGGATATTTGTGAAAGCTGAGGTGAAAAGTTATCAGGGAATGTCCCTTTATCCTTCTCTCTCTCTCTCTCTCTCTCTCCCTCTCTCTCTCTCTCTCTCTCTCTCTAAGGAGACCCTTTCAGTGTTCCATCACGATTAAACAGATTACTGGACTGGAAGTGTGGCTCCTCTAGCTTCCATTGAGGAGCCCACACAATGAAATCTTTGGTGTGATTTCATAGTGATGCATCGTTACGGCTTGTCTTGAAACTACACACAGGGACACATTGTTAAACCTAGTTATCACAGCAGAGAACACCTTGGGCAGACAGCATGAACAATGGGGATGGGGAGCTTGAGGTCAGGAGGGGTCATTTGTGAACCTCTGGATCTCCTGCAGAAATCCAGCTGTTTCAAAACAGTTTTTTTTAAACTGAACAGGTGTGGAAATGAATGCACTCCTTTAATGTAAAGAGTTTCATTGTCCATTCATGATACGCTTAGATTCATGTGAGGAGCCATCTACAGCAACATTCATTAACATTCTGTTCCAGGCCATTTTGCTAATTCAAAAGAAAAAAAAAATCTTTCCATTCACCTACAGTAAATCACATTATTTTGCAAAATTCTGACATAATAACAATAATGGCATCACATTAGTGAGACTTCATAGACCCATGCTCACAGCAGAAGAAAATAACTCACTGACGTGTGGTATATGATGATTATGATGATTGTTTGTCATTTGTTTTGTCATTTAGGCATAGCTGGTAACCCTGTGCTCTTCAACGAGAATGGAGATGCCCCCGGACGCTACGAGATCTACCAATACCAGATTCAAAACCAAACGGCTGAATATAAAATCATTGGCCACTGGACAAATCAGCTCCACATTAATGTAAGCATGCCCTTTTTATTCTACCAAATGTCATATAACATATTAGGTTTATATTCCCTCAACTGTTTTTTTTTTTTCGATGTTCATAATTGCAAAAAAAAAAAAATCCTTCATAAAGTTGCAATCTTCTGCTCTGCAGCTGCAAGTTTGCGCACTAACTCATGCAGGAAACATCTGCAAACAAACACGGTGGTTAATGCCATCTACATCTGGTGAAAATGTCCAGAGGGCAGGTAAATGATTAAAAGGAAAGACTGTGATAAAAAGGAAGCTATGAAAGCTTAAGGACAGATATTTATCAGCATCACTGTCTCCCAAAGACAAATTTCTGAGCAGAGTGTAAGATGAAGTAACAGTATTATAACAGTACATATTTACATAAAGCAAGCAAACAAATTATGTTTTGCCAAAATGACGAGGAGGCTGTGGGCAGGCAAAAGAGAAAACTGTTGAACACATAAAGCAGCTCCAGAAGAGCTTTGTCCACTTTTCCTCTTTAGAAAACACACATTATGGAATTTTCACAAAAAAGGCAAAAGAGGCTAGATTTACTGTGTAATGTGCCAGTTCCTACTCTGATGGTGGCTATATTTAATTAGTGTTCTTTGAGTTCTTAATTAAACACACATTTAGACAAATTTACTGGCTTCAGATGAACAGCCACAATTGAATAAAACTGATAATGTAATTTCAAAGAAAAGAGCCCTGTTTGAAATGAGCAATTTAATTCATTGTAAACAGTATGCATAAAAAAGGCATAAAATCCATAAAAGAGAGTAGGAAGCTGAAATGGATTTATCTTTCATTCTAGGAGCATTGATTTTTTTTTTTTTTTTTAGCACAAACAACTACTTACCAAAGCAAAAAAAAGGGCATGAAAGTCAGTTTCCTCTTTTCTCTTGTGCCTTACCCTTGAGATAATTTGACCTCCCACTGCTTATTTGTGATGAGGCCTTTAGTTGAACCTGACTGAAGTTGTGCAAGCGAGGTAAAGGAATTAAAGGAGAGGCTATTTTCTTCAAATTACTACTCAACAGTCATTACTACATTGTTGCAGTAATGACTTACCACATTACCACACCCTTCAACTGCATTTTGATCTCACAGTCGTAGACCACATTTGTAGACACATACAGACATCGCCCTGCCATCGCTGCTGGTCACCAAGTAGCATACAAACAGATACTTAGTGTAAGAACAAGTTAAAAAGCCCAAACAACAACTTTCATCTGCCTTGGTTGTCCTTGATCTCAGGGGATGCTGGGGATATTTTTGGATCAGTAAACCACACATGCAGGATGCAGAGCTTAGAATAAATCTCTATAAAAACAGTCTGACTTTCATACCTATGTTCCTATGTCACTCTTTCTTTACAGGTTCGTTCAATGCAGTGGCCCCGTGGTGTTCGTCAGATCCCTTCCTCAATCTGCAGCCACCCCTGTCAGCCTGGCGAGCGCAAGAAAATTGTGAAGGGCATCCCTTGCTGTTGGCACTGCGAGCGATGTGATGGTTATCAGTATCAAGCGGACACTTACACATGTAAGATGTGTCGCTTCGATTTGCGGCCCAATGAAAATCACACAGGGTGCGTTCCAATCCCCATTGTTAAGCTGGAGTGGAGCTCTCCATGGGCAGTCATCCCGGTGCTTATTGCTGTAGTTGGTATCATGGCCACTTTGTTTGTGGTGGTCACATTCATCCGCCACAATGATACTCCTATTGTGAAAGCATCAGGTCGAGAGCTGAGCTATGTGCTGCTAACTGGCATCTTCCTCTGTTACGCCACAACGTTCCTGATGATTTCTACCCCAGATGTAGGCATTTGCTCCCTGCGGAGGATCTTCTTGGGTCTTGGGATGAGCATAAGTTATGCTGCCCTGCTTACCAAAACCAATCGCATTTACCGCATTTTTGAGCAAGGCACCATGTCTGTGAGCGCACCCAGGTTCATATCTCCAGCCTCCCAGCTAGTGATCACGTTCACCCTGGCATCAGTGCAGCTGCTTGGCGTGTGCATCTGGTTTGTTGTAGATCCCTCCAAGGCCATCATTGACTATGAGGACCAGAGGACGTCTAACCCGGTACTGTCTCGTGGTGTCCTCAAGTGTGACATCTCTGACCTGTCTCTGATCTGCCTTCTGGGCTACAGCATGCTGCTCATGGTCACCTGTACAGTCTACGCCATTAAAACCAGAGGGGTGCCTGAGACCTTCAATGAGGCAAAACCCATTGGTTTTACGATGTACACCACCTGCATTATTTGGCTCGCATTCATTCCAATCTTTTTCGGCACTTCGCAGTCCACAGAAAAGGTAAGCTCACAATTTCCAAGAGAGTACAATATTCATCAATTTGGCACTTTAAAGAAAATGCCCACTCACAGAAGTGCTGGAAGGGCTTACTCTGACACAGTGAAATTTCTATCTTTTCTGGCTTGTGATCCCTTAATATGAAGGAATGACTCTTCACTATACTTTGTATGATTTCCCTTCCTTGGTTTCATATAACAGATTCAAATTAGGACACTATATACCACTGGACACAAACTCTCCAACAGTATAAATTAAAAGCCACTAATAATAAGACCACCTATACAGTATAATAATTCTGTTATCATTTATTGGAAAAAAAAAAAAAACTAATCTAATAATCTAATCGGCAGAGGCTATTGTGTTTTACCTGTTACCTGCCTTATTACTATAGGTACATGTTGGTGAACTTTCACTTACTAATAGATTTAGTTACTTGTAATGCACTGATTAAATTGTGCTGTTATCACCGTAAAAGCTTTATAGTCTTACTCCACCATGTAACTCAAAATTTACAGCTAGGCAATATTTATATTTAATCCTCTATCCCTCATTTTCCTATCAAAATATGGAACTCTGCCTTTATTGTTGTGACAACAGCAACTTTAGAAATGAAGTGAAAAGCCCTTACCAGCTAGAACAACAGCTAGAAATGGCAAGTCATGTGGAAATCTCTGACTGTGAAAACACTGACAAGCCAACAAGTGTGGACAGTTTCATGAGTGCATTCTCTAATAAACCTGTAGGGTCCAGGCCATGAGGGACCCAAAAAGTCTCGGAACCCACATGGCACAGTCAAAATGTGTACATCTAGTTGAAAAGGGCATTTTGGCAGTGTAGCGAAGGGGGGCTCAGTGGCTACAAGAGAGGGCAAGAGGGAAAAGCCTCTTACTGGCATGGACACTATCAGCAGTGCCAGCATGGGTCTGACAGATGCAACAAATTAATCCTTACCTCCTTCCCTTTGGGATTAAACAAAACAATACATCAAAATGCTGGCTCAGAAAACTGGCTGCAATAGTTACCTTTGTGGAAAAACATTCTTGAGCAACTGGGCATTTGCACTGCATCATGCTCAGCATCCTAAAACAATTCCTATTGTCTACAGCATTGTGGGGAATATGCACATGATTGCAACCAATTACATTATTTTAATAATCTAGTATGTGGACAGCACTAATGGAGTGTGTTAAGCCTCAACCTACAGTATGTGTAGCAGCAGCATCTGCACTTTGAAAACAATGGTGCAGCTGGAAACAGCATTCTTGTGCAGCATTTACAGAAATAGGATCAACAAAATGTTAGCACAGATTCTATATTATGAAACACAATGTAAATAAAAATCTGTCCAAATACAAACTCCACATTATATTTAATGTGAATGTTGCACATCTTGAATCATATGTCAACAGCAGCTAAGGATATTATCATGCTCTTTGTTTAATCACCCCGTCTCCTCTCTGAAGATGAAAGAGAATTATACAATCAGAGACAGAGACTGAACTGTTTTTGGAGGATGAGGTAATCCATTAGCTGTCATGGCTCTACTTAAAAAAGTTGGATAAAACAAAACAAAACAAAACAAAAAACCCTCTCTTTTCTGCTTCTCTCATCCAGGCTGAAAACACTTGGGTTACTTTCCCCAAATGTTATGAATCACTCATTAACTATTATATGCTGTAGAAAGCTGTACACACAGTGGTTATGAGACAGTTCTATTTTTATCTTGAAAAAAACTTCCTTCATTGCCCTGAGCAATGGTGAGGAAAAACATGAAATGGGACTTAAAATGGAAATGTAGCTGGAGGGAAATACCCCAATTTTTCTTTTATTCACTTGAGTTAGAACATTTATATTTAATATAAAACTTTGAATGTAGAGTCAGAAAACACTTAACACTCACTCATGAGGTAACATGATAATTCAAAGCACAAACTGTTCTGTACATCAAGCTGTTTGTTATGGTAAAGTTTGATGTCTATCACCATGACTTGTCTTTACTGATGCTCATTGTGTTGTTTATTTTTTCTAGGTTGTGTTAATATAGATTGGTGCCAAGAGTCTATGTTATCCATTTGTCCAGACTTTGTAAGTTTCAGGTCATAACTTTTTGTCCTAGGCTGAACAATTGCCACATTTAGAAATTGTTTTACTTTCACAATTTTGTCCATAACAGATCATACCATCCTGCCAATTGGGTCAAATCAGAAATCATTAAACATGTGCCGTTTATGTCCTGAAGGACAGCTACAGATGACATATTTTGTTGTTTCATTTGGTCTTTCACTGCCTAACATTTCACGTGGAACAAAACGAACCCAGTGCCTGATTCTCTGAGCTGTTACACAAACGGTGTTCTTATTTAAGAAATTAACATGTCACAGCATACACAAGCCTATAATCATCGTGCTGTAAATGACAGGCCCCACAAAGCATCACAGCCCACGTTGACAGATCTTTCAGAGCAATTAAATGCTTCTCTTCCTCTGTATCTTGATTTACCTTATCTAGTCACCAATGGTCACCTTCCCCAGTTTATAGCAGGTCCCTGACTCAAAGTGCAGTCATTTATTTGTCATCTGCTGCCAAGATAACTGTAATAAATGCCACGGGAGGCTTCCTTTATCATCATCTAACAGGAATACCTGGTCTGTCTATGGAGCATGATCACTGAACTGTGTGCTAGCTTCAGAAATAGACATGACACCTGCTTACCTGGAGAAACAGCCTAAACCAGCAGCTGTCTCTAAGACAGAGGCAGGAGGAGGAGCATCAGACAATGGTGCACATGGAAATAGGCTTTGGGACAATGGGCTCAATTCAAATTCAATCAGCTCCCACAAAGAGGTACTGCCACTGCAGTGCATGAATGGACTGATGAATTGAGCGATGTTTATTTCTCTATGAACAGAAAACTGCTGTTAGTGCACTAGTCAGACAAAAGGTGGGAGCTGCAGGGAGTCTGACATGGCCAGATGTCACACAGGAGTTTGGTTAGTGTGCAGCTCGGTCCTTTACATTTTTTCTTCATCACTTTTCAGTTCAAAGACAAAAGGCATTATTCACAGTAATGTCCCACAGGCCCAGTAAAACATAATGAAGACTGATACAGAAGGAATTTAGCAACATCCTGGACTTAAGAGAGCAGTTGCTGCATTAACAAGGCCTACAGCACAGCTGCCCTCAGGGTGTTGGTTATTGACCTCTGGTTGCTCCAATAATGGGTGAACGGACAGTGAAGCTAATCAAGGCCAAAAGATTGTGATCTTAATAAATGACATCCTCCCACAAAGGTATATTATTGTGTCCCCTAAGGCTTCTATTTGTTTCTAAACTTAATTAGAAGGCAATTATAGTGAACTCTCATCCAGCAAGCCTCTCTACTGAATGTTTACACAGCATGCTGAGAAATACCCCAGTAGCTTGCTGAATGAAAATTATGCAGTTTGAATGAATGTGATGTTTGCATCCTGAAGCAGAATCTCTCCAGAGTATCCTGAAAATAGTATCCGTTTATATGGTTACATTTATTAACCCTTATGGCACTTTTCCATTATACAGTTCTAGCACTACTCGGCTCGGCTTGTTTTTTTTTTGTTTTTTTTTCTTTCTTTTCTATTAGGGATAGTGCCTGGTACATTTTTTGGTATATGCGAGCTGAGCCAAGATGAAAATGTGACATTAGTAGACTGCTGGCCACTGATTGGCAGAGAGTGTCATCATTGGAAGAGTTATGTGTGCAAGATCCGACACAAGAATCAAACCAAAAAATTATGAATTGTAGATCAGTTAAAAGCATGCATTAATTGCCAATTTAGCAAGGACATTTCTAAAATATTTACAAGAGGAGTCTGATGTATTTAGAAACAGCACTGCCAAAAGCCTGTGATCGTAAGCCGATTCTCAGCCCTTTCCACTGCTCAGCTTCCCACGTTTATTGTATACACAGACGTTAGGTTAGACTTTCAGTTAGGTTAGGTTGTAAACCGACAAGGCGTACCGGTCCTGAAGATTATTCTAGCCAAATGAGGCTACGTACACACGGCAACACAAGATTTTTTTTTTTTTTGTGGGCTTAAAAAAAAAAAAAACGTACACGGCCACCGGACACAAAAAAACAATTGTTGCATGAGGTTACTTCTTGTTCTGGTCACGTGACGGTGAAGTTAAGTGACGTCATTGTTTTCAAAAAGTATCGGGTTCCTTGTCAACATGACAACGCGGCAGAGTTGCCAGATTTTTCCACTCTGGAACCCGTTCTCAAAAAGTATTGTTTCAGGGCACCCAGAACACCGGTCCCATGTGTACGAGAGGCCAAATCGATAAAAAACTTTATCAGATCGACCTAAATCAGTTCCCGTGTGGATGACGCCTAAGTCTGTGGGATTGTTCAAGTGCTTTCTGAAATATTGCGCAACAAACATACATATATATATAGGAGTTCAGGATACTATACTTTACAGACTTCAAAGTAAGATTAAAGGAATGAGAGATATGACACGGTATTTAACTGCCGGATAGTTCTACACCTCCCACTTGGTCTACTGATTCTGGAATCCAAGTAGGCCACCATAATTAGTTCGATCTGTTGGACTTTTGATACGAAATTCTCACATGTCCACGCATATAAGGTTACATTTTAAATATGAATGTGCTACATCTCAATACGTACAACTATAGTACAAAGTAGTTTTAGTGTCCATATTCAACTTATAATGTCCTTGGTTGCCTGATGACATCCTTCATCGACACCATGTGGTGGGAATCCTATGCTTGATCCTCCACTGGTAGCAGAACCACTAGCCTCCTAATGTCCCGGTGGAGGACAGTGGAGGGGTAGCTCTCCGTATCTCTGTGTTTCTTGGACTGTTTGCTGAAAACTGGGCAGAATTTGGCATGTCTTCACTTTCACGTCTCGTACCACACCCTTTGCGTCAGGACAGGCCTCCACGACTCGACCCAGTCTGAATTGACCCCTCAGTGCGTTCTGGTTAACTAACCACACCAGGTCGCCTACCGAGACGTTCCTGGCGGGCGCGTGCCACTTCTGACGAACGAAGAGGCCTGGGCCCGCCAGCTGGCTCCACCATTTCCAGAACTTGTCGATCTCGATCTGGATTGCATGTAGATGTATGAAGGGGTAAGCTGGGTACTTGAACCCTTGGGTGTCTCTGCTGGGTCCCGCATGACCGAGCAGAAGGAAGTTGGGTGTGATAAGTTCCACAGTCTCATCTCGCACTTGGGCCTGGCCACCAATTGGTCTCTCGTTTGATAGGTTGGCTGTCAGGTAGAGGAGGGTCTGGAATTCCAGTGCTGTTAGGTTTTTCACCAACACTGCTTAATGCTCTCTTGAGTACAGAAACTGCTCCTTCAGCTGCCCCATTTTGATGGCGGGAGTCTGAAGTAGGGGCCGAAGAGGTCCAGGGCCGTAAACTCGAAGGGTATGGCAGGATGAGTTTGCTCAAGGGGAAGCTTGAACATCACCTGTTTGCACAACTTTGCTTTGGTTTTACGGCAGTGCATGCAGGAATCAATGACATTTCTAACAATCCTAGGTACCACCCAAGCTTTAGATCTCACCCGGAGGAGAGTGCCAGCAACACCTTCATGATTAGCTTCATGGGCCTCTCTAGTGAGAAGAGTGCTGATCCATGCACTGTAGGGAATCGGGGGACAGCGATCCCTCCCTGTGTCATGGTCTGGACTCTCCCGTGGCATCGCAGGAGCTGAAGTTTCATCCCTGCTGACCACGAGTCTATTAAGTGTCGTCACATTAAACATGACTCCTCTCTGGGCAGCTAGGCACAGGTCCTAGAATGCAGATTGGAGTTCAGCTACTGTCAGTACTGCCTCCCACTTTGCTGGTGTAGAGGGACATAACCAACTACCCCACAAAGCTTGGCTAGGGAGCTGTATCTTGTTGGGTCTACTTGGTCTATGAGCTTGGTTCCGCACAGCATCATGTCAAGAGGTCTTCCACATTGTCATTAATTCCTGCATGCACTGCCTCTCTAGCTTCAGCTGCCACTTCTGAGGCGAACTTTATGGGCCAATCCTCCACTGGGCTAGACAGGAATTTGGGACCATTCTGCCACACACAGTTTTCAGTTCCTCAGGAGAGCCTCCTCTTGTGACTATATCAGCAATGTTGGCCTCACCTGGGATCCACCACCAGTCTGTCATGAGCCCAGCTCTCTGAATCTCGCCGATTCAGTTCACGAAGAATGTCTGAAATCCATAGCTCTCTCTCTGAATGGCTCCCAGTACCATCTGGCTGTCGATGAAGTGGTACCATTTCTCCACATTCAATCGTCCATGCTTTTCAGTGTACTTCTTTAGGCGTGTGGCGAAGACGGCCCCGCAGACCTCAGCTTTAATTGTGTCACCTTTCTGGTCAAGAGGGGTCAATTTGGCTTTGGACTCTACCACTGAAGGACCACACCGTCTGAAGTCTCCCATCTTAAGTACAGCACCGCACCATAGGACTCGCAGCTTCCATCAGAAAATGTGATTCCCCAGGGTTTACCTCTCCAGCCGGAGGGTATGAGGCTTCTGTGGAACTTTATACTACTCAGGCGAGCGTATTCCTTGAGCAGTTCAATGGCCTTCCATCAGAGCTTGTCAGAAAGAGGTTCATCCCAGGTGTCTTTAGTAAGCTTGCCGGATTCCTGGAAGGCTCTTCTCACACTCCATTACATGTAGATTAATCTTATGTAATCATGTTTTCCAGATTTTATCTGAAAGTCCTGCTACATTTTCCTGACATGTTTTTTCATTTTTAACTCCTGTAGTTTCATACACTATATACTCATGCATTCCCATTGTTTTCTTTAATTCCCCATCCTTTAGGGGGGAGAAAAAACAGCTGCGGAAAAATTAGTTCATACATTTGTTACATCTAGATTGGACTACTGCAACACCTTACTACCTGGATGTTCCAATAATTGTGTTAAAACTCTCTAGTCCAAAAGACTGGAGCATAATTGAGACCATATTGCCACAGTGTTAGTTTCTCTCCTCTGGCTCCCTTTATAGTCTAAAATTAAATTTTAAATCCTCCTTGTCACCTACAAAGCACCTGATGATCAGGCACCATCATACCTTAAAGAGCTAGACGACCTCATCATCCCAACAGATTGGTGCACTTCCAGAATGCAAACTTACATGTGGTTTCCAGAGTCTGTAATAGAAGAATGGGAGGCATATCTTTCAGTTACCAGGCTCCTCTCTTGTAGAACTAGTTCCCAGTGTCAGTTCAGAAGGCAGACACCCTCTGTATTTAAGGTTAAACTGAAACCTTCTTTTCGATAAGGCTTATAGTAAGGGCTGGCTCAAGGAAACCTGAACTGTCCTTTGGTTATACTGCTATAGACCTTAAGAAACTGTAATGCATTGAACTCAATACAGAGGGGTGATGCCTGTACAGATGATTAATTTGCATCATTCCCTCATATCATCTTCCTCCTTTTCTTCCCCCTTTAAATTAGTCTTTTTTAAACAGGGGCATATCCAAGACTTTATGAATAAACCAAAGAACCACATTTTTTATTATTAATTTCTCACATCTAATTTCAGAGAGGTCTAGGCTAGAGAGTTAGGTTTTCCAGTGTTTGGGAATTAAGTCTGGCAAGTACTAAGAATTGTTTTGCTAATTCTAGATACAGACTAATTTGATTTTTAATTCCTATACTCACTAGAAATACTCTTAACCCTTAATAAAGTAATTTATTAGTTATTTAATCCTGTTTTCCTATGAGTGATAAATTTAGAGATGCAAGTGGATCACTATCACATTTATTTTACCACTGTCCTGTATGAAGTTACATCTGGTGTGAAATACAGTATTTGCATGACAATATAGAACTAACATTTAACCAGACTGAAACTTGACATATTGGGTTTCACAAGACAAGGGTTGTCTCATCAAAAGCAAGCTCTTAAAACAGGCAAGTTTGCAGCTAAAGAAAAGACTCACACTGAAATGCCTTCTATTACTAAGATGGAATTGGTTTAACATGTTAAATTACTATAAACATTCTGCCATGTTATTGTATCTTTATTTTTGTAAACACTGCTTACAGTACCTGCTACTTTCTCTGGCACTAAATGCAACAATTCATGGTTGGAATTGTACTCTTTTTTATGTATTTGAATTGTAAATACGTATTCTGGCAACTGACACATACCGCTGTTCTGTCAAATGCTGTCAATTGGTTTTGGACAATCTGGAAATTTTATACAGTAGTTGGCATCTATAATGTTGCCTTCTGCACTCTCCCTCTAGTCCTAGTCCTCTAAGGCCCTTTCATATCTTTCTGTTGTTCTGTATAATGATACTGGGTATTATATGCATATTTATGTTTTTCCTATTGTGTAAAAACAAACATAATATTAATAATAATAATCAAACTGGGAGAGAGGCTCAAGCAGATTTTTCTCTCACTATCTTACAGTAAAAGCGAGACCAAGACTTGTTGTTATACTTGGGTGAGTGTCAACAGAGTTATATGAGTAACAGCTTGGGTTCAACATTCTGTCCCTAAGGCAGCAGTGAAATGACCCCAGAAGTCCACTGCTTAACATTCCCTACAGCTGGGGAGAACCACTGCAGCTGTCCCTCCATCGTACTGCCTCAATTCTTCCATTCTTCTCTATAGCCAACAGCCTCGCATGGCACCAGGGCAGACTGAGATGAGATGAATCCAGTCTGGAGTGAAAGCACCACAGAGAGCAAGGAATCACAAAAACACACACCATATTCAAAGAGAGTTCAAATGTGCACATCAGGAAATTTTACTGAGCTTCAATGAAAAACCATCAGGGGCCTATGGGAGGTTTAATCAGTGGCTGAAAAAAAAAACATCCAGTCAGTAGAGAAATATATTAACCTAGTATAAAGCTTACACTATATTTAATATTTTCATTTGAAAACCCAAAACCTTTAAATCAGAGCAGACAATACCAAAATCTTACTTTCTATAGATCATATTTCAGTCTGTCACGGTTGAATTTGCCTCAAATAATTGAGGCAAATTGTATTCTTTTTCTATTCTGCATCTACGGATTCAGATCACTCTCGCCCACACGTGTATTATATTGAAAATCATCCTGCAGAGAAAAATAAGACACATACGGCTCTTCAACTGTCTTACTTAAAAATAAATGTAATTTGTTTTAATTTGAATTTATTAGAAGGATAGCAGTATCCTGAAAAGTGAAAGCAGTAAAGCATGTCTAACTGGGTTCATAACCTTTTATTCTTCTTGGGAAAAACGTTTTTCGGGAGCACATTTCCTCATTTGGTTGCGTTGTATTTACAGTGTGTTTGCCTATTTGCTACTGCGTCACATGTATTCGCAGCACATACAGTAGTGTCATCTTTTTGTTTCCCTCTATCGTTGTAAGGGAAATTGACATTCCCATAACTTTTGGCACGCCCAAGTCTTGCAATAGACAATGTAGTACTGTAGAAGGACAAGCATGTCAACCTTATCTGGTTTCAGGGAATGCAGTGGGGTGATAATTGCTCTGGCAGTGTTAAAAATGTGCTCTAATAGGGGGTTCTGGTGACACATATACACATAGTACTTTTTTGCCTTTGTTGTTAGTGAGAAATCTGCTTCACTGACCAAATGTCCCCACTTTTATTTGATTGCTCATGTTGGGATGGCCATCTGGGAAAAAAAATATTTTCAGCTGTGCAACTGGTACTGGAAATCAGGCTCTTAAAATAATTTTTTCCCACCATGTGAAACGGCATCATTCCTTCAGCAAAATAGAGGGTAACGGCAGTTATAGTTAGTGGATTTGGCGAATGCTCCAACAATTGTTGGCTGGTGATGGCTGGTGGTGGAACTGGTGGCAGTTTGGACTTTGAGGTGAGACTGCAAGTTGGTGTTGTTGCTCTCACTGCTTAGTCATCACCTGCTTGCGACAAAGACGACATATTGCCTCATTTAAATCCTTCAGCTCTCCAATTTCTCCAGCTTTAAAGCCAGAATATTTGCAAATTGGAGAGCTGACATTCGTCTTAAAAAATAAGTCCACAATGTATTAAAGTGCCTCAAGTATCACGCTCTGGATATTCTTTTCAAAATAAAAGTCTAAAAACGCTTAACAGCTGTACAAAATATTGCAAATTAAGGCAAATATATCAATATACAATCATATGTAAGATCAGCAAAAATATAATACTAACAAAAGGATAATAATAATAATGAAAATATGGTAAATAAATGCGAATATTAGATAATATACTGTATGTATTAGAGATAAAATGGATGCTACTTTTCATCATCTATTATAATATTTTACAGCTGGAATTGAAATTTTGCTCATTCATTTTATTTGTTTCTATTGAACTGTACCTGTGCACTTAATGATATCTTGCTACTGCTGCATCTTTACGCCCTTGACCCCAGAGTATCTGCTAAGGACAGAACAGCTGTCTTTTGTCTATTTAATTAGTTAAAGGGGTTAAGAGTTCCTTCTCCTGCATAATAACTGTCACAGAAACATTCGCTTAACAGAATGGACTCATAAAGAGCAAGAGAACTGGACGCATCTGTTATCTCCAAGTTCAAAAAGGAGCTGTCTGGGTGCTCGTATTTACATAATGTTTGAAGAATGAGCTGAGCAAAAAAAAATAATAATAATCCAATTTTTTACACCAGGTGGCTGTACACCAACTTTATAGCAACATGGTCTTACAACTTAACTGAGCCTTTTCTGTATTTGCAGGATTGTCATCAAATATAACCATGCATACTTTTGTTTGTTTGTTAAATTAACTATTATTAAACCAATATAAAACTCATTGAGATGAAGAATCTCTTTTTTGATCATATCCATATTTTATTTACTTTAAAAGAAGTAGTAATAGTGACAGCTATCATAAATTCCTGATCTATAGTTGGAGTGTGCACCATATGACAAGGTAGAAAACAGAGTAAGAGTCTCAAAGTCAGTACAAAAAAATAACTAATTATTTATTTGCTGTAGCGTTAGAAATAATTCAAATGGGATGAGGGAGAAGGATACCCAGTGTTGCCTTTCCCCAAGATTTATAGGATATAGCCATGTATAAAATGTTCATGAGCTTATTTCTTTTTTCATGAGGTCTATTTGTTATGAATCAGAATAGGATACAATTCTTGTGCATTATCAAACACTTGTTCAAGTTATTGTGATGGTCATTTTAAAATGAGAGTGGCAGAAAACAAAACAAACAATTTGGCCTTGGTTCAGCACACAAGCCACAAGAGCAGATGACATGCTGAATTAAAATAAATTTAATTAAATCACTTGCATGAAACAGTTCTGAAGTCTGTACTGGGCTCAGAAGAAACTGCTTCACCAACAGCTTGGCCAACAAATGGGTCACTGAATGTTCTAATTTGAATAACACAGCAGCTGTCATTGTGTCTGCCGTAAATATAGCAGAATCTGTATGATCTGGAGCTAATAAAAAGGCTAAACTGTTCATGCTGTTTATGTTTGGTGTTTCCCTCTTGCAGATGTACATCCAAACAACCACACTGACCATCTCGGTGAGCTTGAGTGCTTCAGTGTCCCTCGGGTTGCTTTACATGCCCAAAGTCTACGTGGTTCTCTTCCACCCCGAGCAGAATGTGCCCAAGCGTACACGTAGCCTCAAAGCTGTGGTTACTGCTGCCACCATGTCCAACAAATTTAACCCCAAGGCTGGACTGAGACCCAACGGAGAAGCCAAGACTGAGCTGTGTGAAAGCCTTGAAACACAAAGTAAGAACACAAATGAATGAATGTTATAGGGTTTTCTTCCTTTTCTTTTTCCATCTCTACTGGCTTTTTTTTCCACTATACTGTTCTGGCACAGTTCAGCTTGACTCTACTCTACATGGTTTGGGTACCAGGCAAATCATTTCTCATTACTATAGTACCTCCTCGTGTGGTTGCATGAAACTGCCGTGACATTAATTTATACGTGACCCGCACAAACTAGTGACAAGCAGAGCAGTTCTTTTCAGTGTTCTGTGTCATTAGAATCAGTTCATTAAAATGATTAGTTAAATAGTTCCTGCATGACCAGAACACAGACTCCGTTGGACACAGTCACTGAACTCAAATACAGGTGGAAGAAGATTTTGGCAGTGCTGTCATTATACCCCAGAATCAAACTGAACAATGCCAAACTGTAGAAAAACTTAAATATCCCTAACCCTAAAATGTGTATTAATCTCCAAATTTCTAAAATCTCAATATTTACCAGAGGAGTGCAGCATCTGACACAAGAGTCTTTTGCTGACCTAATTTAAAATTTGTATGTAGATCTACAAATTACAGTTTGAAAGTTTGATTGATAAATGATTCTGTTTAATTACACAATTGTTTAATTTTAGACATAGCTGCCAGAATAGTTTTAGTATTTTATGTGAAAATTACAACACAACTCAGTTTTCAAAAACAGTTTAAATTTGGGTCCACCAACTATTAAATCCTATTTAGCTGCATCACTATAGTACTTTTAAATTAAGAGGAAAATGTATTTTTGAAGCATCTACACATTAATGTGTTTGTTAATAATAAATGTTCAATTTCAATGTCAATGAGCAAAGTCATGAGTCATTCGAACCAATCTACTAATCGTTTGAACCTTAAGATTCGTTGGCTACGGCTTTTAAATTTGGCTACTGTTTATCAGTGTAAATCAGTTATAAATGACAACCTGTTAAACCTGTAACCATGACTCTGAATTTAAAGTGAAATAAATGATTACTTCAGCATGTAAGTCAGCAGAAAATTGCTTGTGTAGTTTCCAAACCAATTTTTTATCTGCTTCAGAGGGGGGAAGGCTGATATTGTCTTTAATCAGATATACCAGCCCTTTGTCTAGTCTGCACTAATGAGGACTTGAGCCAGTTGTTGCACATTTTGAGGAAATGTTTTGTCCTCACGCTTCAAACCAGCAGCATACAGTGTTTACTTTCACTGAAAAAAAGACCTGACCATATTTACTGTTAACACAAAAGCACAAATCAATATAAAATGTGCAACAATGGCAGACTGCAGAGAGGCCCATCACAATGGCTGAACAGGGCAGCACTAATGCCTATGTGGCTTTATACTTTTTTTTGTAGAGGGTTGATGGAGCCTTTTGTTACTCTAAGTGGCAAGAAGGCAAAGACACAAAATTGATAGCTAGCAGCAATTTAGCCTGATGGGGTTACCATTTACAGGGGCCATACAGTGCATGGCTATTTGAATAAGCACCATTTGTCATTGTCATAGCCAGTGTGGATATATGATTTGATGAAATTGAAAAATTTCTGTCTGGGCCACCACCCATGACTGCCAAGATCTGGTGGCGATATGTCAGGATTTATCTGCTCCACCTAGGGAATGAAACAGATAAACTGGGGAGACAAACTGGCAAGTAGAGGTTGGATACTAAAATCAAAATACAGTGAGAGAGAGAGTGTGTGTGTGTGTGTGTGTGTGTGTGTGTGTGTGTGTGCGTGCGTTGGGTGGGGGGGGAGTCCCTTCCACTTACTGTGAGTACAGGATGTATACAGAGTGCAATGTGGCCACAGAGAACAGGCATTTTTACAAATGATTGGCTTTTGTGCTACACTATGGCAAAGTGGTCAGCAACTGAACACACATTTTCAGTTATTTATTTTGCTCAGAACCTTAGAAAACTGACACATATCTCCGTCTGAAAGGTCACCTAAGTTTACCTCAGCTCAATCTCCCCTCTCATTTTTCTCTTTCAGCATTCCCAACAAAGCAAACCTACATCAGCTACAGCAACCATGGAATCTAATCTGAGGGACATAGGATCTTATCATAATTCAGGATTTCCACCCTGATGGATGGAGAAAAAAAAAAACATGCAATGAAACTTCACACGGCTGAGAATGCAAAAAAGAAAAAAAAAGATGGATGGATGTGTCATTGTATGGGTGGAGATTTTAAGTGTTGCCTGAAGATATGACAAGGTGAGGAGAAACCACAAAGAGGTGCACGAAACGGACAAAAAAACAGATAGCCAGTACATTAATAAATCTTCTGTCTGCCTCACAAGAATATACACTAACACAAAAAAAGAAAAAAATACTTGCATGGCAGATACCTGGAGACGAATGGATGGAGCTTTCCTTTTGAGTGTTTACATTTGAGCAATGCCCTCATTTTCTTGAGCACCACTGACCTAAACTAAACTGTAATCAATGATAAGTTCAGGTGCCCTCAAGGTTGTCTACAATTAATCCTGAAATCCTCAAGGCATCACAAGGGTGTAATCATCACCAAAAAAGACACAAGGACATGGTCATGGACATGGACTTTCAAGAAAGATTTTTTTGTTTCCTTTTTTTTTAATTTATTTATTTTTTCTCTAATGTCTTAGAGTCAAATGGTAAATGGGTGAAAAAGGTGATCATCTCAACAAATCTGTACCAGACCATGGATTTTTATTTCTTCTTTAAAGTTTCCAGTCACTTAACAAGAATGACGACACGTGTAAGAAAATTTCTGCTGATTTTGAGCATGCCAGTTTCAACATCCTGTGTTGTGTTGTTAAAAATAATTACACTAAAATAATAAAAACTGAAAATTAAAAAAAAAAAAAAAAAGTATCTTTAGAATGCGTTAAAACTCAGTTGCAGCGTTGTTAGCAATTGTTTGGGCTTGAGTCTGTTCTGTGCGTTGAAATCTGTTCTCAAATGGTGAAGGTCTAGTGAGTGATTGTTTATCTGTGCTTAAGTGAGGCCATGATCTGTATTACCAGCTAACCCAATGCTGCCACTGCCCTCAACTTACCTTTGTGTGTATTAAAGCAGAAGCTCCTGGCTAAAACAAACAGCACTTCAGTCCAGGAGAGCTTACTCTGAGCATTCATTCAGGATGACCCTCCCATCACTGCCACCAGCTCCTCTCTCGGTCACATGTAGTGTAAGGATATTAGGGAGGGAATTAAGATGAAGCATGCCCTTGAGAGGATCCTGCAATACGCCCATGGAGGTGATATCCATAATGGACCAGGCACTAAGAAAATTCATTATGGTACATGTCCTCCTCAGGCACTTTCAGATATGAAGAAGGTGTCAGGAAGTTGTACGGTTTTTCCAACAAGTGAAAATCTAATTGCAAACGTATACAACAGATCATACCCCCCGCTCGCTGAACAGATTGATAGCTGACTTTGTTCAGTATAAAAGCCTTCTAATGTCATGGGGAAAATACTGTCGAGTCATTTGTGTTGTGAATTCAATGCTGCTCTTCATGCCTCCCTCTGTATTATGTTCAACACCATTTGTGTTGCTGAATAAAATGTGAGTGCTGACCAAATTAAATGGCAAGTTAATGTATGTTATTAAATTGATTGATGATGTCTGCTTTATGTCCTGACATATCCTATGGGGAAAATGTACAAAAAGATACAGTGCCTGGCTATCTCACTATGTACTTGTAAGAAAATTAATGAAGTGTCTGAAGCATGTTTATTTTACTTTCATTTTATTTTTATTTTATACAAAAATTTTATTTCTATTAAAAATGTTTTAAAATGTCAGCATCTGTTTTCAGGTTTGTGTATATATGGCAAATCTGGTTTATTTTTGCTAGTTAAGGCCTTTACACTTTTTTTTTTGTACGGTTTATTTGTATGTTAATATATTTTTATTTGTATCCAATCGATGTGAACTTTCAAATCAGAGACAAAATTTTACCGAACAATGCAGACTGTACTTTTTATTTGGACCGTCAGTTCTTTCAGTTTCATTTTGCAATCAGAAAGCATGTTGTTGATAATGTGTCAGTTTAAATCCCAGGTCAGTATAGGCAATCCCAGTCTGGACCCAGATGCCATCCTATCTGGACCAGGACCTATTAATATAAATCATTGTTAAGTGGCACATTTCACAGAGCATTTGTATTTAACTGGTTATTTTACAGCTCTGGAGGTCTAGGAAATGTAAACCAATTACAGCCGCTGTAAATAACCATGATACTCAGTTAATCATATCATTGAAGTGGGGCCATGCCAGATGCTTGAGATGAGTATCTGTATTGCTACTGTATGTTTGCTCTGTTCATTTTTGTGGCACAATTTTCTATTGGCTTAATCACATTTTGCTTAATGTGAATTGTGAATTGTGTGTGTGTGTGTGCGAGTGGGGGGGGGGGTGTTGAAATTGGTGATGAAATTCACCTCTGTGTCATTTGTGCCATTATTGTGCAAAGGACTTATTCATAATCAGTTTATTCATAAAGTGAGGGAAAAACATTCCTAACAGCTCATTGATACTAACAAGTCATGTACAATGATGTTGCATTATGAAACACAGATGGATACTCGAGCAAATGTACATTATACTCAGATAAATAATTGGCAGCACTTCTAAGTGAACATATCTGATTTTTTTTTTTTACTCCTGATATAAGAAAATACCATACTTTAAAATGCCCAGATGAACAACAAGAAAGGCAATAGCTGACATCATCTGAATAAATCGCTGCTTTAACCACACAGATAATAGCACTGGATGGACAGAAAATTGGTGGAGGGAAACATGAAATTATTTTAAATTAATGGTTAGCCACGACTTGAATCCAAAGCCTCTGCATGCAGCGAGCTCTAAGGATCTTTCATCTTCTCTACGCCTCCCTGATACAGTATGCCTGGTACACAAAGGCTCAGAAATAGCAGTTATTGCATTGCAAAGGTTGCTAAATGCATGCACAAGCACTAGATGACTGCAATTTGCAGAGCAGAGTATATATCATCTTCACACAGCAGAGACAGAATGAGGTGTCTGCAGTGTTTAGCCTCATGAGACGATAAGGTTTTTCATGACACGGTCTCTTTTGTTTCACTTTTTGTTTGCACAAATTTGATCTCAATATCAAAGAGAGGGTATTAGAAAATGCTATTATGATCTAATTAAATTGACACTACAATAGCTCCAAACAAAATATTTGGATAAATGTGTTGTATGAGGAGAAGATGTAATGTGTTAAAAAAAAAACAAGATATAAAATCCATATGTGTGAGACACTACTGTGATGTGCTATCGAAAGGAATCTGTCAGACAATATGTTATTAATAAATAAGACTTGGCTAAGACAGACACAAGTTGACAACCTATAAACTACCATAATCAGCTCCAGTAGGGTGTTACAGACATGGCCACCATTTCTCTCAGCGATTTAAGAAAGTATGGCAATGCAGATGGAACAGCTACAACATATTGTAAACATTACAACCACATAGAAGAGAGAGAGCCCTTTATCAAACTCCATATATGTATATATATATATTCCTATCAGTCTAGACACACACACGCAGAGTAAATAGTATATATTAAGCAACAATGTTTTACCTCAAAAGGGTGGAGAGGCCAAAGGGGAAGCCTTCAGAACCATGGACAGTGCTGAGAGGTGAAAAGGAGCTATTCACTGTCACCATAGTGCTGAAATGATAACTGACATGATACTGTTTTTTTTTTTGTTTTTTTGTGCAAAACCTCACAACAGCTCTCCTACTTGATAAGGCAAGCAATTGTATAGTAATATGAAGTCTATATAGACAAATGAGCCTGAAACGAACACTGATAATAAAAAAAGCACCAGAACTCCAGCACCATACGAAAACTGACCCAATAGACATCTGTATAAAACAAATTCAAATGATGATTTTACTGCAGAGAAGAGCCTGATTTTTGCCATATATAGGTCATACACACATAATCAACTTGCTTTAACAATACCAGACAATGAATTATGTGCTCGGCAGCAACTTGAAAAGCTAACATGTCACACAAGGCTGGGCAGCCCACCACTAATCCATAATTTATCACTGAAAAAAAAAGGTGCTTGGTTCATTTCAGCCATGATGTCCTGCTGAACACACTGTGAAAAAATGTATATAAGCTTGTTCCAGATTTCGTGGCTGAGGTATTTAACTGACCCCTAGGGCTATTTGATCAGCTCTTCTAGCACAGGGTCACAACTTGCCAGCATCTTAATAACTGCAAGACTTTCCACTCTTTATGTGTCCCCGAAAGGATAGGTTGCAAGTAGCCAGTGTTAGTGTCACATTAACTCACAAATACACCCCAGTATTTGTCTCCAAAAAAGCACAGCTTTACACACGTCCTTCTCCAGCTGCGCATCAATGGTGCAGCGGCGTTCCACTGATCATACACCACACACAGAGACTCCAACATGTACTGTATCTAAGAGGACTCATGTAGTTTGTTTTTAATGAGGAGGTGCCTCCTATTTCTCACTCCCTTCAACCATGCATTGTCATAGAGGGTGGAACACAATCTCCATAGCACAGCATAAATTATAGACCCAAGTCCTTCCTCTCCCCACAGGCCCCCGTCCGCACGGTCCTATTGTTATGCTATAGCTTGAACAAATCAAAACAAACTCCTTGAACCCACCTTTTACAAGGGCTTTTGTGATACATTAGCCATAATATGTCTTACATTATTTTCTTTTTACTGTTTACTATTTTACTTTTCAGTTTTTTTTTAATGGTGGGGTCCTTGAAGTAAACTGAGATTTCCTTCGCTCTTATAGCAATCAAAAGCACCACCATCACATTGGTATGCACATCTGTAGACATGACAATAGGTAACAATCTCTTCAATCCGTCTTTATTAAACATACATAGGAATGCAGTTTTGTGATGTGGGAACACAATTTTTAGTAGATGACAACAATGAGCTGAGCTTAGGCTTGAGCCTTTACAAGTAAAGATCCTCCCAGCTGTGATGTTATTTGTCAACAGCTGGCCTCTCTTTGCTTCGGTGCCTCAGAGTCTTAAAGCAGCACTTTTCAATAGAATATTTAGGACATCTTGAGATACTGTCCTGCAGCCTGATGGCAAAACACATTCATCAACAAATTTCTGTGAGCATTCATAATGTTAAGTCTATTGAGAGGCCTAACATAATCTACTCAACTGTGTAATTGAAAACACAGAACAACAAAGAGGTTAAGAGGATTTAGCAACACAGGCTGGTGACTTTTAAGAACTAATGACACAGTTACATAGGTCTACAACTGCTCCATGTTATGAAGTGAACAACAATATCTAGAAAAAAAGCCTTCCACCTGACTGTAGACTTGATTGCAATAAGATCACAATGACAATGACAGCAGCATGAGATTAGTGGAGTACATTCATTTAAATACCGCTCACCTGGCTGCTGTAAATGAGCAAACACAAAGCCTGTCACAGCAGTGGATCACAGAGAAATTATTATTCCTTTCAAAGTGTAAATGATGAACAGCTTTTCTTTCACATGGAAGCTCTATGACAGCAATTTAGTTTGGTTTTAGTAATTAAAACTCAATTTCATTTCATTACCCAATGGAAGTGTATCTCACAGCAGAGGATGGGAACCGTTTCAAGCTTTCTTTAGCAGAAAGTCCTTGTTCAAAGTCTAAATAGATGAGCAGTCCTTGCCCCCATACAGCTGATGATAATACAATACAATACAACTGTCCTCAAGTGACAGAATGAGCACAACCATGCACCTACACATGCACAGCAGGCTTAGAAGATGCAGCGCAGGCATGTTTCTTCAGAGCTCCTTTGACTGAGCCCGCTCAGCTGTGCAGAAATTGTATAGAATCATAAGGAGGCTCCACAGTGAAAGTGGGGGGTATGAACCCAATCTATAGGCATGATTTTACACACAAACAGACTCTGACACATCAACAACTCACTGTGGACAGAGAGAGAGGAGCAAGAAGAGACTATGCATATCAAGCAAAGAAATGCAGACAGCATGAAAAAGCAGTTAGCTATAAATGACGACAGCTCGCATGATGCCAGTGTGTTTAAAAGAATCACAGCGCCATATTTTTTTCAGATATTCAATTACATTTTTATTCGCCTTTTGTTTCTGATAGTGACAAATGATCACAGACATAGTGCTGCAGCTTATACAGTACACAGTGCAAATACTATGTTGCTAGGAGACAGTGCCTCATGAATATCTCACTGTTAATGCAAAATCAAATGGAATAATGTTTAGATAGTCCAGCCCAGATCACATCATTCATGCACATCTGTTAGAGCTCTTATTATTTATAGCTATATTATTATGCTTCCATTAATTCTATATTCACCAGTAAGGGATGAAGAAACATTAAATACCAGGGTCGATAATACCATATAATTTATATCCGCATGTGCAAACAACCCAACTGCGAAAATGCAGTGAGGACAATAACTGACTCTTTAAAATGAATTCTTTACTTACTTATGGTCAATAAATTTTTGGAAATGATTTGTAGCTCAACAACATAAGAAGAGATTTTTTTTTCTTTCACGGAGAATATTTATGTCACTGTCAAAACATTGAGTGAAAAGACCAGACTCGACCCTGTAGTGGTCTCTGTCTCAATCATTTCCAACTTTTCTAATTTGTCAGTTAAGTTTACCGACAATGTAAACAAACAAAATAAAAAAATAATTACAGATACAATTTAATTAAAGTGCGATTTCCCAAAAACATGGAGCCACTACAGATTTCAGCACACATCCCTCAAACAGGACCAAACACTGCATTTGTTTGGCGATTTATTTTCAGCTGCAGATTAGTAAAATTTAGTGAGCTAATATTTTTTATAAGGGAGGAGAACATGATTCAAAGTAAAACATATTCATAATGATGAAGCTACATGTCCTAAAGGCAAGAGTGGGGCTTCTTAACGTCTTTTTGATAGGTTTGGACAATGATGAGGCACAGTGTTGTGGGAACAATTCAGCGTAGTTTTGGACTTTTAATTTTAATGTGTTGTTTGAAAGAAAAATACAGATGCTCAGCAAGTACTTGATTAAAAGATATTTTCATTCTTTGGTATTATGTGAAATGTTTGGCTGTAATTTATTGCTATTGCCTGAACTATTCAAAAGAAATGTAACACTTAACTACAATTTTAAACATTACTACTTATATTGTGGTAATCATATTGTAATATGCAAGTAGTATTATGGCAGTACCATTTTATTTCTATAGTAACCACCATAAAGTAGCTGGGTTATAACAATGGAAACAGTGTTTTGGACAAAAGGACACATAGTAGTCAAGTTTCCTGTCTTTACAGTAAGTGTCCTTACTCTTGTCATCATTTTACTATCATAACTTGCACTTTACTTGACTCAAATTGAATTTGTTTCTCACATTGTTGTGTGCCTCTGTCACCCATGGCAGACAAAGATGTCTCATCTCCAGGGTGGTGGTTTTAAGGAGAACAGTGTGGAATGCGTGTAACAAACAGTCAGCAATCATCACAGTTGTCCACTGGAGGACGATGTCTTTAATTGAGCCCTAGGGAAGTAGAGGAACCAGACAAGAACTGTATATACAGATTCCTGGGTTGAGGGAGACACTCGGGTAACATGTTTCCCTTAGGGAGGAGGGGAAAAAAATTCAAGTGTGAGGAAGTGGGTACAATGAAACTAGGCCATCCTAACAAGGACTGGGAAAAAATGTAACAGTAGAACATAGAGCCCTGTACACCACAGCCAGGGTGTCTCATACTCACCCACCGATACTGCTTCCATTCCTATGCACCACTCTATTCTCTCCATTAAACCCTGACAATATGAAGTGCATTATGATATTCTGTTTAACCGAACATGATAATGTTCTGATCTGGCTCTCACAAAATCAACTGATGACATGTTACTCCAAATATTAATAACACTATTATAGTATATTTAAAAAAAGATGACCTTCTTCCGACTACTCAACAGTTGTTATACATCTACACCTGGTCCCTCTCTGTCAAAAAAAAAAAAAAAACATGTACAACAAAAGAGCAACTCAAGCCGGTGTTAACATTATATACCTATCATTTATATTGTATTCATATTCTGTTCTTGTTTAATTTGTTTGTATTGTATTGTATTGCACAATACGATACATGGTCGTGACAAACCTGTGATAGTTGAAATTTCGTTTAAAACAATCATATAAAGATACATTATATCTGCCTAGTTGAAAAATACAAAATGCCCCTAAGAAGGGCATTACATTCTTTGAACTTGCATTTAGCCTCGCAACAAAAAACAAGTTTATATTATATTCTATAATACTATATTCTTAAGCAAATTATTATTTGAACTGAAACATCTCAGCAGTTATTTCACTGACTGCCATTATATATACATATGTACATATGTATAAATAATGCATTTATTATTTATTTTTTTATATTTTTTAACAGACAACTGTCTCCAATGGATGAATCATCCAGAGGATTGTAGTGCTTCTCCAGAATTTGCTCTGGCACCAGCTTCAAGCTTTCATTTAACCATTTAAGGCTGAAAAAAAATAAAATTTGCTAAAGACCACCATGCCCCCACTGATGATGAGGAGAAATGATGATCTCTTCCATTTGTTGCCAATCATAAAATCAAAGAAGTTCAATTAATGAAAAAAAAAGAAAGAGGGACAGCTCAGGATAAATGGTTTGGAGATAAAGTAAAAGAGTCATAGTTGAGATGGTTTGGTCACATACAGAGGAGGGATAGTGATTATATTGGACAAGGGTGTTGAAGATGGAGCTGCTGGGCAGGAGGAAAAGAAGAAGACCACAGAGAAGGTTCATGGATGTTGTGAAGGAGGAGATGAAGACAGTTGGTGTGACACATGAGGACAAAATGGAGAGGACAAGATGGAGACAGCTGATCCCTAAATCGAGAGGCTAAAAGAAGATGACTCTATGAACCAGCACCTATTTATATTTATTTAAGTTAATGATTAGCTTATTAAAAGCTACGCAGACACATTTTTTGTCCCCAGTGTTCAATCACCAAAACAATGTTTTTATTAATTATTATTATTGTTATTATTACACACGTATTATTAAGTTATGAAAACACACACACACACACACACACACACACACACACACACAATATATATATATATATATATATATATATATATATATATATATATATATATATATATATATAAAAGATTTGTTCTGGTTCCACAAGTTGCTTATCATGAAAAAAGAAAATAAATGAAAATAATAACTCCTTCAGTTTCAGTAGGGTCCTCTGCATTTTGCGCGCTCTGACCCTAATAAAAATCTGCTGAGAAAATATGAACATAGATGCTGTTGTGCTTGTTAAAGCTGTATGCTCATACTTCAGCTGAACCTATAAGACTGTCCACTGATTTTGTTATTGCACTAGTACCTGCACACATTTTCTCCCTACCCGCTGCTGGAAAAAACATCCAGTCCCTGTGTGTACACTCTCTTCTCTGACCATGTACTAGAAATGTAGCTGCATGGGCACAAAATCTTAATAAAGTTAATATTAAAGCAGACAAAAGAAATTCTTCTTGAATATGGAATTTGGATGCCTGTCTCTAAACTTAAAGCACAAATACCCCCCCCCCTTTTTATTTTAAACATCCATTCATGACCCATATTGTTTGTATTATAACAACTATTAACTGATAAAAGTTACATTTTACAACACAGTTGATTGGTTAAACATATGGGAGCTAAGATTTGACAAAACAAACAAAAAAAATAAATAAAGGTAAGTAGTAAGTAGGTGCATGCAAATGTTTTTATTCTAAGTGTAATACTGCTGACTGGCTCTTTTCCATTTGTATCTGAATGCTTCCTGAACATCTATCATTCTTTTATTGCATCTTTTTACTTTTGCTGAGCAGTGAAAACAGCTGAAGCTGATGGAAAAATTTATCTTTAAAAAAACAAACTCAAGAAACACAAAATCCAGGTGAGAAAATTATTCAGTCATTGGGATGGAATTTAAAAAAAAAAACCTAGTAGTGTGCTGTGAGGTAGAAAAAATATTTCCTCTTTAAACATAGACGGTTTCTAAAGGTAAGGAAGACATTTTTTAACCAACTCTTTGAGTAATATCCTCATAACATTTTTACCATTAACATAAACCAAGTGATCTGGGACATTAAATGCAAGTAATCATGTGTCAACGACGACTATTTTCAGAAATAAAAAGATAGTTTTTCTTTTGAATATAAAACAGCAATGTCTGCCCATGCTCGTCTGATGAGGAGGAGCTCAGGACAGAGAGCTGGGACAGTGTTTTAATAATCTGTAGATGTTTTTTCACTGTTTAATCTGTCAAAAAAAGAGTTCTTTAATCTCCTCTGTTAGGAATGGCAGAATTTTAAATTTTTTAAATAATTTTTAATATTGTAAAGTGCCTTGAGATAAGGAATGAATGGTGGAATACAAAAAATATAAAAGATAATGAATTAAATTGAAATTAACTGAATAACAGAAACGTGTTTACAACTGAGTCAGTAATGAGTTTGGGTTTCCAGAGAGACAGCAGGTTTTTTAAAAATGAAAAGGTCAGTGGTTTGATCTCTTGCTCCTGCTGTCTGCATGTAAAATGTCATTTGTAAATGGTATGTAATAAGTGATAGTAACAAATAAATGTGTACATAAATAGGTGAATGAGACGTCAATTACTTTAGGATGCTGTTTGAATTGCAAGTGCTGTATTAGCTCAGTCCATGCATAATGTGCACTTTGACATTTTATATTCACAGGAACAGATTGCTCACTTTATAAGTACAAAAGATGTTCCTTGCAATAATTCCGATAATCGCTTCATGCAACATTAGTATCTATTGTAAGTGAATTACCAATAATCAAATCAAAATAAATAGTAGTTCTAATGTCAAGCCTGTTCTGGTGTGGAAACCCAGCTCATCCAAGACCAAACAATCCTACATGTCTGTCTGGTTTTACTTTTAATAGAAAAAGTCCAAAGAAAAAGTCAATTTGTACAAACTCATAGATTCCAACACAATGGACCTTTAGTTAAAATGACCCGCTGGCAAAAAGCAGAGAGGATTCTATTTCTTTATGTTTTTAGGTCCCGATTTTCAGTTGGGACTATGAGAAATGTGGTAATGAGTAAGCAGTGGGTGAGGAGATGTAATACAATCCTATGAGGCAAAGCAAAGGTCGGAGTAAACCACTTTGCTCACCACTGACTCAACAACCTCAACATGTCATTAGTGTCTGTCAACTCCATGTAAAGACAGGGTCCAAGTTTTGTTAAGCCACAGGGATCCCTTTAAATAAAGATCCACTTACCAGTTTCCTGGATTTTGCAATTGTCAGATTTCACAACAATAAATTGTGGAAATGCAATTTGGACAAAAGTCTTACCAAAATAGCAAATTTCAAATTACTGAATAATAATCAATGGTATTTCTGCAGTGAAAGTTGAAGACATTTAGTTAATGTGTGATTTTTACTCCTACAAAAGCACAGTAACAGATGAGGATGTGAGTGTGGGTTTGATTGGTGACTGTGTCGTGTGTTATAACTAATGAAACGACATTGTGGACAACTCAAGTAAGACATACATTTGTCTTTTTTTTCCCACAGGGGACTGTACAATAACTTAGTTTGTGTGGACATTACCAGAAAATAGGTCAGTTCTGGACAGAGGTGAACTCAATCCATCCCTGAAGCTGTTGAATATCATGATTTATGGTGAGCCATTCAAGCCCCCCCACCCCTTACCACAGTGACACCGTATAGATGACACTATAGGTAAATGTGATGCATAGGCTAAAAAAAGTGCAGCCCACATTTATGAGCAGAGAACGATGTCTGGTCACAGAGATAATGGAGGCCCATGCAGTCATGTATGTTCAAACAAAGAACAGGATGTAGAAGAAGAAATCCCTCTATTTAACGTGGCATCACTTTCAAAAGTTGGCCCAGCCCTGTGGATATGACCATTCACACTTCAACTATCGTGGTCAACACTTGTTGCTTTACAAGACTTTGTTTACTCACAAAGGCTTAAACATTCTAATGACATTAAAGCTAAAGAGGACAAGATTTGTCTTAAACTTTTGGTCATTACAACTGATTGCACAGTGTAATGACAACAGTGAAACAACAGTCCATGTTTACATTGGTCCCCTTTAAATTTGCTTTCACTATGCGTTTCTCGGCCACTGAGACAGAGGCAAATAATTTAATTTACAACAGTTATTCCAATATTCCATATACAAAACGGGGAGCCTGTCATTAACACACAGCATAAGCTATGAAGAAAAGTACCCATGTCTTTAACGGCATCTTTTTATTTTAAACTTTCTTCTTATTTAACCCTAATTTACTAGAAAGTCACACTGAGATGAGAATCTCTTTTGCACCTAGACCTTATTACATATTTTGTGAATGTATTTACTAACAGTCAGCAAACATGAACAAGACACTAAAAATGTCTAAAAAGTGAAGTTCAAAAATCAAACCAATAGTTACAGAGGACATGTCCTCAGTGACAACTATGGACCTTGTTTTCAGCATCTGGTCAAGTGTTCAACTATTCCAAACATAGATAAAGCTATCATAATGTACTTTTTACTGTACCTAGATTTTGTATGTATTTCTAGAGATAAAGCTGATAAAAGCTATTTTCTCTGTGCAGGAAAAAAAAAAAAGATTTTGTCTCAAGAAACATTTATGTTCAGCAACCTGAGACAAATATTCTCAGTCACAAAGCTTCGACTGTACAATATCAGGGGGCTGATAATTAACTTTTTGGAGTTTTGCTTCTTGATGAGTACCCAAAAGCCAAAAAGTTCCTCTTTCCCTCTCACTTTAATTATCACCTAAAGGCTTGAAATGATGGGGCAAATAAATTAAAAGATATGTCATTATTCCGCACGGGAGAATATACAGGACAAAAGAAAAAACATTTCGTAATGGATTATGGCTAATAAAACCAGAAAACCTGTGTCAATCAAAAGTCAATACAAATAGCTAATTAGTTTCTCTGAAGAGGTAACCTTTGTTATATGGAGCAAAGAAACAAAATAATCATTCTCATTTAACAAGCTGACAAATCAGAGACCTTTTATTAAATTAATTAATTATTGATTCATAATCGATTCATTATTGCAACCCTAGTGTCAATTTGTGAAGAATAAGAGGCTGCAGTCTGGTTTCTGGGCTGAGCACAACAGATCTCCAGCAAGAGCCAATGCTCATAAAAGTGACATATTTCAGGTGCCTAATTATCACCTACCAAATGCATAGTGTCTAAGGGATTATCATGATTTGTTTGGAAAATCCTTGACAATAAGCTCCAGCACACGAACCCTGAAAACAAATAATATATTTTACTGAGATATCTACACCATGCATTCATTTTTTACCACTTCCTCCACATGAGGGTCATGGGGGGAGCCAACCCCAGCTGACATAGGGCGAGAGGCGGGGTACACCCTGGACAGGTCACCAGTCCATTGCAGGGCCAACATGTAGAGACAAACAATCATTCTTAGCCTAATCCTCAGTTTGCATGTTTTTGAACTGTGGAACAAAGCTGGAGAACCCAAAGAGAACCCACATGCACACCAGGAGAACATGTAAAATCTAAACATAAAGGCCCTCAGTCAGCAGGAAAAAAAGTTTAATTGATTTAAAATATCATGGCAATCCCCTCAGTGTTTGATGATCTAGACCGCAAAAATGGACTGAACTCCACTGTCATCCACAGCCATGACAGTTTAACTTACAAAAAAAAAAAGAAGTTAATTTCTGGAAATTTTTGGAAGCTTTCTTTCTGGGTTATAAATGAAAGGTTTGACATCACTCATGATTAAGTACAAAGCTATAAGGTAGTGATGTGGTCATGCTTTGTCAACATCCCTAAAAAGCTCACTGATAAGACACTGTATTGCTTTAATATAATCTGTATAACAAACTGAAATTTAAAAAATAGAGTTTGAGTCTTGTAAGATGTTGTAACATGGACACCAAAAAAAAATCCTGAAAAAACGTATTTATCCTGAGCCACGGCAGAATTTAACGGACTCATCTTTAAGCCTGTGTATGTTACATACAGTTCACAGCAAAACTCTCAAGTATTTTAAAAAAAAGGCAAGTCAGACTGTAAAACTTTGCAGATAATCCCAGTGACGACTCTGGAGCAATTCAAAACATGTTCCGTAAAAGCCAAAAAAAAAAACTTACAGAATTACAAACTTACAAAAATGAAAGGAGTCCACAGAATTGCTCTACTTATGTTTCAAAGTTTAGATAGCATAGATAATCACTTACCAAACACTGTCTTGGTCTAGAATATTGAGCTGCCAATAATTATGACCTTCTTGGGTTTGCTTTAGACATAGCACCATAAATATCTGTCAAGAAAGCACAGGCCACATAAAATTAATGTTGGAGGTCTTCTTCTCTTCCTGCCTCTACAACACACTCTCTGGTAGGATCTGACACGTCCGATCCATTGACAAAACACTAGTAGGAGAGTTGACAAACTGTATAGGTTGTCTCCTACGGTGTAAAACAGCCAATAGTCTAAATGCTTTGTCCCTGTCCAATTAGAGGTTATAGATTACAAATAACACCCATTTATTTAACCTGTATTGGCACTCGACAGCATCAACACAATTCCCATCCCTGGCTAATATACTATAATCAAACCCCCTTTTCTGTCTGTTATATAAAGGAAAGCATATTTCCAGCACTGGAGTTGATAAAGGATGCTAATTACAAGCTATAGTATCATCCTAAATAGACATACTGTATGTCATTACTTTAACGTGTAGCTTGTTAATATCTAAATCATCATGAACCAGTTTTGATAGAGGCAAAGGCTTGGCAAATAATGGGCAAGTAATTTCAAACCTCCTTGTATAGTCACCCAGGTTTCCTTTATATGATGGGCACATGAAGGTGACTGGGTTAGTGCACAGATAGTAGAACCAAATTTGGCATCAGGGATCTTTTTGTCCCTGGTTATAAGGGTGAGTCAGTCCAACTGTGCACAAGCCAACTCTCATATCTACTTGTGAGCAGAATGAGGTATTTAAAAATGGTTTAATTGTGAGTATTTGGGGCATATAATGTAGATGAAAGGCAGGGACCCAGATAACGCCTATGTAGTGAAAATGTTTGCTTCTCTGTGAATAGAGATAACCGGGAATATAAATTTAACAGGCACCTCTCAGGTCTACGGAGTGTAAGTGTTTTCATACTGAAAAGGCTTTGGCTTTTGGTGACGTTTATCACTTTAACAGCCTGCAGGTGTTCGGGTAATTTAGTGCGCTGCCTCTGGGCTCTATAGAGAGCCTCCCTGCTGTTTTTGTTTTAGTACAATCACGAGTCCTTGAAGCTGACAAACTACTTTCAAGCTGCTCTAATGAGTGAAGACACAAGATGAAGGTACGCCTCCATCCTGCAAATACAGCTGAGTGAATAAACCTCATCAGATGGCCATCGTGATTCATGTTCTGTAGACATAGCTGGTTGAACTAAATAAGTAATGTTGCCCCTTTCCTTGAAAATTACTGTCAAATTGCCCTCGATGAAGGCACTTAAGTTTTTATTCAGCAAGGAAGAAGGCACACACAGTGGTAAGATCCCTACAGTGATTTTATTTCTGTCGTGTGAAGTTTGAAAAACCAAAACCTATTCGAACTGTTGGATTACTTTTAATGTTCTGCTAATAAGCAATGTGGAGACAATTGAGTTAAAAAACAGAAGTGCTAATTACTGATGACAAGAACTGTGATCAAATGATCATACTAAAACAACATGTACTAATTTAACAAAATGAAAAATAAATAAATGAATGTCCTAAACATGTCATAAACTCTATCCATAGTCACTTCATAGTTTCCATTTGTGGACTGAACAATCAAATCTGAGGTGGCTTTCACTGTCAGTAGATATATGCATGTGGAGAGAGTTTTCCTTATGTACATTCAGTGTATATTGTTTGAGTATGCACATTAAACAAATACCAAGCCAAGAGTTCAAATCAATGTTCTTCTGCCACAGAGAAAATAAATCCCTGCCAAGTGAGAGCGTGAATGAACTCAAGTGACAGTTAAGTATTTCCTAACATTCACCACAGAAACCAAATCATCTGTCAATCACCTAAGAATGACCAGTGTCACAGAAGATGAGGAGCTCATTGGGAAAAAAAGAACATTATTTTGACAGCTCGTGTGGTGTGACAAGAGATTGTGTGACAGGCTGCAATAATGAGGTATATGCACAGTACATTTTGCTGAAATGGAAGTGTATATCATTGTACTTTCACATATAATCATGGCTGTATAATCAGACAGAGGATTAAGTAGTGCATAAATATGCATACTGAGAAAACACAATAATCTCTGTGTCATAGAAACGAGCTTGCATATTTGGTGGAGGTGACAACATACAGAAATGAGCACTAAGCTTTGATATTTTTTTTATTAATTAGTTCACTGTCACTTCACTTTATCCTTCATATGAGGGTCACATGGAGCTGGAGCCAATCCCAGCTGACACGGAGCAAAAGGCAGACCGGTCATCACAGGGTCAACACAGAGATGCACAATTTAGAGCGTCCAATTAACCTCTGCATGTTTTGGGACTGTGGGAGGATCTTGTGTGTGCACACACACAGGGCAAATGTAGAATGCCCTCACTTAGACCAGGTCATGACCCCAGGTCTTTTTGCTGCAAGACAACAGTATCTCCACTGGCTGGCTGCTTATTATTTGTCCAAATAAATAATTTCACATTATGGGAATATGCTTAAACAAATAGTTAGGTCCAAATACGTCCAAATGTCCATATGTACTTTGTTGTTTTAATTCATAATGGCCATTAGGAGATTGCTTCAAGTAGAGGAAAAATTTACAGTTGCTGTTAGAATAGAAGAGTAAGCCTGTATAATTATTATACATGACAACAAATTATATGTGGATTGTCTGACTAAATTATCCAATATAAGCCACAAAAACAATAAATTAACAAAAGCTTAAGAGTTATTGCAAGGAAATACTAATTGCATTTAACAATAGATTTTCGATTAATGGTTTCATCTGTTAAATGTTTGCATGTGTTTAAGGTTCTGATGGCCTCGTGGGAGAAGCAGATTATTTGACTTTTTGTGCAGGTTATGATGCCTCTTTTCTGCTTTTCTGAGGACAGCGGACCCATACATCATGAGGGTCTAAGGCCTCTCTTCTCCCTCCTGTGTAGAGCAAGGACACAGACATCAGCTCTTCAACTGAAGGTTCTTCAGCACAGGGCTAAACAAGCTCCCAGCAGCAAGAGAACCCTCTCTGTTGATCTCCAAGCAGGCCTGCTCAAAGCAGCCTGTTATGCTCTCATCACAGGCAGTGACACAAGAGCCTGCCTAAGGATCAACCCAGGACTTAGGGCCAACTGCTAACTTTGTGAGGAGGAACCTGAGCAATAGACACCAGAAACACAGTCAGACAACTACAGTTTCTGGACCAACGGCACAGCACCTCAAAAGGATTCTTCTTGTATCTTTCAAGGACTTGGCAACGTAACTTGGCCTAGCACAGTGTAACACAAATTGGCAGAGCACAGACTGTTAAACCTTGTAAAGTCAGTTATATAATATTAATATTTTTAATGTTGATGTTATTATTATTAATCTGTGATAGCCAATAACTGATACAAAGGCCCCATTTCATGGTACCTCACTTGATAAAGCATAAGCACCCCCAACACCAAGATGGAAAGGGCATCTTATTGTTTTTGTTGCGCTGCTGAGGCACCAGAAGCTTGCAATGTCATTTAAAGAAGGTAAGGAGCAGCCAATGACCCACTCTGTTGTAGTTGTGACCCTCAGCAGTGTTTTTCTATCTGCTACTAAGCAGCTTGCTTGTCAAACCCTTAAAGTGTATACGACACAATCTGTTTCACCACCTATATGTTCTATGTTGTATGTTGGAGAAGACAAGAAAAATGTGTCTGTATTCCAGACATTTATTCAAAGACACACACTACAGTATATAGCATCTCGTGGGTGAGCTGGAGGACATTATAACTCAAACTGTTGCAACCTTATTTTAACTTGGGTTAAACATTGGGAAATACTGTATTTTTTCCTCATGAAAGGAACGACTGATTGCATGCAACATCTCTAAAACACTGGAAGATAATCAGCAAGAGATCTCTTGTTGGCCAGTATGATTGAGAGGAATGATTACAGACAGAAAAAAAAATCATTGTTCATCTGGGCATCATAAACATGTTGGAGCCACGTATCAAAGCTGGGAAAACATTTAAAAAAATGCCAAGCCCTCATATGAAACACTTGATGATAAATGCATGTGCTGCAGCCTGGTAAATAGGTACTGTATTTAGTGTCTTGCTTCGCATGTCACTATCATTCTTAGCAGGACAGTGAACACCAGCATCACTTTCTTAGGGGGATTTATCCACTGGAACCCTGGTAGTTATAAAGGTTTCTTTATTAATGCTAAAGCTTTTCTACTTTTCCTTTTGCTGTTTAGCTTGAGGAGTTTAAATTAGGTAAAGCCCCTCAGCTCGCAGAGTGACAAGTGCAGAATCTGGAGAAACTACTAATTCAGTGTGGTCTACAATAGTGTAATATTTGTTCACCCTTTAAGGGGTTTACACTTGTCACTTACCTTCTCACACTGGAACAATGTGGATGTAAAATATAGTGAAAATGTTATGTTGCTCAAACTTTGCATTCATTTTGTATCTTTTTTTTTTCCACTCACACATATTTTGTGTTATTTGCTATAATTTGTTGTTCAATACACTGTATAAAGTTTTGGAGGCCAGACTAGGCGATGAATGGTTGTTATGATGGAAGGTGATAGACTGCACAAACATTGTTTATTTCTGTCTTCCTTTCTGGCTGTTTTCAAGGTCAGAAACAGCAGAGGCTGCAGGAAACATAAAATGAGCAATTCATAATACTCACATAATACCTGTAACTGATTTTTTTCCTCCTTTCTAAATTCTTCCACAACTTCTATTTATTATGTGATTATAATGGTAATCCATCACATAAAAATTAGACTTGCTTTACAGAGGAGGAGACTAAGTTCTGAATCTCTGAGCTGGTATAGCCGGGCTCTAGGCTGATTTTTGTGTTGGTTGCATTGGTGCACCTAACTTTTTCATGTACAGTAGGTGCACCAGCACAAAATTTATGTGCACCCAAATTCTTCTATGCACCAACTTCAGCACAAGAATGTTAACAAGTTTACATTTCTGTCCGTGATTCTGTCGCAAAGCACTGATCAATTTATGGGACACGGAAAATGTTAGGTGCACCAGTGTGACTAAGGAAAATAATTGTTGCACTCTAAAGATTTCTGGTCACATTTGAGAGCCCTATGGCTATTTGAGCCTTACAAAGACCTGCCTACTATAGTCTATGCTACCAGAGGATGGCATTAACAGTAACCAAATAGCTTGAAGGGGTCAAGTAACGTAAGATGGCCGTCAGATTTCTCATTCTGATTCCAATTGTCCTTTTCTTCACCTGATCCATTCCAAGAGGCAGAGATGTGGGGGAGTATCTCACACGGCCATTACCCTGAGGCTTATCAGACAGCTCATCAGCTCCAGGCAGATTAATGGTGTTCAGAGTTAAGCAAAGCTTGAGATAGGGACCTTTGAGATATTAGCCTAAATGATGACTCCTATTTCCCACTGCAGAGGTTGTTCAGTGTGACTGATGCCACAGAATGTTGAGTTTGGTAAATAGAAAACTAGCACAGTTTCTAATGTGCATGCTTCTCTTTTTATTTTAATATTTGACAGAGGAACACTGCTTAAATTGCTTGCACAGAAAAGAAAATTGAATTTAATGTAGGCAGCAGAATTAAAATATGGTTGTAAAATAATTTACTTTGTTTTAGGTATGACATTAGGCAAAAGACCAGGTTTACTTTGAAAAAAAATTTCTCTGCAGAAGAAACAGATTTGTTTGCTTGCAAACGTAACTATGCGAGTAGATAATCTATGCATGAAACAAGCAGAGGTTGTTCCCAATATTATCTTGACAATATGAGCTTGAAATTAAGTGAAAGACTGTCCCTGACTTCATACCAGGTTTGTAATTGTCAGTTGCATTAGATTCCTGCTGCCATGATTGGCAATGCACCACAATGTGTCTGATCACACCTCATTGAAACACCAACACATCCATTAGCGCTCAAGTGCATTTGCTATTGAAACAACAATGTTGCGGGACACGAAAATTACAACTGTGCTGCACTTGGTACCATTTTGCACTGGGTGTAGAATAGGAATCTATAGCCATGCTAACAGCCCAGTGAGGATGCTGCAAGAACAGCTGTGCTTATATGGCAGAAATTTGTTTACACTGGTTATAAACCTAGTTTAACATGAAAGAATTGTCATAGTCATGAGAGTTTTCATTTCTGCAGGTTTGTGGTAAAATATAAGTATTGAATAAATTACAAATTTTATTTAATGGCAAAGTAGTTCCTATTAGAGGGGGATGTTAATATCAGATCATATCACATCACATTTCATGTAAATCCATCCGAATGTCATCATCACGTTTTTCCTTAACTTACTTGACAATAAAACTCACTCATATTAGTGTAATCCAAAGTCAGTCAGTCAGTTGAATTACCCTGGTACAACGGATGTTCATGATTAACCCTTACTCGATTAATTGTTGTCAAGAATTTAACAGATTACAAGAGAGGTGCAGGCAGGGTGGAGTGGGTGGAGATGAGTGTCAGGGCTGATGTGTGATAGAAGGATAGCAGCAAAAGTGAAAGGGAAGGTCAACCACACAGTGATAAGACCTGCTATGATGTATGGCATAGAGACAGTCTGAAAGACAGGAGGAAGAGCTGGAGGTGGCAGAGCAGAAGATGCTGAGATTTCTGTTTGAAGTGACCAGGATGGACAGGAATAGAAATGATCATTATCAAAGTAGAGCTCAGGTTTAATGGTTTGGAAATAAAGTAAGAGAGCCAAGGTTGAGATGGTTTTGGTTACATTCAGAGGAGGGATAGTGAGTATACTGAACAAAGGATGTTGAAGATGAAGCTCCCAGGCAGTAGGAAAGAGGAAGACCACTGAGAAGGTTGATGGATTTTGTGAAGGAGGATATGAGGACAGTTGGTAGTAACGGAAGAGGACATAAGGGGGTGGACAAGATGGAGGCAGATGATCTGCTGTGTTGCCCCTGAAAAGGGAGAAGCTAAAAGGAAAAGAATTTATAAATGAATTAATCATCAACTTTTTTTTTTTAACAACTATTTATTTGGTCTCCACGTATGGTATAGTTAAGACTCATACCAGCAGAGGGCACACATATGATTAAACATAATAGAAGGAGAAGTCAAGATGCATGGAACTGAAGCTAGAAGATACTGTATGGAGGGTCATATGTGCCATTATCAAATAAATAAAGACCTCATTCATATATAAAAAAATTTATTGAATATAGAATTAATTAAACAAAAGGAGCATTAATCAATCAAAACATGAAGTTAAACTATTTAAACACATATAATTATTTCACATTGTAATGCAACACCATGTAGTATTTCAACCTTCGAAATATGTCTCCAAATATAGTTTATATAACAATAAACTTATTGTCTACTTGTAACAGTTTGAATAGTGCCCTTGTCAGAGCCTTGAGAGGGTCTCCATCAACTGTGCTGCCACTGTATAACTTTTTGGTTCGGGTCACTCCAAGAAAAAAGTTATAACCAACTTCATTGCTTCGACTGCTTACTAAATATGTAACAGTGCTCAGAGTGAGTGAAGCTGTTGTAAATTTGCGGGGGGATGTTATACAGGAGACAACACAGATACCAAAGAGTTTGAAGATTTAGTCGGAGGAGTCAAAGAAAAAGTGGGAGAGGGATGTGTAAAAGGGATGTGAAAAAGTGAGTGAATATCGGTCCTGCTTTCACTTGTCTGCATTAGTAAGCAGACATCGTTTGCTTACAAACTAAATGTGCGTTGGAGCTGCTGCGTGTCAGGTGGTGTTATTGAAGTCACGTCATTCCCCGTTATGTTGGGAACTCAAAGTTAATCACATAGTGGAGCGGGGTTTCCCCTAGCTGCTAGTTATGACTAACATGCTTGTTGAAGACATGGCTAGAGTTCTCCGGTATCGCTGGTTTGTCAACAAATGCACATGTTACAACGGCATATGTTTAGACAGTTGTGACAGACAGTACTGTCTTCCAAGTGTAGGGGAAGCCCGAGAGCAAAAACTACATTGTGTCGCTTTAATCATTTATATATTTAATTATGGCATTGTCAGTGCTTGTGCAGAATGAATTAATTTTATCTGTCAACCTCACCCATTAAACTCAAAGTGGGCAGGATTAACGCTTGATCTATCCAAGATTTGGTCTGAAACAACATGTCTTCTGAAGAGACAATAAAGGACCTTCACCATGTTTCTCTTGAAATTGTAAGAGACTTTTTGGACCTAGCAGAGAACATAGAAGGAGCTGCTGACTCAGAGCATTTGACGGGAAGAGCAGGGGAGTTAATTGAACTTTGAACTATTGAATTATTTCCACACTTTCAAAGAACATATTGACTGTAGAGCAAATATCAATGGGATACTGCTGGCAGCTAACATCATTCACTCATTCACTCACTTATTCACTCATTCATCACTTATTCACTTGTATCATACAAATGCATAGTACTCCCCACTAAAGTTTAGATGGATCTAAATTGTTGGTTAACCCATATGTGTGTCCTGAGACATTGTAGCAAACCTGACAAAAAATAATTTACCTTGGACAATCTGGCCTTTGTTGGGAGACTGACCAATGAGGGAGTTTAAGCTCCAATTGGCTGTTCCAACACAGCTACTCTGTATAGTTTCCTTCACTGGCAAAGTCACTTCTCTCTAGTGCCAATAACAACTGCCTATGCTGTGAAGAAAAAAAGGAAATGGTCTAAAAGAAAGAGGGACAATAAACACAGTGCTTCTATGGTTGCCTATTTGATGAGAGGAGCTCTAAACAGAGTGCTATGATTGAGGTGTTTTAACAACCTCAATAACAAACTCAACAATGGGGGGCAACGATTAACTGAAATTGTGGAAAACATTGATGAAAACATTAGTTGTCAGTGAACATACTTATAGATAATTGTCGGTTACGTCATCGCACATCTTTTTCACTCTGTGAAGCTGAACAACATCGTTTCCATGGAGCGAGCATCCCACTTTCTCTGCTGAGCATGACAAACATGATGACAGATGCATGTGTGTGATGCCACACGTTGCAGTTCAGAAGCTTTGGTGTCGTTACTTTCTTTTCAGGAGGACGGTCTGTGTCTCCTGTTGTAATGTCACTGTTGTCTTCTTCTGATGAGCAAATTGGGGAAACAATAAGTGCAGGCCGAGCTACACTTAATTGTTTCAATTAGTCATTAGTCATTAGTTGCAGCCCTACTCAATAATCAACAGTTTTATTAGGGATCGTGTCTACTGCAGCGCTAATTGTGAAGATGTTTCAATCAAGAAAGAAAACACTGCCTTGTTCTAAAATTGGGGGCTCCTGGCTGCACACGAGACCATTATTACGTCAGAGTTATCACTCCTGTCCCTGGAAACACAGCAGTGTTCAAACGGGTACTATGAGGAAGAGTTATGGTCACTGTGACAGGGAGATAAATAACAGCAAAGCATCATATGATGAATGACTATGTCGCCCGGGCTTATTTGTTGGTACTTAGGGTCGGCTGTGATATATACCAAAAAGCTGTGGCATGATTCAGAGGTGGTTTAAGGTAGTCTGTCAGGGCAGTTAGGTATGAGACAGGCCAACAAGCAAAGAGAGGGGAAAATGGAGGTGAGAAAAACAAAATGTTGAGATTTTTTTGGGCTGAAACGTATGAGGTATGCCCTACTTCATTTTCCCATCATCCATTTGTTTTGTAGTTTAGTTTGTTTATTTCAAACATCTTCAACATTCACAATTTTTCAACACATTTACATTTCCTTCTCGTCATGTTTGAAAAGGAGTAGGCAGAAGTATAAACTAATGTTTCTACCATATCGCTACAGCGTATGTAATATACTACAGCATATTACAGTACATTCACAAATACAGTAATTCTAACAAGGTATCCTCTATTTCCAGCAACGAACAAAAAGAGCAGGAAAAAGTGAAAAAAAGGTTATATAGATAAATATTTTGTATATTCTGATATACAGATTTACAGAATATATCAATTACCTGCCAAGTTCCCTTCTAAATGCAGCACAACTTTTATGTGAACCCCATTCACAGGTAATATTAACAAGAATTTGCAAATGATTGCACTTTCCATCCTTTAGCATTCATGCTTATTAGGGAATTCAACATGATAAACAGCTGGTGAAGCTCATTCTCCAGCCAGAAGCATTAAACAACAGCAGGAGAGGGAAAAGCAACATATAACTAAAAAAGTGTCAGTCAAACCTCAAATGGTGGTAAGCCATGTAATAAATGTGATGGAAATGTGGCATTATTGTAAGTTTCAGTTATCATATTTAAGGCAGTTACAGTCTCCTTGCTGGTGCACACAGGCCTGATATCAGCCTGCTGCTAAGGGAAAGTTTCAGGGACTTGTCTGTCATGATTTACTCATTATAAGTTTGATTTATGCCAATTCGTTGCATTTTGCCTTGATTTTTTTTTCCTGTCAGCTCATTAAAAAAACGCCGTTTCATGCTTAAAGTCAATGTGTATTATAATTTACCATAAATAGGTACAGGATGGAGGGATGGATGGATAAATGGAACTTTTCTGGTGAGGACAGTAGTTATTTTTAGCACCTGGTTTCTTCTACATCAGGCCTGGACTAAACCAGATTTAGTTTCATGCACATTTTGGGGACTTTGTTTTTATGTTTTCCCCCTAACCCCTTTTATTCAGTAAGTGAATTACAAGGTCAGTTGGATTTAGATAATGGGCCTGACTTTGGTAGTCACTAAAGTCAGGAGGAAGTGAGTGTTATGCACGAATACGTAAAATGTACTGTCATAATATTATGTATATAATGTTGAATATATTGGTAATAATGTTAAAACTTTATTGTCATTTTGTTGTTAGATACAACTGTATATTTTCAATACAATGGTATGTTTGTTCAGGGGATATTCTGCCAGTAACAATATAACATTTATAACGTAGTGCAGTGGTATAGATGGTCTCGGACATTTAAAAGGGTTGCATGACCTGTAGAGATATAAAAAAAAAAAATAAAAAAAAAAATCGTGGGCTTAATAACATCAACATATTTCATTCACCCTCACTTTAAAGAGTGTGAAAGCTTGAGTCACTTTGTAAGAAAATATTTTTTAAAAATTCTTCTCATTGTATTTATACTAAATAAATTAATTAATTAATTAATCTTAAATCCAATCTGTGTCTAAGTCTTTATTACAGAAAGATGTTTTCAAAAAATGTTAACTGATCAGTAATCAAAACTTTAAAGCAAAAAAATAACTGATCATGTTTCTAAAATCTAAGTCCGTCTTGTTTTGTCACGTATTGCCCAGAACCCTACGGTTGATAATACATTTTAATAATGAATAAAAAAATAGAAATAGCTATTTGTGACAGCTAGAAATTACAATAATTTCATTTCATACAAACACATCTCACACAGTATTTCAAAGCCAGAGTGTTATTCACATGAGGGATGGTTAAGGTGATAAACTGTAAAAAACAGAAAAACAAATGTGCTGGTTTCCCCTAAATGAAAGACTGGAACAGTGTAAAGAATGCTTTCCCCCTGGAAGAGCAATCCAATTTCACCTCTCTACCCTTAACGCACTGCTGTTTGCCTGCCAGGAAATGGATGGCCATTAACAAATGGAAATCTTTCTGTTTATGAATATACATATTCCAAGACACCACTTATCATCCAAGTGAATTTGATGCTGCAATCAATACTTCATAGTCACACCAAACCATCAGCACAATGGGATCACGATCTCAAAACCACACTGTGACTCAGGCTCTATAAATTCTAACCAGTATGATCCAGGTCTTTATATTTGTTAATACATGAAGCTCATCCCCTGCATTGAGGGAGGACTCCGTGGGTGGTGCAACACAATAAAGTGTAACAATGACATCTAGTGGCATTGGTAGACACAGTATAACACTACAACCACATGTCAGGCAATCAATAGTGTTTCTCTCTATGGTGAGATTTTAATTGAAAGTAAGAGAAAGTTATCATCTTATATGATTTACTTTCTACATCTACAGTGTTGTTTGATAAGGGCTGTTATGTCTTGTCCTCATTCTAACACTGAGTAGAAATTTGATCTATGTGGTTTTTATTGATGCTCAGCACTGACGATCTAGTTTCCGGGGAACTATTTTAAACCTTGATGGCCACACGCAGGCTACAGACACCAGCACATGCGTCTGGTCCTCGTCTCCCGCAAATGCACTGTAACTGACTAACTGACTTAGTGAGTGAGTGAATTTGCTCTTGATAAATGCAACAATCTCTTCTTCCCTTAGCAATATTTTGCTTTAAAGAAACACCTATGGGTGCAACCAATCGCTGAAACACAGTTTTTCAATCAATGACTTCTACAGCTTTGATCACACGTTATAGCATCAGGTGACAGATGAGGACATACAGAGACTGATATGTCTCAATCCTTTCTTCACCTTTGGTTCCCTCTGACCCGCCAGGATATGTTGATATCCACCGGCTGATCTCTTCCACTGACAGTGAAGCACTCAAGTAAAAAACACTGCTAGTTAATAAAGTTATTATGAACAAAAACAAACATTGTATAGTTCTGTTACATAAATTAGGATATGGCAGTAAATGTTAAGCTGATATTATAAAATTATTAAAACTATCATGTAAGCAATCATATAAAACTATGATTGCTTTATCAGAGAGCTTTATTCTTTTCTTCTGGTTCATTCGATATACTGCGTCTGCATCATCATGTGCCAACTTATTAATATGTTATAGATATAACTATTCATTTGTATTTCTATTTTCATAGGTTTAAATGCAAAAGGGAAAAAGAAATCAATGAGTGCAACGATGCCCACCATTTGCACTAAAGACCACTGAAGAGAGGGATCGACAAAAATTCCACTGAAAACTCTAATGATGTTTTTGTAATATGATAACAAAGAAGGCCTCTTTGCTCATTAACCCACAACACAGTAATAAAAGCCATATAACATTTCTTGAATGTGAAAAATAAAAATATATACCTATAAAAAATGATGTACAGTGTCATATTTAGTTCCACACGTCTTGTAACCTTTGTAAGAATGTAAAATGGACCTTTCAAAGAGTTATACAGGATTCTGGTTATGTTTTAGTAAATTTCTCCTACGATTAAAAGTGGCTATGCAGCATACTGTATGTTGAATTCTGTCCTTAGATGGGCATATGCTAGATGTTGAAATAGTCCATCGCAGTGATGGATGATTTCAAGAATTATCTTGACTCAGAGGCATCCTGAAAACTGTCACAGCATCTTATAGAAATGCTGGCACTTCAGAAAATGGAGGCTGTCCATGCAAGAATGTAGTGGCAGCTCAAAAGCCAAAAGGCAACTCTGTTAACTGTTGCAGAGGAGTCAGGTTGAAATGGGTCAGATTCTTTGGGCCAGAGAATCATCCATCAGCTGCTGTGTAGGAAATGACAGGGGAATGGCAACACTGGACTATGCAGCTCTCAGTGCTGCAACACCATTTTGTTGTTATAATCCCAATCTCAAGCCGTTCTCTGCATACTTCATTTCACAGTAGATGGGGTCAGGTTATTTGGAGATTCTAAACTGATTAGAGATGTGACTGTGAGCTTAAATGGTTGTTTGTCTCTGTATGTTGGCCCTCTTACAGGGCTGGTGACATGTCTAGGGCTTATCCTACTGGCTCCAGCTCCCCCTGCAATGAGGAGAAACACTGCAGATAATGGATGTATGTGCAACTTCCATTAGTGTGACCAGGATGGTACATAATTCTTATGGGCATCTTCTGTGGCTGTAAACCACCAATTCATTAAATCTCATCACAGCTGTGATTGCAATAGCAACACATTTGGGTATAAAACAGCTGGCACATTGGCTTTTCAGTGGAAACCCTTGTATACCCCCAATATTCTAGAGGATCCAATATCTGTTATTTCAACCATATGTACCTCAATTATCATTAAAGCTGAGAACCGCAGCTTATAATTAATGCTGTTTTAAAAACGTGAACTATCCACATGCAATTAATAATGAGTACAGTATTTTACCTGCCAATTGTGACAGACACGATGTCAGAGAATGAGAGAGATCAATTTACTTTAATATTTGACTTATTATTAAATAATCCGGAGTATTGACGTCAGTCTGCTTTACATTCAAACCTTCAAATCGATAAATGACATTATCATCACTATGGTTCAGAGACAGTTGGATTCAGACTAGGCTGAATATGCTGTAAACACACAGCAAAGTAATACAGCAGTAATCAATTTAAGATGTCAAATTTCATCTCCCATCTTTCTCATCAAGATGGGATAATTTCTTGTACCAACAGCATCTTCATTATCTACTTCTTTTCACACAGTAACAAAAAAAAGAAAGAAAAAACACCCAGCTGTTCTTTCCTCAAGAAATAAATAATGTAATGATGTAACATCTGGAAGATGGATATAGAGTATGCTGCTGTTGTTTCCCCTCTATTTATACATTACGCTACTCACGGTTATGCAAATGCAATTTTACAAGTCAGGTTTAAAATAACCTCAACCTGCATGGTTGAGAAAATGAAAAGTTGCTTGATGTATTGGGATGAAACAGGAAACAAAACAGTGGACCTCTGTATTTGAATAAATCCATACCCCAACAGGTGGATAACAATATTTAAAGGAGTTGCTGCAAGTGGTTTTATCAGCAAATTTGACAGATTTTCTGCAAAAAAAATGCAGCAATATGCATTGAACAGGCAGTATTGGCAATGTACAACAGCAGAAGATGGTGCAGCCTAGAATATAATATAATTAACAGTTTATAAAATTAAAATAAAAAAAAAACAAAAAAAAAAAACAAGCTCTCCTTCTTTGGTTTAAGCAGTACTAATTGCAAAAACATCACCAGTAAAAGGTCACCAGGGAGGGGGAGAAACAAAGTAGATAATGCCAAGTTTGCAGTATTCCAAGTTAAGCATCATGGCATGCACCAGCAACAGGTGGTGCATCTATGAGTCCTGAGAGTTGCATGACAGCAACAGCGAAAGGTTTTTCACTGCAGTCAAGAAAAGAGACATGCAAGGGGAAAGCTGAAAGCCAGAGGAAAAGTGTGACACAACAAAGGTGTAAAAAAATAAAGAGAGAAAAATGTCTGAAACAAAAAAAAATCACAATCAGTTTTATGCAATAATATCACTTTTTTTAATAATGGTGTGACAAAATGAGGCCAACCTCACCATGGCTGAAAATAGAGACATCTCAGATTCCCTCCCTCAGCAGCCAAACCACATGATCAACAGAGAATTCCAGGAAGGCCATGCTCACCTCGAGCCACACGTCTCTCCGTGCTAAAATACCATCTTGCTGTGACTGAAGCGACCTGAGTGACCCCAAAGAATCTCAGCAAATTATGATTCTTCAATCTTAAGCAGTCCGGTATAAAAAAAGACCTTAACTTTAACAAAATAGTTACCTGAATCAACCAATGTCACTGAAATCAGCCGTTTGTGATAAAAGTGGCCACAATAGCTCAAATATTTCCTATATATAGAATGCAGTCCTGTCGTGTCAGACGAGGTCAAATTCAACTGTCAGCCTGAGTTGACCTTCACCCATGCTCATATCCATGGTCACTGACAGTGGGCTGCCCAAGTTAAAAATACTTGCCTGGTTAATCAATGTTGTCATGTGCCAGACACAAACACCCATCACGTGAAGTTTCGTGTGTTCAACATTATGGCTGCTCTTACATCCTGCTCACACCCACTTTAATTAATACACATATGTAAATAAAACCTAATTTGAATATGTCAAACCTCATATTTGAGCTAGGATTCCTGTGAAAACTAATGTAGCCTGGTGGTGGTGCGTTGACAGGACGTCCCTCAGACTCTTATCCTAGCATCATGCCAGGACTAGGCATTTAACATTCCTGCTAAATTGTCAATTCATTGTATGAAGACAGTTTCTGCTGCACGTCTGTTCTGTGCCAGAGCCTTCTACAGGCCGTAAACAACCACAGACGTTACAGCTTCCCCAGCACGCACTCATCTCAAAGTTAGAGTAGAATATTCCTGTAGTCCAGTAGATAATACAATTAAAAACATGTATTCCTTTAAAAATAATTTAATATATTGTATTTAATCAGGTACTGTTTTACAGTCAATTCACTGGAGCATTTCCCTTTTGAAACACTTCTACCCTCCCGGATTTCATATTTTATACGAGTACACTGACAAACAAAAATTGCTAGCTATGCAAAACCAATGACCATTTTTTTAGACAGTGTAAAAGCTAAAACTGCACAACAAATTAAGGAGTTTGAATTTGCTACACCATATTCAAATACTTTTTATTAATTTGTTTAAAAACAAAAAAAAAACTCTTAATTCCCTTGATACTTAAAGCTGCAGTAAATAACTTTTTAAATATAAACAAATGTCCTTTACATCCATCTCTAAGAGTTGGAAAATGAACACAATAAAATGTGTCAATATGGACACATACTGGCACATTTCTCCCAAGTCTGTGCCTTTTCTTCCCGTCCTCTCTCTGTCCTCATCTTGCAGGCTGCAGGATCCAGATCCAGTTTTCGATGATATTATTATTACCACTCACAGTAGTGTTGCTGTCATTATTATTATGCTTTGATTAAAAGTTCATCGGTACAATTTCTTATCAATAATCTTTACTGCTGCTTGTATAAATGACACCATAGTTCTAAAAACATGACATAGCTAATTGATCGATAGATGAAGAGACTTCTTCCTGTTAAAAAGGAGTTTTTTTTCTCTCCACTGATGCCTAGTGTTTGCTCATTGTGTGAACTGTTGGGTTTCTTTTCTCTCTGTAATATTGTGGTTTTGACCTTATTATGTACAGTGCCTTTTAATAATGTATGTTGTGATTTGGTGCTATACAAATAAATGTTAATTTAATTGAATTGAATAGAACTTTTTTCTCCAATGAGGTGTTTACTTTTAACTGTAAGTCGAGGTACTGAGTCCTCCAGCTCCCATTATTAGAAAAAGAGGAACTGTGACAATGTAGTAACTCCACTTCTATATAGGACTGAAAAGCATCTTCTACAATGAATCACTGGTCACAGTACAGTAATACCACAATGTGTAAGGCTGACCACCCTCAAGAGTTACATTAAAATGACAAACAGAAAATGCTCCACTAACTTGCTGAGCTTGTGTCTCACAGACAAACAAGTGGAGAATATCTCCACATCCGTCTGCAACTTTTCTACCGTAGGTTTGCTACTTATCGTGCCATGAAGATGACCCTGGTGAATGTATCCTTAAACAATTCTAGTGAACTTCCTTCCTTCCAAATTGAGTTTTCCACACTGTTAAGTCCATGACTCTCCAACTTTAGAGTCAGAGAAGTGTGAATCATTATGGAGGCAAAGTGAGAAGTTTATTCTTCTCCTCCTGCTCACTGGCCAGTTATGTACACACTGAGATGGTGGAAAGGGTGAAAAGGTTTTATGTATGTCAACATCCTGGTTTGCAGGTCAGAAAGAGGTCATTTTTAACAGCACACTGATAAATCCAGCTGCTAATAAAGCACAGTTATTCCTATGCAACTATTGGAACTAAAATGTAATTATGTGTGTATGTGTAAGCCAGAAATAGAACCAACTTTTTGAAGAACAAACTTTTTGCATGGCGAGTTAATGGCAATTTTTTTCATATATGTGATATCAACATTTAAATAGAGGAGCTGAAAGACTGCAAAACCTTCACCAAGCAGCAGACCACAGACCAGAACATCAAAAAACTGGTTGCAGTGATATGAGCCTTTAAGAAGATGTTGCGATGCTGTGCGTAAAAATGATAAGATCCTGACCTTAAACATAACCACAGGTCACTGACAGCACTGTCACAGACAGGTGAAAAAGAATACTATTGTTTCATAAATAGGAAATTACCAACACCCAAATTTCACCAAACACCAAAAACACCCCAAGAGGTAAAAAAACTATTTCACTGTGAACATGTAAAAAAAAAAATAGGCCTATGAACTGCTACAATTTTAGTTTTATGTATGAAGACATGCATCCTGAAAAGAAAGCAAAAATTAAACCAACCATTGGATATTACAGCTATTTTACAACCAAAGATATCAAAGTACCTATTGATTTACTTAGATATGCTGCTGTGAGTTGACCTCTGACCACTGGGCATCAGCAAAGCAAAGCTTACAGAGCAATAAATTAGACACATGGTGTGACCTCATCAAGCACTGGACTGCTACAGAGTTTGGGGGCTTGTCCTCCCTGATGCTCTACAATATTATCCACGATGTTGAAAGAAAAAATGTCTCTGATTTTGTTCCTACTAAAATTATTGAATTTAAAGGAGTGGGGCTGAGGAAGATTTAACCTTTGCACTGTCTCAGTGAAAAAAAAGTCAGAAAGATAAACCCTGGATGCTTCTCAGTAAAAATGAAATCCATCAATCCGATAGTAATGAAGCAGTAATTAACTACAATGCTGGCAGTTGGTTTAAATAAAAAGAGTGTGGTGAGGCATTGTTTGAGGGAACAGACTGAAAGAAAGGCCTTGGATATTGAGGGAAATATCTGAATATGGAAAGCAAATGAAGTGGAAGGGAGGCTACAGAGAACCAGAGGAAGTGGAGTGTGAATTATGAGACTGGCCATTATCAGATGCAGACAGTTATGAGGAGCCAAGTGGCATCCAGGCCAAGGGATTTAGAGAATACTGTGAACAGAGAAGTCCTCACTGTACACAGATACCTAAAAGTTTTATTCTGCAAAATAGTGGGAGCATGCGGAGGCAAGTGACAGCACATGAGGGAGAACATGGACACGCATGTCATTTTCATTATGCAATGCAATGAATCCAAGTGTGATGAGAGCATCCATCAAGGCTGCTGATGTGACCTCAGTTTATATGGGAATGTGAACATTATTAATCCTAGTTAAAACTGTATTCATTAATAGTTTTTTTCTTTAATTTTAATTTAACATTGTGTTTTCTTAAAAATGTTTACACATCTCTGAATAAAATATAGTCACTTAAGAAAAGATCAATCGCTGCTTGTCATCAATGTTATCTGTCTTGCATGAATATAAATCACATTTAAGTCATGACTAGACTTATTGATTCAATGCCAGGGAAATGCATTTCTTACAGGAACAAAAGGTCTGAGCTAGAAAAAAAACAGAATTAGAAATTAGTGATGGAATTCAATTTTATTACTGTAAATCAACAATATTCAATCCATTTCATAAATACAGTGCATAGAACATACTTCAATAGAGAAACTTGCATGGGAAAATTGCTGCACAGTCCTACAGCTTAATTTCACAGTTGTATTGCAGTTATTTGTGCTTGTACAGATGGGATGAATAACTGCACCGAGATGAGGAAATGTACAACACAAAAGACAATAAAAGAAGCTATAATAATTTACTAATGAGGACTTATTTTTAAAGCGAGCTTCTAAATGCGGCAGTATATATAAATGATAAGGTTAAATGTTATGGTTAGTTAGGGTTAATTGTTTCTCCCCTCTTAATCTGATCAGTTGAGGCAGATTATTTGTCACAGTATTAGAACCATGGGGTTTCTCGTTTTTTAATATCACTGTTTTTATGTAGTACTTACTATGGTTACAATAATTAACTAAACTCAAGAACAAACATTTAATTTTTTTTTGCCGTGTACTTTGCTTATTGATTAATAGCCTTAATTTTTTTATTTATTTTTTTTTTCGTATAACCAAGTTCTGAGAAGTATTCAAAGTTGACTTCAAATTTCTCCCAATACAACAAGCGGTTTTTACAGTTAAACCTCTCCCAGACCAGATGACATCTGGCCAATAAACCAGAACATGTCTGTGGTGTTATGTATCAACTAATATCATATTCAGTCATCCACTGAGCCACTTAAGTAGCTTGCAGAAATGTATGTATGTTTAAGGCTTAAGTACTTTGTACCAATTCACTACTGTATTGGATTCTGAAACCTCATAATGAACATCATTACCATCAAAGCAGGTCAAGCAAAGTAACAAAAACCCTCAGCTATATTTAACATGAAATTATATCAGCACTGATCTATGCACAGATACGTGTACAGCCGACGACATACTGACTAACTGAAATAGAAGGCCAGACCTCTAGCCATCTGCTCGGAAAAGGACCCCGAAGGTGTATTTGTTTAAGTCTGACAGGTTTATGGTTGTTGTTGTTTGCTGGAGGCAAGGTTGACAGGTTTTACCATTTGGGCAACAAAGGTTTATGCAGTCGTAATGACTATTATGTGGTACTAATAAAACACATTCAGGGTAGGTCCCCTATACCTGTCACCATTTATCCAACTGCTTATTAATTGGGGTTGTTATTAACTAAACATCCTGTTAGTAGACTCTTTTACACAGCTTATACACTGTACTACTTTATAAATATAAAGTAAAAGAATGTCTGTTAATGAATGTCTGTGTATGTCTGTTAATGGACGCAATTGTATTGATACTCGTGATCAGGTTTCAGATGTTTACATGAGCATAAATATGTAGCACCTGCTGCACGTTTGGCACGACTCTTCAATGGGAGGAGAACAGTGTGACACACCCACACATCACGTCTTTATGTGAACCCCTCCACAAATAGCTGGAAACTTTTACATGAGGCTCAAAATATAACTCTTGACAAGACATGCAACTGAAATGCCATTGTCCTCAGTGTAAGAGAAAAGCCAAAAGTGTTTAAGGGCTGCAGCCTTGAACTTTGACAGTGGCATTGTTGGGTTTATCTGGGGGGATTATTTGAACCTGGACAGAGTAAAACTTTGTGAGCCAGGTGTATTATCAACTCTATTTTCATTCTAATGTTTGCTCTTACCAATGCCATACCTTAAAGAGGACACTTTGATGTTTAAATTTGTTAACTTTATTCTATTTTTTTTTCTTTTTTAAAAAAATCAATATCAACTACTTTGAAATGTCCCATTTGTTTTATTTAACAGTTATGTCCCAGGTGCTGGGAATTTTCAGCTTTTTTTTTCTTTTACACTTTGGATACAGGAGAACAAACTTTGATTTTGTTTCCATTTTTTATTTATTTTTTTATTTTATTTTATTTTTTTGTTGCAAATATCTAACTGGTGACTGCTTAGATGTATTTGATGATGTTGAATTTTCATCCAATGTTTATGATAATCTGTGCTTTAGCACTGAGGTGGTTAGGTGGTTAGTTACTAATAACTGACCACTGTTCTCTGTCTGCCTGCCTTTCGAATCATCCAGAAAATGCCTTCAAATTAAACTCTAATCTTCATGAGTGTCACCTTATCTGACCCACCCCCCCACTGCTTCACCGCCCACTCAACCTCCAATGCCTTTGGAGTCTCCACAGATACAAAAAAGTCTAAAGCTTTTGGCAGCCACCGGATCTAGGCAGTAGAGGAGCATCAAGCTCTGACTTGAACACTGGTGGAAGAATCTATTACATTGGGAAAAAAAATCAATAAAAAATCAGAGGAAGGCACAGTGTGACCAGACTGCTGTCTGACAGGAAACAGAGCTGTGAGAACTGCGGACTGTGAGCAGGTAGGTGGCCCTCAAATCGAAAGGCTGAATGAGACAAAATGTGTTTATTCAGAGCTGAAACATGGATTAAAGTCAGCCTATATAGCTTCTATGTCAGCATCTGCAAACATACATCTGGGTAACTGCAATGTGCAGTAGCTCCATTTGCCATCAGAGGAATATCAGCACAGTGTGAGCAGGTGCAGTCAGCGAATCACAGAGAAAATCTAAATTGTACTAGCACCTGTTGATGATGTGATATTTTCCTCTACAGAGAGCTGAATTTGCAGCACTTAAAGAATAATAAAGTGACTTACAGTATATACTATTTTATGTACTCACTCAAATTATCATATTACTAATTGTTACATATATATATATATATAGAGAGAGAGAGAGAGAGCACAGTGCAGGATTAACATAGAGGACAGTGATTTGGTGTTGGTGCATATAATCATTTTAGTAATGTATGCAGGCTTCTGAGTTTGAATTTCATTGTATTAAATTGAGGAAGCTGGATCATGGCGGGGAGGTCAGTGCTGCAAGGTTGCCGACTGATGACTAACTTTAGATGGAGGGATCAAATCAATGTAGCCTGATATTCTGAGATTTTGCAGGGAGGGAGTGGGTTGTACTTTGGCAGAAGGTGAGTTTGGTTTTTACATTAAAGAAATACACAGGGGTTGTGGTTGATACTGTTCAAGCTGTAGCTATTTGTACTCTAATTCTTTCTCACATGGAGAACAGGCAAAATGCATTTTCAAAGAAAGCAATTACCTTCAATGCAATTGCACTTCATAGATCAGGAAGAACCCAACCAATCAGAAAAGGCCCAAGAGAATAAACAAACATAACACACTGAAGGATTTGTTACAAACCCTCACCAAACTACAGTGTATTCATTGACTTGTCAGGTCTCTTACAGCAATTCAACAAATGTGCAATGTAACTGGGAAGTTCAAATAGCACCATTAGTGCTCATTTGTCACCAAAGGACCTTGTCATCAGGCCTCTTTCTGCATGAGTTACACAGCTGAAGCCGCTCTCTGTATCCAATACTCAGTGAGGTGAGGAGAAGTGGTGAAATGACATTTCAAAGATTATGTAGTCAGTAGTGCAGTTATCTGTGAATATGTGTATGTGTGCATGGGGACTATGTGACATGTCAGACATGTCATAGTGGCACAGTAGTTATAATTTGTTTGTTTGTTTGCAGCACCGAATCTCCATCGCCTGTTTTCTTCCCCTTAAAGGTCAATAGACTCCGTGGCCACAGCTTAAGTCACTTCATGATGTTAACATGAGAAGAGGTCAACATTAATGATGTCAAATGATGCAGTTCATATCAGTGAAGAATTTCAGTCATGATGAAGAAGGTAGCTTCATGTTAAAAGGGAGTTCTTTTTAAGAAAAGTGCTAATAAATACAAATACATTTTATTATTATTGTTATTATTATGTGAGAAACAGGGGATTGAAAAGATTGAAGACCTTAACACTCTGGTTGATTGACTATCCTTTGTATTAGCAAGAATTGTACACTTTCACATTTATAAATATTATGCCTTTTTACATAAAAAACTTTATATATATATATATATATGAATGCTGGCAAGCTCAGATTACTGTCTGTTTTTTGTTTTTTTTTAAATAACAATACAATCATTTCTAACGTATTATGCCTGCAGCACAAATATTTCAAATCTGAGGGATAATGTCTGGGAAACATGTTCAGGATCAATGTTATTTTGTCAGCAATGTTCCCACCAGTCAGGTTTCTTTAAAATATACAAGAGCCTCAGCACTATAAATGTAATCAGTTAATCAAGTTCTCCAGTGAGAGGGAAGAGGAGTGGGTTTCATTTAATCCACAAGGCTGCCTGCCAAAATGACTCCTGTTTCAGGCTGTTTTGCTTTTACCATATGTGATGAGTGGACCAATTTGAAGATACAACAAGAGCTAAGATTGGTCGTAGTGAAACCACACATTACAGCATCTGGACAATTGGATTATTTTTTAAAAGCATGTCTTATAAATTAATAAAGACATTTCCCACCTTAAAATATGCAGTAGGCTATTTCATGATGTATTCATGAATAATTAAAGGTTATAAAAGAAATACATATAATGTTCAGAGAAGCAAACTGAGCATAAATGCAGGTTTAAATATAATAAAAACGTTTGCCTCATAGACAGTGGTAATCAGCATGTAGTATTATAAGACAAATAGGGAGTAAAGCTTTTCCGCAAAAACGAAATATTAAAAGTTACATGACTGACTTGCATTATTCAGTTTGTGGCGATATAAACAACAAATGTAACTGTTCAACTAAGCAATATTATAGTGATAAGTGGTTAAAATAAGTGTGTCATACACAGAACTCAAACAGGACTTACCTATTGTTGTGAACAATATTTTCTGGAAATATTGTTCACAACAATAGATGGAAATAAAATCAACTTAACTGCAAAGTTAACGTCAATAATATTCATTTTGTTACAAAAAATGTAGCAATCATATAAAGCAATGCATGTGACCTATAAAGTGTCATCTTTGTCAGTTGATGCTCATAGATGTCCCATATCATAATATTTCTTTTTTCCCTTTTATGCAAAATAATAAAATGTACACCAAATGCTTGCCCTCTCAGATTTCAGGGTGGTAATTAGGAATAATGTAAATCTTTGAGTTATCCACTTAGATGTAAGAGATATTTAAATAAAGTGAATAAAGGACTGGTGTGATGGTGGAAATTGAGATGGAGCTGGGTTTACCTGATGTTCTGTGAAAAGGTAGATTAAAATCTTGCATTCCATGTAATAAATTCAAATATTTCATCTTTTTTAACTGCACATAAATCTGCAGCTATTACTGAAGTCAAGGCACATTTAAAAGTGGCAGAGAGTTCTCTATTCAAAATAAATCAATAACTCCACCCTGATTATTTAAGACTTCTTGAAGTTCCTTGCTTAATCAACACATACCAGGAGATGATTCCTGAGATAGATGTTTACTCCACAATAAGGCCTGCAGTTGCTGTAAAGACACTGGTTGCTGCCTCTTACTGACTGGTTAGAGCAACTGCAGTGATTGAGAAGTATACACTACATTGAAACCACTTTCACTGTGTGAATGGCATCTGCTTAAACTTTAACTTTTCCTACAGAGCCTTGTGAATCAGCAGCGCTTCAGAAGAAAGCAAGATGAAGTCAAAGGTGACTGAGCCAACTGCCACTGGGCAGGCGGGTAAGTGTAGAGTGATGGACGTCCACTCTTCTTAGGCATTTCAAAGGTTTGTATTGCAGCTCTCTCCACTTGTAATCCTCATTTGAAGACTCATTTTGTATGAAACGAAATAAAAAAAGAAAAAAAAAATTGCAACTGCAAGACAAGCGACAATATTTAACAAAGAAGATTAAAGGTCAGTGCCGTGTGCAGAAAAGGCATCTTTTTTTGAAGACACGGAATGCACCAAATATTGGAATACTGTATTAACAGTGACTCCTGAGTTTTTCTGTTGATACACTCCAACACAACTTATTTTTGTTAACTGGAAGTATTCTAAACAAAATCTATGTTTAGAGCAAAGGAACAGGGGGCCTTTATTTTTTGCAGCAGTAACAGCAGCGGAGTGTGGCACTAGCCTTAGTTGTTGGTCAATTTCTGCTTCCCATGGATGCAATTTTGAAAATGTTGGTCCAATAAATGATCACAGGTATCAGAGATGCCCAACAGTGAGACACTCAAAAGCTGAACACTCAACAGGACCATGTTGTGGAAAAAAGAAGAAAAAAGAATACTGAGGATAAAAAAAATGTCAAGACAAAGTGTCTTCTTCTCTGAAGAACAAACCACAAAGGTGGTTTGACAAAATGAATAAGACTGTCACTAACAGCTGCCACATTTGAAGAGGAAACTGAAAATGAAACGTCATTCCTTTTGGGTACAAGTCAAAATGGAGATTTAGATAAAATTTAATTCCAACAAATCGTTTCTCAAGCACTGTGCAGTCATCATCCTGAGATGAGGAAATGCCTGAGCAAGCTTGAAATTATAGCTGATCAGCACTTGCAGAGCAGAACCGTTTACATGCTGCTGTAACCATATTGCTAACATACTGTAATATATAATTTGTCTTTGACTAACTTTTATTTGTGTGACGTGTGACGAAGATGTTGGTCTGCTCCAGTTTGTGTCTGTGTGTCTTTGTGTGCTTCCCATTTTGGGTTATATCCTTTATACTGTGGTGTTGTTTCTTCATTATGTGTCCATAATCCTGTCGAAGTTCCAATCTGCCATGGTGCTTTTGTCAGGATTAATGTTTACCTGTCCTGTTCCCTCTCCTGCTCTCATGTTGCGTGTTAAGTCGACGGTTCTGAGGGAGTTCACCCAGACGACAAAGGTATGCAAGAAAAAAGAAAAAGAAAGAAAGAAAATCACATAACACAAACGAATCACCTTCCCGTAAGTGCATGACTTCAGGTTGATTGAGTTGCATGTATGATGTGACCTTCATCACTGCTTGAAAGTTGTCATCCTGAATGGAGGAGCCACCTTTCAGTGACAAATGCATTTCACTGTGACATTCATACAACCTCCATATGAATAATAAGTGCAGCCTGTTGCTAGATGGCCGAGTGGTTGACTGTCACAAGTCTATTTTATTCGTAAGTTATAAGTAAGATGCAACTTGTTAATCTTGTGCTTTCTTTGACTCCACTTTGACAAGTGCCACAGAGATAAACTGCAGAAGGTTAACTCAAGCAGTAGTCAATGACTTAAATGTATTTCTATAGATACATTATTAAAAAATTCTGAACTGTTTTAGCCCATCACAATTATCTTTAGCACAAAATAGTATTTAGAAGCCCTTTTAGCATCCTATTCGAACTTATTCAGTCAGGTTTTTTCAGTATACATAACCCAGTTAGACATTTGTGCCTGTATTGGCAAATGTCATCTTATTTGCTGATAAGCCAATGAAAGTCAAAATGGTGAACATTGGCCAATTCCCAAATACAGCCATCAGCCAGTGAATCAGTGCAACCCTAAAAACAACAGAATGTACTGAAGAGTTACACCAACAATGTAAAGCAGACAGATGAAAAATAGACTTCTACAACAATGTTTATCATGTGGAAACATTTAAAACAGGTAAAACAGTCCTGCTATGTAACAGTTTTTATGGGAGCTGAACATGTTCAATAGAAACGAGAGCATGCCATCTACTAGGGCTGTCATTTTTTTTCTCCACAAAATTTCAAACAAATAGTAGGTGACGTACACGCCAATACTCTGAAGAATTATTTCGGAGTATTAGCATGCAAACGCATATCAAATTTTCAGACAAAAAGTGACAGCCTTATAATCTACATTATGAAACATCTAATGGCTGTACCGATCTTTAAACAGCATTTGTTTAACACAAACACAGTAACCCTGCTTGGTATCATCACTAAGAGTACCACGTTTAAGCTAATTCTTCTGACCCATGAAATCCATGCCTGCATGGCTTACACATGCAGTTTTAATTGCTATTCTACATTAATAGGCTGATTGATACTTCCATTGTTTTTTTAATGGTGCCTGTGTCATCCTCACAATATCACAGTGTAAACCTTAATAGAACATACTGTAATTGTTCAGTCGCACTTTCCACGAGCAATTCACCTTTATTCCACTTGGACTGCAAATTGCCGGGGCATCCTACTCATTTGAAGTATATATTCTATAGTTAATATTCTGCCTATTGCAGGTCTTTCATGTCAAGTGAAAATAATTAAAGAGCAGGGATCCTTGGACCAGCAGAACCCCTGTGATCAGCAGCTGGTGAGGCCCCCCTTGAGATTCCTGTGGGTTAGCTCATAACTGTTATACTCTTGGGGTTCTGGGGTTTTTGCAAAACACTATCTAATCACAAAGACATATTAAAAAGAACCTTTTTAAAAGGCAGATAGCGGGTCTTTTACAGATGTATGACATGCACTATTTGGTTAAATATAGTTGCATAGGGTGTTTAATTAATCCAATTTGTTATCCGTTGTGACACAACATAAATAATCTGTTGAAGTTCATTTGAATCTAATGTGCAAAACATCTAAACAACAGCAAACAGAGTTGCGTCATTATACAATGACATTTTGTCCAAATATCACAGCAGCACATCACAAAATTAACTGACCATGAATTGCTACTTTAGACTTTAAAACACGGCAAGGACAAGTATTAAATCATAACTATTCCACAATTACAACTTAATAGTAAATATTTATGTATTAAGTATGTATTCAGTCTGGTAAGCTCCAATAAAGGTATTGCTTTAATTAAAACTTAGAATTTGCATAATGTTTGATGAAATACACAGCATCAGTATACAATATCAATGACTTCCACATAGACTACAATGAATTTAACTTAAATATGAATTGACACACATTCTAAAAAATTAACAAGTTTCTGCTCACATTGTCAGCAACACGTAAACATTTATGTTTATGGTTGAATGTTATTATTACAATAACCGTTAACTTATACAGCCTGCTACTGACAAAAATACAGTCACTTTGCTGTGCATGTTTATCTGGATTACACACTCACTACTAAAAAAAACAGCCCCATATCTTAATAGAGTTCAAAGTGTTATTATGCCTTTGTCAAAGTGCACTTTTTAAGGTTGTTTAAATACAGTATTAAACATCTGTAAAACTGTTTTAATGGATAAATTAGAGTCATCATCAGTATAAAGAGATCCTTAAGCTTTGTTTACAGAATGCATTGCTACCAATGAGAACTCTATCCAGTAGGAGAGCTCCATGTTTACTTTGTAAGGACACAATGTCATAGCAAAGCCAGAATGCATTAGATGCAGCAAAGTTGGAGATGTTGTTTTCTTTGTGTGTTTTTGTCAAAAAAAAAAAAAAAAAAAAAAAAAAAATAGCAATGGTCATTCCAAAATATAAGAGTGACCACTACCACCTACAGGTCAGGTCAGAGCTGAGGACACAGCAAGGGTAGAATTTTGTTAAGAATGTTTGTTCTTTCTGCTGCTGATTCTATTTACATAGTCACATAGTTCATACAAATAATTATTGATAATCTGAAAAGCTATTTAGGGAAAACTATTAACAAAAACAATAAACCTCATGCACACAATCACCACAGCTACAGGGAAAGGTTTCATGTAGTTATTTTTCTGCTCTTAGCAATTAAATTCTTTAAGAGAGTGTTACATTATTGTTGCGGTTCAAATTTGAAACCCATTGCTTTCTTCACCCGACATGTGTTTAAATGTGATTATGTGTAGTTTACAGTGACAAAGGTTTACTTTCTTACAACCCCAATTCCAAAAAAAATGGGGCCGTGTACAAAAAGTAAATTAAACAATGATTTGCAAAATCTCATAAACCCATATTTTATTCCCAATAGAACATAAACAACATATCAGATGTTGAAACTGAGACATTTTACCATTTTATGAAAAATATTAGGAACAAGGGGCCTGCAAGGAGTTTGCATGTTCTCCCCGTGGTGCGTGGGTTCTCACCGGGTACTCCAGCTTCCTTCCACAGTCCAAAAAACATGCAGATTTGGGGATTAGGTTAATTGGACACTCGAAATTGCCCGTAGGTATGAATGTGAGAGTGAATGGTTGTCTGTCTCTATGTGGCCCTGTGATGGACTGGAGACCTGTCCGGGGTGTACCCCGCCTCTCGCCCTGTGTTAGCTGGAGATAGGCACCAGCACCCCCCGCGACCCCTAGTGGATAAAGCGGTAGAAAATGAGTGAGTGAAAAATATTAGCTCATTTTGAATTTGTTGGCAGCAGCACATCTCAAAGAAAAGGTGGAGCAGAGGCAACAAAAGGCTGCAAATGTAAATGGCACGAATCAAAGACAACTGGGGGAACATTTGACAACTAATTAGATTAATTGGCAACAGGTCAGTAACATGACTGGGTAAAGGAGCACTTCTGTAAAGATGGGCAGAGGTTCACCAATATGGAACAAACTTTATCTAAAAATTGTGGAACAATTTCAGAAAAATGTTCTTCAATGTAAAATTGTGAAGACTTTGAAGATCTGACCATCTACTGTGTATATTATCATTAAAAGATACAGAGAATCAGGAGGAATTTCTGTGTGCAAGGGACAAGACTGAAGGTCAAAACTGGATGCGTGTTATCTTTGGGCCCTGAGGCAGCACTGCATTAAAAACAGGTATGATTCTCCACTGGAAATCACTGAATGGGCTCAGAAACACTTCCAGAAATCACCATCTGTGAACACAGTTCACCGTGCAATCCACAAATGCAAGTTGAACTTGTATTATGCAAAGAAGAAGCTGTATGTGAACACGATCCAGAAATACCGGCATCTTCTCTGGGCGAAAGCTCATTTAAAATGGTCTGAGGCAAAATGGAAAACTGTTCTGTGGTCGGAAGAATCAAAATTTGAGGGTTTTTATTGGCGGACAGTTCAAAAGCCTGCATCTCCGATGGTATGGGGTTGCATTAGTGTCTGAAAACATCTGAAAAGGCACCATCAATGCTGAAAAGTACATAGAAATTTTAGAACAACATATGCTCCCATCTGGACAAGGTCTCTCTCAGAGACGGCCTTGCATATTTCAGCAAGAAAATGCTAAACCACATACTGCATCCATCACAACAGCATGGCTTCACAGGAGAAGAGTCTGGGTACTGAACTAGCCTGTCTACAGTCCAGACCTTTCACCAATAGAAAATATTTACTGCATCGTGAAACGAAAAATCCAGCAACAAAGGCCCAGGACTGTTGAGCAGCTAGAATCCTGCAGACAAGAATGGGACAACATTCCTTTCCTAAAACTCCAGCAACTGGTCTCTTCACTTCCCAGAAGTTTACAGAAAGTTTTTAAAGTGGAGAAAGTGGAGGGGATGCTACACATTGGTAAACTTCACCCTGTTCCACATTTTTTGAAATGTGTTGCTGCCATCAAATTCAAAAAGAGCTAATATTTTAAATAAAATGGTAAAATGTGTCAGTTTTAGCATCTGATATGTTGATATTCTGGAATATAATATGGGTTTATGAGGTTTGCCAGTCAGTACATTCTGTTTTTATTTACATTTTACACTATGGCCCAACTTTTTCTTGATTGGGTTTTAGATTTATACTTTTCATTAAACACTAAATGTGAACAGTTGTGGTAAGCATCACTGCTTCTTCCAAACACAAACTGATTTACAGAGATCAAAAAAAAAGTAATTTTTACTTCCATGTTTACATTTGCTCACTACAAATAATATTTCTCTCCATTTCTCTATATCATGATTTTCTAATTTGTTTATTGTTTCTATTTGATTAGGCATCAGGAAGAAGTCTAAAGTTCCAGGTGTCATGATAACACAATTTATGGAGGAACTTCCTGAGGGAATGACAACTCCAGATTTCACCCGCAAACCGATTGCTTTGACTATTCAAGAGGGTAATTCACTCATTCACTCACTCAGAAAAAATACTAAATGCCATTTTATAGTCAACAAACATGCACGTTTTAGGTAAAACAATTAGAAGTACAGTAAAACAATATGCAGACTTGCATTCAGACAACAGGAAGAGCCCTGGTGGCCCAGGGTTATATCACCAACCATAAACCTTACCACCACTATTTCAGGTCATGGCCATGCATAGAGCCTGCCATTCCCTACGAAGATAATTTCTCCTCTTATTTTTATTATCGTAATGTAATCTAAAGGTACAGCCATTGTTACTGAACATACAATAATTAATTATTTTTAATTGAAATATTCATTTTGTCATCTTCTAGGTAAATATGGATTTTTTAAAGCCATTGTGGTGGGCACTCCCACACCTACTGTAACATGGACCAGGGCAAACGAAGAAATACATTTTCACCCTGATGTCTGCCTGCAAAAATATGATGAGGCATCTCATGAACACACACTTGAGGTAAGCAATAGCACATGTCGCACATTACATGATTTGCTATACATCCTGCTTTCACTGATAATAAAGTGCCATTCATTTAAAATGTTCTATTTTAATAGTTTCCTAGGGTTAGCCCAGAGGACGCCGACACCTACAAGTGTTATGCAACAAATGAATATGGACGAGCTGTTTGCACTGTTGTCTTGAATGTTATTGCAGGTAGAAAATGTATTACTCTCAATTTTCTATTGAGAAAGTGGGACACTATGACAAACAGTTTACACCAACCAGTTTTTGTTTGTTCACAGTTGGTTTCTCTAAGACTAAGGAATTTCAGAAGACACGGGGACAAGGTAAGGTTGTGGTTTGAGTTTTATCTTACGCACAAGGGTGTGTGTGTGGGTTTGTGTTGAGGGGTATATACACCATAAGTATTGGGAAAAATATGCCCATCAATGTGCATGTGATGAATCTTTATAACCTATACTACAAACTAAGACTGAGCCTACCATCTCTACTGCACCAGATTACAAGATCCTTTATCTTAAGAACCTGGGCCTGGGCACTCAATTTTAAATAAATTTTAAAGCACTCAATTTTAAATCAATCCAACGTACACTCTGCTACACTTGGAGACACTTGGTGTTGAACATAGAATTTAACAGAATATTTCTGACACAAAACCTATTTAATTATTAAGAGGTGACTTTCAAAATCAAAGGATATTACAAAATGTTATATCCTTCCCATAAAGTATAAACTTTGGGATTGAACTATCATGTGTGACTAACAATACATTTTGTTATTGTTCCACAGATATAGCTGACTTAAGAAAGGGCCTTAAAAAACGGTGAGTAATACATTTGTCTGTTAAAAATGACTACTGTGTTCTTTTTGTTTTGACAGTTCATTCTTATATTTTCCATGATAGTATGAGAGCAATACTCATCCCATGGAATGTAGTGACAGTAATGAAATCTACCACACTGCAGTAATCCTGATGGAACACGTGAGGGAAAGCAAATGGAGCCAGATGAGAAGGTGTGGGAACTTCTGCTTAGTGCAGACAGGAAAGACTATGAGCGGATCTGTGCTGAGTATGGTATCACTGACTTCAGAGGAATGCTGAAGAAACTGAAGGAAATGAAAAGAGAGAGAGAGGCTGAGATAGCAACAGTATGTTATATACCCATTGCTATTTTCATCCCATTTCCAGTATTTTCTTTTTAACCACATCTTGTATTATCCTGTGTTGTTAATGTCTGATGTTTGTTTGGTCTTAAACCGGACACATTGACTTACAAATCATATTTTAATTTTGTGCTGTTTATTTATTTCTATTGTAGTTTGTGAAGCATATCAGTACACTGAAACATATTGAGGTCAATGACAAAGACTGTGCTACAATTGAGTTGGACATGGACCTCAAGGATCCCAGCAGCAAAATTTTCCTGTACAAGGTGAGACCACTTTCACATTATCTGGTTGACTTTTTTCTTATGTATGTTTTATCACAAATGCAACATGTCACTCTGCAGGATGGTGTTATGGTTCCATTCAATGTAGAAGAAGGAGAGAATGTGAAACACAGCTTGAAACAAGTTGGCAAAAAATATATTTTTACAATTAAAAATCTGGGTTCAGAGGATGCTGGACTCTACTCAGTGGATGTTGAGGGTGTGAATGTGTTTTCCACAGACTTTAAAGGTAAGTAAGGCATCAATCAAAGTGACTAAGCTTGTTAGATTTTAAATATATTTCCCTAATTAATTTTGCTTTTATGAAGCAAAATGTTGTAATACTACGATAATGCTAATAATAATAATATTAAAAATACTCTTTGTGAAATCCTGCAGTTCCTGAGGTCGACTTTGCTGTAAAGATACAAGAAGTCAAGGCAGAGGAACGAGAGGATGCCCTCTTCCAATGTGTCTTGACTGCACCCATGAATGACATTAAGTGGTTTGGTAAAAATGCCCCACTGTCAAATAGTGACAAACATGAAATCACTGTATCTGAAGATAATCTTATCCATAAGTTGATTGTGCGGGACTGTATGTCTTTGGATGCTGGTATCTATGCTGTTGTGGCAGGAATAAAATCATGCAATGCCTGGCTAATAGTTGAAGGTGAGGAAAATTTGAATTACTTGATGAATTTCCTTTTTGATCTTTGTAGTATGAATGCTATAGTGTGATATATTAATATATTTCCCATGACATCAAATAATTGGAAATAAAAGAAGCACATAAAATGTATGTATTTATTTTACAGCTAACAAAGATCCTACCAACAAAGGAAAAAAGGTGGCTCGTAAAACTACTGTGGCTGGAGGCGGCAATGAAGAAGACCTGATTAAAATCGCAAAGGAACAACAGGAAAGATATCTAAAAGAAATGGAAGAAAAAATGGAAAGGGCCAAAAAGATTCAAGAAGAGAGAGATGCTGCAGAAGCAGCAACTAGAGCACAGACAGAAATAGCTAGAAAGGAGGCGGCTGAGGAGAAAGCTGCAGCTCAGGCTGCGGCTAAATCTGCTGCAAAGTCAAAAAAGGCAGCAGCTGGTATTGATGGAGCTGTAAGGAAAACCAAGTCAGAAGAGGACGATGCTATTGCTGTTGCAGGGTTTGGAGGAGTTGGTGGTGCTAGAGGATCCAGTGCTGCTGGAACTGATGGCAGCATATCTGGAGGAGCTGGTGGTGGCCGTGGTGGCGCAGGTGGAGGAGTGGGTGCAAGTGGTGCTGGAGCTGGGTTTGGAAGAAGTGGAGATCAAAGTGGAGAAGAAGCTGGAGGAGTAGGAGGTCAATGTGGAGGAGGTTCTGATAGAGTGGGAGGTCAAGCTGGAAGAGGACCTGGAGGAATAGGAGGCCAATTTGGAGGAGGTGCTGCAGAAGTAGAAGGACCAGGAGGAGCAGGGGGTCAGTTTGGAGGAGGGCCTGGAGGAGTGGGAGGTCAATTTGGAGTAAGTGCTGGAGGAGTTGGAGGTCAAGCTGGAGTGGGAGGTCAATTTGGAGTAAGTGCTGGAGGAGATGGAGGTCATGCTGGAGGAGCACCTGGTGGAGTAGGGGGTCAGTTTGGAGGAGGACCTGGTGGAGTAGGTGGTCAGTTTGGAGGAGGACCTGGAGGAGTGGGAAGTCAATTTGGAAGAGACACTGGAGGAGTGGGAGGTCAAGCTGGAGGACCCGGAGCAGTAGGAGGTCAGTTTGGAGGAGGACCTGGAGGAGTGGGAGGTCAATTTGGAGGAGGACCTGGAGGAGTGGGAGGTCAATTTGGAGGAGGACCTGGGGGAGTGTGTGGTCAAGCTGGAGGAGGACCTGGAGGAGTAGGGGGTCAGTTTGGAGGGGGACCTGGAGGAGTGGGTGTTCAACCTGGAGGAGGACCTGGAGAAGTGAGAAGTCAATTTGGAGGAGGTGCTGGAGGAGTGGGAGGTCAATTTGAAGGAGTGGGAGGTCAAGTTGGAGGAGCAGCTGGAGGAGTGGAAAGTCAAGTTAGAGGAGGGCTGGGTGGTCATGGTGGAGGAGGACATGGGGGAGCGGGAGGGCATTTTGGAGGAGGACCCGGAGCAGTAGGAGGTCAGTTTGGAGGAGGACCTGGAGCAGTGGGAGGTCAATTTGAAGGAGCACCTGGAGGAGTGGGAAGTCAATTTGGAGGAGCACCTGGAGGAGTGGGAGGTCAATTTGGAGGAGCACCTGGAGGAGCGGGAGGTCAATTTGGAGGAGCACCTGGAGGAGCGGGAGGTCAATTTGGAGGAGGACCTGGAGGAGTGGGAGGTCAGTTTGGAGGAGGACCTGGAGGAGTGGGAGGTCAATTTGAAGGAGCACCTGGAGGAGTGGGAGGTCAATTTGGAGGAGCACCTGGAGGAGCGGGAGGTCAATTTGGAGGAGGACCTGGAGGAGTGGGAGGTCAATTTGGAGGAGGACCTGGAGGAGTGGGAGGTCAATATGGAGGACCTGGAGGAGTGGGAGGTCAATATGGAGGACCTGGAGGAGTGGGAGGTCAATATGGAGGAGGTGCTGGAGGATTGGGAGGTCAAGCTGGAGGAGTGGGAGGTCAAGTTGGAGGAGTAGCTGGAGGAGTGGAAGGTCAAGGTAGAGGAGGAGTACCGGGGGGGCTGGGTGGTCATGGTGGAGGAGGACATGGAGGAGCAGGAGGTCAAACTGGAGGAGGTGCTGGAGGAGTAGAAAGTCAAGCTGGAGGACTAGAAAGTCAAGCTGGAGGACTAGGCGGTCAAGCTGGAGGAGGATCTGGTGGTGAGTTTGGAGGAGGAGCTGGAAGAGCTGGACATGAAGATTCTGGACAAGATTTTGAGGAATATGATTCATTTGAAGAATATGAAGTGGAGGGAGAAGGAAGAGGGAAGGGAGACAAAGAAGGAAGAGACAAAAAACACAGGAAACGTGCAGGAGATGGTCAACTTGTTCCAAATACACTCACTGGTGAGAAATTATTTCACATGAATGCATGCCGAGCCAAAACTGGGTACTATGATATTTGTAATCAATCAACTATTTATGCAAGCCAATATAATGTTTTTATTAGAATGCATGTTTAACTTTGAGATCATTTTTATTCAGTAAGATTAAACATAACCAGTGTAGTAGAAATTATATGTATTTTGTTGTTGATAATGTCTTTCTATGACTTAGTTCTCTTAATATTTATTACACTATCTGGTATTTACTGGACTATTCTATGAACTTTCAGAATTATCCTATAGCTCTTAATCCTCACTTATTTTTTATTAAAATGCCTTATCAACAGATGAACAATATTTTGTTTAGAATTTGAAAATGACCGTTCAGTCAGCTTTGACAGTCATCTTTTTATTTTTGTATAAAGCTGCTATGTATTATTACTAATAGGTCAGGATAACACTGATAAGGAAACTACAAATCAACAAGGAGAAAAGTCTGGGAAAAAAGGAAAACGATCTAAAAGGAAAAATGTCATTGGGGAGCCTGTTGTTGGTAAGCTATGTTAGAGGTGGCATGCTGTAGAGGATTGAATTACTATTAACCTTATTTTAAAATTAAAATTACTTGGGCATTACAACCTGTAGGAAATTCTAAGCTCTTCCTAACATAGATGCCTCTTAACATAAATGCATATAACACTGACCAAATAAAACCACTACTTCTTTGTTTAAAATAACAAAGGAGAATTGTGCATTATCAATGCTATAGGCATTCTTCCTCATAAACCTTATTGTAGATACATAGATATTTGTCTACATTTGTGAGTTTTGTGAGACAAGTCAACTGTTTGCAAACACGTCTGTGTTTATGGTGTCATAAACACTTTGTTTCAAGGTTTTATACGATATTCGCTGCCACTAGGAGTCCACTGCAGAAAGTAGGTTTAGTGAAATCTCTGCATGTGTTAACCCTGAAAAAAGGGAAACTCTGCGTTTTCGTTTCAGTTAAGTAGGTTGTGAAAACTCTGGGTTTGTTAACTTGAAATGAAGGAAACTGTTTTCCGTAGCAGAAAGGGTGGTAAATAAAACCTGGGATAAAGTAGTATCACCATTAGTAGTAGCACCATTGTGTGTTAGAAACCAAGGTAGCTTACACCTAGAGAACAAAGTGTCTGTGAACCTAACCTAGTCAGAAGCAGGGTTTCATCAATAATCTCCAAGTTTTCTCTGTCTTCCTTACTTCTCACTCTTTCATAACATTGTTTCATTTCCAAATTCATTCATTCAGTTTGTATTAGGTGCACTTTAGTGGGGTCTAACAGGCTGTGTCACATTTCTTTAATAAAGAGTTGCTTTAGTAAGTCTGTTAGTCAAACAAAACAGTTTTTTCGGACATGACGTGTTTCTGTCGACAGTACCATGAATATACAGGTTGTATTACTTAGGAATTTAAGGAATTTACACATATGTCAGGAGGTGATTGTGATGTAATAGATACACAGTATTTTCATAGTTGTATTTTTTTTCTAAGATGTTTGTAATAAGTCACCATCACCACACAAATTAAGACTAATAATCGACCTTCTGTTAGGTCTTAATTTCTTACAAATACAAAAGCAGGTTAGTTTTCATCTAGTTAAATAGGGCTTTTTAATTTAATGACTAAGGACAGGTGAGAGGACATTTATACTGTATTTATATAAAAACAGCATTTTTATGAGTATAAGGCTTATGCACATTCAAATAGCAATTGAATAATATGTAATATATAAAAAAAATCAAACTGATATAGAGCCATGATGAGCCTGTAACCTGTAGGATTCACCTGGTTGATCTTATATTTACTTTTCAGTTGCTCTGCAGTTTCACTGGTTTTCAACTATAACATCACACAGTAGAAAATAATGCAATATTATGTTATAAATACACACAGTATAATAATATATGTCATATTACTGGTGAAAACACATTTAAAGTCAAAACTGAAAAGCATTTATATATGAGGAACAGTTGGGTTCTTTTTTTCAGTTGCCATGGTGAATTGTATCAGGATTCTATACATGCCAAATTTTTTAAATGGTTCACATGGTTCACATTCAGTGTGAACTTTCTTTAAGTTGAATAAACTAACTCAAACTTGCTGTTCTGAAACTGGAAAGTCAGAGTTCAAAATCAGACTTGGAGTTTGTTGAATCTCTTTTCTTAAACGAGGCGAAGAAGTCAAATGAGCACCAGCACCAGCATTAGCATCTTGGACCTAAACAAATGCTTTGTTAGGGTTAGGTTCTGATATATTTGTCAAAACTTCTTGGTTTAAACAAGTTGTCCCCAACCTTATTCCACCTTGTCGTCTCAGCATGTAAAAATGATCTCACAAATCTGATTACTCCTGGTGTAAGGAGAAGACACCTTCATATTTAGTTTCTAATGGTCTCTGGCATAGGGAATTTTACCACATAGGTTTTATGTCCATAAAGAGAATCAGGAAACAGACAGGTGGGGTCAGTGAGCAAGCTATATATATAGTATGTATGTGATGTTTGTGTGACACTGGTAACTATTAGGGTGGCAACCGTAGCATACGTCAATTGTAGATGAGGAAAGAATGGACTTGCAAATGAACAAATATGAAATACAAGACATTCTCACAATTAATCATATCATGAACTCCTGGGCATTTTGTTAAAAATGTCTTAAAAAAAGGGAATATTAGCTATTAGTTAAGGTTACAAGTATCAAAGAAAAATTATCAATCACATTAGCTAATCAAGTCACATTATTATGACACTAACATGGAACTGACAAAGACTCTTTTTCCACCGCCCTCCCTTTCTGCACTCAAGTTAATGTTACTTCTCTGGTTGCTGATGTTTTCATGCTATTTGACATTTTTATTCTTATTGTCACTGTTTTCATTAATCATATTTGTAAGGCATTTCCAACAGCAAATGAGAAACTTTGGATTGATGATAATTATGATGATATCCCCTCAAACTGAAAACCAAAAACAGACGAGTGGTGACGGCGTTGATAATGACACAGGGCCAGCAGCAGGCTGTGATGAATCTGCTGAAAATGATGAAGGTGCAAACGGTGGTGAGCCAACTACAGCTGGCAAGCATTCAGGTCATGCACAACATGGCCCAGTGATTGTGGAAAGAGTTAGTGGTAAGATTACAGGTGCAGTATTCACTGCTTCATGGGAAGCACTGTCCCTGAATAAAGTCATTTGATGAGCAGATGACTTTTTCAGTTGTTTGAGATTTAACAAAAATAGTGTGTGACCACTTAGCACAGTGCTACATTTGAATTATTACCGGTTTAAAAGCCTTGCATTATAACAATAAGACAGTTCAGCGATAGTGGTTTTAACCTTGAGTGTGCTTGTAGAAAAAGCTAATTAAATTTCATGCACAAATAATTTTTGTCTACAGTAGTGTATACTGTATATTTTTCAGATGTTATTATAGTGAAATGAATACCAGATACTTTTATGTTTTGCAGAGAATACATTAGAATTGGTAATATAATTTTATTTCTATGATATACAGGCTGGATATTAGCAGTCAATTTACTCTTTGTGTCTACCTCCACCTAATCTTTACTATGTTTGCAGACTGTGTGTATATTTGTGTGTGCCTGTGTGAGAATAATGTTTTAATACATCTGTGCTTTTTGTGCTTCTGCGTTAATAATCTTGCTTACCTTATCAGGATGAGTCAGTGCATTGAGGTTTATTATTCAAATGAACAAGTATCGACCATGTTCTTGATACAACAACAGTGTAACAATTGTATCTACACTCTTGCATATTTTAAAGATGAAGACAGGCTGGAGGATGACCATGCTCTGAACCAGTTTCACACCGAAGACTGAATTCACAGCAATTAGAAAATGATCTTTTCTTCTTATGACTATGGAACTACTGATCTACTGTCTTTTTTCTAATTTATATGTATTTAGAGAGAGAGACTAGGTGAGGAGTCAATACATTTTTCATTAATGATATTCTTATAAGTTGTGCCAAGATTTCGACTGTGTAAACTTGAAGAGGGCCACTCCAAAACAAGACAATCGAGCTCCAAACTAACCAAGAAGGCATCTTCATCAAGTTTAACATATACACAATATTTTTTTTTCTTTCATCTCTTAGAAACCTTCAGACATATTTTCTGACATGAAAGCTTTTAAAGTCTGTATTTCATATGTAAATGATAACATGAATGCTATCAACAGAAGCCATCATGATTGTTTAAACAGGGAGGTAAGTGTGTACATCTTTGGCTTACATACAAGTTTGCAGACAACACGCTCATATCATATACATGATGTAGATCTACCATTACAGACACTAAAAACAACTAAGCGACAAGCTGTATGCAGATGTGCATTCACTTACATGATTGGTTGATCAATCCTCAGACCCTGGAGTTCACTTTCATGCTGGGCTTTCGGACTGTAAAGCCATTATTGGAGAAGCAGCAGAGCTGGAGTGTAAAGTAAGCAGTGAGGACTTTAATGGAATCTGGTACAAAGATGGAAATAAGGTAAGTAAAGTGTTTAAACATAGTTATTAGCATGAAGGGCCACGTTATTGGTGCAGTAATATGGCCCAAACAGATATTAGTGATTATCATCTATTTATATAAGTCAGAGCCTCAAGCAAGAGTGTTTCTATGTTTGTTGTGTTGTTTGTTTTTCAAGTTATGCTTCTTGTTGTTTCAAGATCAAATCATCTGAGAATATAACCATTTCAAAAGAAGGAAGTTTCCACAGGCTGAAAATTCACAAGGTAACAGCCGAATTAGCTGGAAAATATAAATTCGAAGCTGATGGACGAAAGACTGAGGCCATTATTGTTGTTGAAGGTAAAAAAAAAAAAAGATACAAATAAACAAACCTTACGTCCTTGCATATAGCTTGAAACAGTGACTATCATAAAAACCGATATTTTAGAGTCCTGCATAATGCTCTGAGATTTATATAATGTACATCATTAGATGCATGTAAAATCCTGCTTGAATCTGTGTTTTATCATTTAGATCCACCAAGGTTTGATGCAGAGGAACTGAAAGCATTTGAAAAACCCATAGCCGTGAAGAAAGGACATAAAGCTTCCTTCAACTTACCTTACATTGGACGGGAACCTATGAAAGTTCAGTGGTACCTTGAGGGGGAGGAGCTCTCAGAGGAGTCAAACATCAAGATTGATAATACAGAAGGTTATAGCTATCTGCTTTTAACCAAGCTGCAGCGCAAAAACAGTGGTGAAATCAAGATAAAACTCAAAAATGAGTTTGGCACTGTTGAGGCCTTGAGCCAGCTTGTTGTAATGGGTACGTATAAGAAAGCATGAAAAATGTAACATACAAACATTTCTTTGATTAAATATGTCACATTAAAAGGCTGCAAAGCATTGTACTTTGGGTAATGCATTATACAAAGACTATTGTTTTTAATGCCACATTCTGTATATATCTATATAGATAAGTCTACTCCTCCCATGGGACCTCTGGAGATTGTTGAGGCCAGTTCCTCTGCAATTGAATTCAAGTGGAGACCCCCAAAAGACAGTGGTGGCTGCAAGATTGGAAACTATATCCTTGAACGACAACAGGTTGGCCGAAACACCTGGAAGAAGGTGGGGCCAATTGGTCCCGAGGCCAAATACAGGGACACTGATGTGGACCATGGCAAAAGGTATTGCTATCGCATCAGAGTGGAGACTGAAATGGGCACCAGCGAAATAATGGAAACAGAAGACATTCAAGCCGGCACAAAAGGTATACACAGATTTAAATTATTAAACGTTAAGTGTTGTGAATTTTATAAAACCAGATTATGCCAGCATTGAAATGATGAAGTGAATCTCAGTAGAACTGAGACATTACATAACGTCATTAAACTGAAAATATTTTAAACAGAAATAAACTTAGACAAGACCTTTAGAACGATACATGCTTTTGCGTCAGAGTCTCCAAAAGTCTCCACTAACATCAGAAAAAGACGCTAAATTTGTCACTAGTCGCTTTTTTGAAAAAGCGTCATTAGAGGGGCCTGAATACTTGCAAATATAGCGACAAATTCGCTAAGTTGGCAACACTGGTTGGCTCTAACTCACGCAGGCTCGTGCTGGCCGAAAGTTTTTGCATGCGTCATCACAACATGCTGTTTCGGTCGCGTTGTGTCAGTGTAAAGTATGTATCAATATAATGTTTATGCATTGTGAAACACTGCATAGTTGCAATAAATGTTTTCCCTCAGGTTTGCAAAATGTTTCTGTTGCTGTTTTTGTGAGTTTTTAGGCCACAATTCATTGGTTTTTCAATATTCTTTCAAAAACAAAACTCAGTATTTAAACATGTGACATTTTATCACAATAATTATGTTGTAATTATGTTGTATGTTATGTTGTAATTATGTTGTTTTTTGGCCATACTTACCCAGCCCTAGGTACGGCATGAATCATATTTATGATATTTATGTTGTATTCCACCAACACTGTGATTATGGGTATTAGTAACGCTGGCTGCTTTAGACAAGGACTTTAGATATTATTAACATTTATATTTTGTGTGTTTGTGTATACACAGCATACCCTGGACCTCCATCGGCACCAAAGGTTGTTAATGCCAGCAAAAATTGCATCACCCTCTCCTGGTCTCCTCCTGCTGACACTGGAGGAACCAATATTCTGGGATACAACCTTGAGAAACGCAAAAAGGGCAGCAACCTGTGGGGTCAAGTCAACCCATCTGATAATATGATAAGAGGTTTTTCCTCCTGTTCTTTCACTGCTTCAGTTTGCTCATGCAATGTCAGCCTCTTACATATTGATAATTTTTTAGCCGTCTTTCCTTTACAACATACGTGTGCTGTGTGATCAAACTGTATTCCTGTATATTTTGTACACAGCTAAGGAATTTGCTGTTAAAGATTTGGTTGAGGGCATGGAGTATGAATTCCGTGTATCAGCAATCAATAACTCTGGAGCAGGTGAATTCAGTTCACCCTCTGAGTTTGTGTTTGCCAGAGACCCTAAAAGTAGGTGGACATATGTAAATATTGTGACAGTAATTGTATCATGCTAACATGTCATGCAGCAAGCACTCACTTTAAATCATGCATTGCAGAGCCTCCGGGGAAAGTCACTGACTTGAAAGTGACAGATTCCACCTACACAACTCTTTCCCTGTCTTGGACTGAACCCAAACACATTGAGGGGGTTCAGGATGAAGCCAAAGGATATTTTGTTGACGTCAGGCTTGCAGAAGACACAGAGTGGGATCGCTGCAATTCAAATGCAATCATCATGACTGCCTATACAGTGAAAGGCTTAAAATCATTGGCCATGTACTGGGTGAGGGTACTTGCTACTAATGATGGAGGAGACGGACCACCACAAGAGCTGGACAATTATATTCTTGCCATGCCTCCTCCTGGTAAAAATTTCCTTTCAAGTTATTCATTACTTATGTCAAACAAACTTAATAGTATAAATAGAGCTTTCTTTTATTTGTGAAAGTTATCACTCATCCAGATCATTCTAATCTACCTGGAATTGCTTTAAGTTCACTTGCTTGTTCAGGGGAAGATGTTTCACCTCTTATCCAAGAGGTCTCTTCACTTCTGACTGATTGGTGGAAAACTCTAGATATTTAGCCTCTAACTTGTTGTCTCTGCCCCTTTAAAACAGGTACTCTGAGAGAGGTATCCAATTCCTTCTCTAGATAGATATCTAAAGACAGATGTCCAAATGTTTCTCTGTGACTCTAGACAGTTATCTAGAGACAGATATCCAACCTGTTCTCTAGACAGGTATACAGCCTATACAAAGGCTAAATACCTGGAATTCTCCACCAGTAAGTGGGAAATGAGGAGGCCTATTGGATGAGGTGAAATGTTTTCCACTTAAATAAAGCAGGTCCAGCTGCCTATATTTAAACTCTTTAAGAAGGTTCATTTACTTCTACCTACAGCTGAAGCCTGGTTTAAATGATCACACTGAATGCATGATAAATAAGATTCAGATGGACACAACACACAGACATTTAAAATGATTTGGCTTCTTCACTATCACTTTCATTTGAGCATTTAAAATCATATCAAATTTATCAGCAGTTTGTTCAGGAAGCACCATAAGCAAAGTGCTAAAACAACCAAACAATAGTGTACATTTGAAAATGTAGATCTGATGGCTGATATCAGCTTGGTTGTATTATGGCAGTGGGGCAACAACTGGATTATACATTCTATTAAAAGTGAAATCACACAAATGATTGATGATGTTTTTTATTGCCTTAATGTTTCAAAAAGCAAATTCCCATTTTAAAAAAAAGAGACTGATGTGAAACTAACTTGCATCTCTTACTCAGTGAGGCCACGATTCACGGATGCAAAAATCAAGAGTTTCATGGTGGTGAGAGCAGGGAATTCTGCACGATTTAACATTAACTTTGAGGTAATTCAACAAGTCATTCAACATGACATGCAATCACCTTACATACTGCATGTGCAATAAATAATTTCTTGTGAAATTATACTTTTTGTAGGCCTCACCTTGGCCAGAAGTCATCTGGCTGAAAGATGGATCTCCAGTGCCTAAAAAAGTGACCATCAGCAATGCAGAGGGCACATCCCAGCTTTTGATTCCTTCTTCTGAGTGGACAGACAATGGAATCTATACTATTATTGTTAAGAACATTGTTGGCCAAGAAACATTCAGCATTGAAATTAGAGTCACAGGTGAGATGTTGTTTAAAGAAGAACTATTGTAAATTCCTGCTTTACACATAATCGTCTTAAAAAAACAAGTGGAAAAACATCTGTATTTGTACTCAGATGAACCAAAGCCACCAGGTCCGGTGGAGCTTGATGAAAATGTGCGGGGTACAGTAACCATTTCATGGACCCCATCTCCAGATGAGAAACGTGACGATAGGCTGCACTACAAGGTGATGAAACGTGATTCCAACAAAAGATCATGGCACACCATTGCAGATCACATCTTCAACAATAGATTCACTGCCTGCAACATTTTGCCAGGACGTGAATACCAGTTTAGAGTCTATGCAGAGAATGACATGGGCTCCTCCGAACCAAGTGAATCGGCCAAATGGCTCATTCCCACCAAAAAAGGTATGAACATTTTTTTAATTTTCTTCACTTGAGCATCAATCAGAGTGTTTGAAGGCAGAAGCCAATCTAAAACAATCATTTTGAAAAACTGATTCCACAGGATGTGGAATGTATGTATTATGTACTGTGTTATGTAATGTCTGTCTATTAGGCTGCATGGTATTAGGAAATCATGCGATATACAATGAACATGGCAATGATAATATCACTCTCAATAAAGAGAGATAAAACTGAAAGCATTTGATTTGTTATGTATTGACATACTATAAACAATAAGGGGTTATAACAAATATAACAAACACAGACAAATATAAACTTTAAGGAATTTTAAGCGCAAAAGTTTTATACAGGAATATGTTGTAGCCAAAGCCAGTGGCTCTTATTTTGAAGGCCAGAGTGAAAGGAAGTGATGATGGGTAAGAGGACTGAAATGGTGTATGTGTGTGAAGAACAATCAACTTTGTCAGCTGATATTCATGCAAAGAGCCTTTTTTTTTTGTTTTGAGAAGCTTTTAACTAACACACTGACCTGAGATAAAACAAATGTTGCACCAAATGAATAGTGGAGGAAACAATGAAAGTTAAGAAGCAGCACACTGCAAAAAGTTCGCTGCAAGAGTGCACCGCTGTCGACTGAATGTATGGGGTAAATTTATCGTAGTTCGAGCCGTCGTTTACGATATGTATATTGTCCATGTTGATATCGCAATGTTGAGAGTTTCATGATATATTGTGCAGCTCTCCTGTTTATATACAGTAAAAACCCTTTTAGAAGGGTTTTTACTGTACTCGCTGCACATTTTGATGCTTCCTGTAAACACACAAGGGAACCAAACAAGACAACAATCCCATGATGTGTGATGTCATTAACTACGTCTCGTGTTTTTGTTTGGAATGAGAGACTCCTAGTGGCAAAAAATGAATACTGTGCATGTCATTTGATTAATAATAGTGTTCCAATAAAATTATTATTAATATTAATCGTAATATTAATAGTGTTTTGATTTGATCCAAATAATAGGTTCACTAGCATTATGTGTGATGTTGAAAATACTGATTTTGCATTCTGTTGTCTTTCAGAAAAGTTCACTCTAAACATGCCAGAGCCAAAGACTTGTAATCTGCAGTGTCCTCCAAAGTTCCTGGTCCCACTAAAATTACACACTGCTCCTGATGGGTACGAATGCTACATGAGCTGTGCTGTACAAGGAGATCCAACACCTCATGTGACATGGCTGCGCAACAATATTAGTCTCAACACCAACACTAACTACTACATCTCCAACACCTGTGGAGTGTGCTCTCTGCTCATACTGAGGGTTGGACCTAAGGACACCGGCGAGTACAAGGTCGTTGCAGAAAACTCACTGGGGAGGGTGGAGTGCTCCACTAAATTGACAGTCAGAGGTAATAATTAATAGAATGCATTTATAATAGGTTCCAATGCAGTGATTCTAGATAGCATATTTGAAATTTGAATTTCCTTTGTCTCTTTTTTCCCCCAGAATTTTAAATGAACCTACTGAAGATGATTCAACTGTTGTAAACCACAAATTTAATTTGATTTTTTTGGTTTGTTTGTTTTGTCAGTGATATAACACTCTGTCTTTAGAGGATAGCCCATTCAGTCAAATGTAGATAGCCTGGTGATTATTCAGAATTAAAAGTCAAACTCATAGACATACACGTAAAAGTCACAAATGTGTTCTTGCAATGCAATATCAAAGTTTGAAATGCCAATGTGGGATCTAGTTTTAGGATAATTTAGCTATAAAGATTAGGTATAATAAAAAGCAAAAATTTTTACATTACACTATAAACAATTAAACGTGCAATTTAAACAGTGATTGAAGTTAATGTCGCTTACTGTAGCTAAATTATATACATTTTTCCATTAAGGTTGCAATTCATGTGTATGATGACCGATTGCATTCATAAATTTTTCATAAATTTGTGGATCTTTCCCTCAACTGAAACTGAGTAAACATACCGACATAAAAGTTTCATAAAAGTCATGTTGCATAAGAAGATGTGTGTGGATGTTTGAAGAATAAGTAAATAAATAAATGTTTCATACTGCTTTTGTGATGTGGAATCTTTATTCTGCACTTCACTTAAAAAAAAAAAAAACAAGCACTTAGCATCAATATGTAAATGATAATCCTTTTGGGCTTAGTATGATTACTGATCATCTTCATGGAGACATCAACATCTATCTGCACACCACTAGTATGTAGATTTTAGCATTATGTCCTATTTTACAGTTATTTAATGTGCTAAGATGAGCTGAAACAGTCATAAATTACTTAAATATTGAAAGTTACTTATTTATATCATTATTCTAACTTTCTATAGATAGCTTATTTTATTACTTAAATTGGAAATCTGATACTGGAACAGCCCAAGCAGCAGAATATCAGAATTCATGTCACTTGTTCACCTCCATTAAGGCCTATAATTTATGTTCAAATGTCTTATATTACCGGTCTAAGCATTTTTTAGGGTCAGACGTTAGTCCCAGTTTAGCGTTACTGAAGAAGAGAGGGTCAACAGTTGCACCCACGGCGAAAACATGACAGACCAGTGTAGGATGACACTTCTCGGTGTCAAAGAGAAGTGGTCATTATAATGTTAAAATACATGCTAACTTACATGTATCTATGATAGTCCAATGTAGTGCTAGTGTAAATGGGAAGAGTCATGCAAATTGCACCCGAACATCCCAGTTCATTTCTATAACATTTGTAACATACACACACACAGCCTTCACAAAAAACTGCAAAGACCTCACAACAATTTAAATTTCATTGGCACTTACCTCTTAAATGCATGAAGAGCGGGCAGCCTGCATGTGCAATTAAGCTAATGGCGAGACAGATCAGTGCTTGACCATTTTGTCACTTCCCTTGACACTTCCCTTTTCATTAGGAGCAGCCAAAAGCACCTTGCTACAGCACTAATACTTAAATTCCAGTTTTGAGGGAGGGAGGGATTAGAAACCTTAAGCACTGCATTACAGCTGGTGTCCCTTAGTCAGACCTATAGGTCTTTAGTGCAAAAGTGCATGTCAGTAAACCTATCCCTAGGAGCCCCAGTGAAAAAGTGGGTTAGGCTGCTTCAGGTGGCACTGAAAGGCTTTTATTGCCTCTCAAACCTGAGAGACCATACTCAAGGATCAGCTGGAACCTGGCCGACACCAGACAGCAGAGAAGAGCAGATTACTTAATCATATAGTAAGTACGCATAATCAGTACTGAGTAATACTATTCATCATTTACTAACATAAAGCTGGGCATTTCACTAACATCTATTCTCTAAGGCCAATATTGTAATAACTTAACATAATACTGTCTTCATACAGTCTGACAGCAGTTTGTATGTATATTAACTTTATGATATTTAGATCTGATTAGATCACAAATGCCAATTGCTAATTACTTACCAGCAGATTATTTATACTCTAATATTAAGAGGAGTCCATAATGATTAAAGTTGATGTTTTTTGTGTCTGAAGAGGAAAATGTCTATTTTAAAATTTCTTCAGTTTTAAGGCAGCAGTAATCAATGTCCAGAAAAAGATGCTTTCTTACTAAAATCAGTGCTTGAGTTGAAGTTGAAAATTTAACATTTTAATGACATTTTTAAATATGTATTATTAAATATAATTTTAGTAAGCTTTGAATTTATATCTTAGCATTTAATCACACAAAATGACAAACAAGAATGATACAAGAATGTATTCTGATCACAGATATCTAAGCAATGGACATGGTAATTTATCCATAAATCTGTTCACTATTGACATGGTTATTTTCTTATCTACAAAGCAGTGAAAAATACATTAAATTATTTAACATGCAGGTTATTTATGTCACATATAAGTCCGATATTACAGTAAATGCTTCTAACATTAAATTTACAAATATTTGTAGTTCAATTAGTAAGTAGTGTTTGCTGATTAGTGTAAAAGGTGATAAAGTGATATTTTCATATTTCATCAAATAACCTTTCCTACAATTTACAGTTTTGACTATAGAAAAAAAGATTAATCAAAAATGTACCACCCTTTTTTAAAGAAAGGTCTGGGGGAAAAAGAGAACAAACCTAGAACATAAATATGATGATAAACTTTCAAGTATCTTCTGACATGATAGACAGTCTTATAAGGTATGTGACCTGCTGCCTGCAAAAGTCTCTTGGGAATGTCAACTATTTGTAATCTCAGGAATACTTACATTTATAGGACATCTAGAATTACAAACTTGTCATTTGCCTGAACTATATAAATATATATATATATATATATATAAATATATATATATATATATATATAGATTAAAGATTATATATAGATTAAGATTAAATAATATTGCAAAAGTGGGCATACTGCCATAATCCAGAGTTATAAATGAGAAGCGATAACCATCTGTAACAGATTACAGATTACATGTTTGGTAGACAGATGGGAATTTACTGTATATAGCTTGGTCAAGAGGTTTGCCAGCTACAGATGACCTTGAAATCCATTAGATGTTGTAATGTGGGAATTTTATCAGAAAAGCCAGCAAATGCTACGTGCATGTAAACTTAACACCGCTGTCCTAAGTTTTAAGTGTTTTAAATGTGCTTTGTAAAATCCTTTTTTTTTTTTTTAACAGAGAAGGTGTTCAATATGTTTAAAATACGTAAAGCTAAGGAGGATGAGCCAACTGCTCCAGGGCAGGGTAAGTAAAACTGAAGAGTTTGAAAAGAAGTAAACATACTCAATAAAATGGTTCACAAGTTTTTTTTTTGTTTTGTTTTGTTTTTTAACAATGTGTAAATCATGTAATTGGTCACATTCAACAACAGTGAGAATAAAAAAGAGGTCACAGGTGCCTGGAGTGATGATCACACAATATGTGGAGGAACTCCCGGAAGGCACATCCACGCCTGATTTCACCCGGAAACCAATTGCTCTGACAATTCAAGAAGGTAAAGAATCACCTCAAAATTACATGGACAAATTCATTTAACTTTAAATGTAATATTTAGGTAAACAAAATAGCATTTGTGTTGTCCTTTTCATAGGGAAAACTGCTATCTTCAGAGCAGTAGTTACTGGCAAGCCAGCGCCAAATGTGACCTGGGTGAGAAATAATGGAGTAATTGATGAAAGGTATAGCGCCCTCTATGAAAAAAGTTGTGGTGAATACCAGCTACAGGTGAGGACATTGACAATGTGTCAGTAAAGAATGTTTGCAAAAGAATATCAAAAATGATTTCAATTAATTGAAATGACCTGGTTTTGCAAAAATAAATAAATGAATAAATAAATAACAGTAATCATAATGCATTCACTAATAGTTACCAGATGTATCTGTGGATCAAGCTGACACATACAAGTGTTTTGCGGAAAATGAATATGGAAAAGCAATTGTAACTGCTGTTCTCAATGTTATTGAAGGTAAGTAATGCTAACTCTTACTGTTATTCTATACTCATTCTATATTCAAAACAAACAAATAAATAAGATGAAATGTGATTTTATTTTTTTTTCTCTTTTAGTTGGATTCAAAAAGAACCAAGCCATGCATCAATCCAGAACAGGTAGACATTACAATAAATATGTAATGATGCACTGTCAATCAAGCCCTGGATTAAAACCGATAGTGCTGTCTTTTGTGTTATAGCTATCCGAGAGCTACCTGACGATTTCAAAAAGAACTTAAAAACGGTGTAAGTACTGCTAACTAAAAAGGGCTAGTTTAATATAACTTAAACCATAAGATAATTAATATACTGTATTTTTGTTTTTGAAGGATTGAAACTGAACCAAAAGTAGTGACTAAACCAGAACTGGACGACGAGTTTTGGGAACTGTTGTTGAGTGCAGACAAGAAAGACTATGAGAAGATATGTATACAGTATGGTGTTACTGATTTCCGTGGGATGCTTAAAAAACTAAATGAGAAGAAGTTAGAAAGGGAGCAAGAGCAAGAAAAGGTAGAGCTTTTCTCAACTTAAATTGAATGTAAACAGAAAGCACCTATACAGAGTTCAAATATTATAACAGAATAATATGTCTAATTTTTTTTCTCTTGATTCAAATGACAAAAGGTTGTTGAAAGACTTTGCAACCTGAAGCCCATTGAATTAAACCCTTGTGGTGGTGCAGAGTTTGAACTTGAAATGTCACTCAAAGACCCTGCAAGCAAAATCTTCTTATTCAAGGTAAGGAAACATTTTAAAATTAGAATGGTGGCACTGAAAATCATATAATGTACTGCTGAATAATGCAGTCACTTTTATGACATATGTTTGAACAGGATGGAGTTATGATTCCTTTTGATGCTGAAACGGAAGTAAAACACTGCCTGAAGCAAGTGGGAAAGAAGTTTGTGTTTAGCATCAATGGAATTGACCCTGAGGATGCTGGATTATACCAAGTGGAGGTTGATGGAATTAAGATATTCTCAACTGATTTAAAACGTAAGATAAAGCATCACAATTAGTTATCTACAAAAATGAAGGTGTACATATGTTTTATAATGTTACCTGAGTTCTCCTGTGGTGGGAAATACCAGATCTCAAGTTAAGATGTACCTTTTTCTGTTTTGTCAAGTTCCCCCCATAGAATTCCTAGTAAAAATTCAAGATGTGAAAGCAGAAGAAAGGGAGGATGCCGTGTTTGAGTGTGTCCTCTCACAACCACTGAAAAAGATAACTTGGAAGGGAAAAAATATGCCACTGGAGCAGGGAGACAAATATGACATCCTTGTGTCAGAAGACATGCTAATTCACACATTAGTAGTCAAGGATTGCCTGCCATTGGATAAAGGAATTTATGCAGCCATGGCTGGACTTTCATCCTGCAGTGCCTGGCTTATAGTGGAAGGTACAGTTGAAGAATCAAACATCTTATCTTTTCCAATCCTTTCTAACTTGTTTATTAGATTCTAAAATTGTATTGCATGTTTTACAACTGTTCTGATATTGTGTATTTTTTAATTAGTTGACGATGATCCAAACTCACAAGGAAAGAAAAAAGTGCGTAAAACAACCCGGGCAGGCGGTGGTAATGCTGATCTTCTGGCAATTGCCCAGGAACAAAACGCCAAGCTACAGAAAGAGAGGGCTGACTTGATTGAAAAGGCAAAGGCAAAGGCGGAGGCAGAAGCTGAAGCTGCAGCGGCTGCTGCTGCTGAGAAGGCAGAGGTGGAAGCTAAAGCTGAAGCTGAAGCTAAAGCCAAAGCCAAAGCCAAAGCCAAAGCCAAAGCCAAACTCAACACCAAAACCAAAGCTAAAGTCATAGCTAAAACAGAAGCAGAAGCAGAAGCAGAAGCAGAAGCGGAAGCAGAAGCAGAAGCAGAAGCGGAAGCGGAAGCGGAAGCGGAAGCGGAAGCAGAAGCAGAAGCGGAAGTGGAAGCTGTAGCTGAAGCTGAAGCCAAAGTCAAAGTCAAAGTCAAAGCTAAAGCAAAGCCAAAAGTGAAAGCAAAGCCAAAGACAAATAAAAAGGAAAAAGAAAAAGTGGGAGAGAAGTTGGAGGGAGAAGACACAAATGAAGCACAAGCAGAGAGCAAAGTGGAAGATGGAGATGATGGAGATGATGTAGAAGACGACAAAGAAGAAGATGAAGATGATGAAGAAGAAGAAGAGGAGGAGGGAGAAGGGGGTATGCAGAAGGAAGGATTAGAATCTCCTACATCAAAACCGAAACAAAGGGTACATGCAAATGAGGATGCAGCACTTGCTCAAGTTGCTGATACTGAAGTAGAAGAGTCTGTTGAAGAGAACAGAAAAAGAGTACGAACAGGCCCTCTTGTTCCTGATACAGTCATTGGTGAGAGGCATCAGAACATAGTAATTAAATTCATTGCTATCCTCTAATTTCTCAATTATTTATGTTCCAATTTAAGCATTAAATGTTATTTCCTTTAGACCCAGGGGTTTTCTTCACCAGTGGACTTACAGATGTAACTGCCATCATTGGCACTGATGCAGAGTTGGTCTGCAGACTGAGCAGTGAAGAATGTGACGGTGTCTGGTACAAAGATGGGGTAGAGGTAAAAGATTTAAAAGTTGCAGACGCTTTTATTTTCAAACTTCTGTGCTTTTAACCTTAGTGTGATTACATATGTGCGTGCATTGCAGATGACAACTTCAGATGACATCTGCATGGTTAAAGATGGGACTTATCGCAAACTAATAATCAGAAATTGCAAGGAAGATGATGCTGGGAAGTACAGATGTGAGGTTGATGGGCGTAAAACAGAAGCTGTGCTAAATGTGGCAGGTACTTTTATCAGAATCAATTTGAGGCACTCCATGGAATGCTCTTTTCAAGAGATATATTACAGAGATATTTTTTTTCCCTAGATCCTCCACGAATTGACACTGAAGACCTTGCCGTGTTCAAAAAACCTGTTGTAATCAAAAATGGAAAAGAAGCAGTTTTCAAAGTATCCTTTGTCGGTCGGGAACCAATGAAGATACAGTGGTACAATGAAGGCGATGAGCTGTTGGAGGACACCCATATCAAGATTGAAAAATCATCCTCAAATACCCGTCTGCTGCTAACCAAGTGCCAACGCAAAATCTCAGGCGAAATTAAAATTAAGATTAAAAATGAATGTGGAACCACTGAGGCGATTACCCAGCTTGTTGTATTAGGTCAGTCAGATGCATCTTAAGAACAACATGCTCTCTCTCTCTCTTTTTTCTTTTTTAAAGTTTAACACATAGTATAAGTCACTAACATAAGCAATAATTCTTTTATATCACAACAGACAAACCAACAGCCCCCCTAGGCCCTGTGGATATAATTGAAAGTTCATCAACTTGCATTGATTTCAAATGGAGGCCTCCCAAAGACAATGGAGGTTCCCCAATCACTGACTATATCTTAGAACGTCAGCAGATTGGCAGAAACAGCTGGAAGAAACTAGGCAAGATTGGCCCAGAGCCTAAATACAGGGATACTGATGTGGATCATGGTAGAAAGTACTGCTACCACATCTGGGCTGAAACTGACCAAGGAACCAGTGGGATGATGGAGACTGATGACATTCAGGCAGGAACAAAAGGTGTGACTCTTTTACAAGTCCCAAAAACAGTATGTGTTATTGAAAGGGCTTTTTTGGGCTACTTAAAATTGTACTCTTTTCTTCTATTTCACTATTTGTTTAGCTTATCCTGGACCTCCTACTACCCCCAAAATTGTCAGTGCTTTCAAAGACTGTATCAACCTTGCTTGGTCTGCGCCTGCTAATACTGGAGGAACTAACATTTTGGGATATAATGTGGAGAAACGCAAAAATGGCAGTAATCTGTGGGGCCTTGTCAACCCACCTGATGAGCCCATTAAAGGTGCATTGGAGACATTTTACAATTACCACCATATGACTACATGCTCTGTATTTGAATTTGCATGCTTTGTTTCTTTAATCGCAGAATTGATTTTAAAAATTACAAAACTATGCTTTAAATACCAACAGAAAAAAAGTATGCAGTAAAGGATGTTGTTGAAGGCATCGAATATGAGTTTCGTGTATCAGCTATCAACATCTCTGGTGCTGGAGAGCCAAGTGCACCCTCTGAATTAGTATTTGCAAGAGATCCAAAGAGTAAGTAACATGTCCAAATCATTCACTATAATCAAGCGTCTTCCTGATATCAAAACCTTATATATTTTTCAGAGCCCCCTGGTAAAGTTACTGACTTGAAGGTGACAGACTCAACATACACTACCTTATCACTGGGCTGGACCAAACCTACTGAAGAGGAAGGGGTCCAAGATGAGGCTAAAGGATACTTTGTTGAACTCAGACCTGCAGAAAACCCAGAATGGGATCGCTGTAACTCCAGCGCTATCATAATGACCTCCTATACTATTTTGGGTCTGAAGTCTATGGCTATGTACTGGGTAAGAGTTGTAGCTACCAACGAGGGTGGAGATGGTGAGCCTCAAGAGCTGGACAACTACATCATTGCAATGCCTCCTCCAGGTAAGTAGTTGGAAGTAATGAATTGGAAAGAAAATGATCAATTTTACTTTCATTAAATCACTTTTTTCTCATTAATCTTACTAAACCTATTTTGACATTGTCACAGTGAGACCTCAATTCACCGACAAAAAAATGAATAACTTCATGGTAATGAGAGCTGGGAATGCTGCTCGAATCAACTTTAACTTTAAGGTTCAGTATGACACATAATGCCAAATGTTTTGCTGTATTATGTTTATTGTGCATTATGTTTAAGTTGTTAAAGTGTGGAAAAGTATAAATTGCATCTTAGCTGCGTATTCCCTGTTGTCAACAGGCCTCTCCAATACCGACAATTACATGGCTCAAGGACAGCATGCCTCTACCCAAGTATGTGACAGTTAGCAACACAGACACATCATCACAGTTAATGATTGCCTCATCAGAACGTCATGACACGGGGATCTACACTATCATTGTAAAGAATCTTGTTGGTCAAGACACGTCCAGTGTGGAGATGAGATTCACAGGTAGATCAAACAATTCTCACATTGTTCTTATCGCATCTGTACTGGTGTTCAGAAAAGTACAATGCCATGTAATTCTGCCATGTAAGTGTCTCAATGTGCAATTTTATGTTATCCTGATTTATTTAACTTATAACTTAATATTGTTAGATTTTAAACAGCTAATGGAAGAAAAACAGCAACTAAACTATGTGACAAATGCTAAATAAATAATATGACCTGCATTATTTAAAAATGCTTGTCTTTTGTGTTTAATTTGGAGTTAAAGTGATAAATTGTAAACATTTAAAAAACAGAACTTTGTGTCTGCAGGTATTCACCTATGTACATTTAATATTAATAAACTAAAAATTGATTCCTACCTGTTTCTAGATGACCCCAAGCCTCCAGGCCCTGTAGAGTTGGAAGAAAATGTGTCAGGAACAGTGACAATCTCCTGGACTCCTTCTCCAGATGAAAAAAAAGATGACAGGCTCCACTACATGATCACCAAGAATGATTCCGTAAAGCGTGTTTGGCAAACTGTGGCAGACCATCTCTTCAACAACAGGTTCACTGCCATCAACATCATGCCGGGAAGGCAGTATAAATTCAGAGTCTATGCCAAAAATGACATGGGCATTTCTGAATTCTCTGAGTCACCAACCTGGGAAGTAAAGAGAACAAAAGGCAAGTTGAACAACAACTTTTAATAGTTGTGCAGGTTAGAACAATAATCAAATTAGACTGCAATAATATTCACATTCAATTGTTTTAATAATTTTGAGAGCAAATTGACAAATATTGATGATGAATATGAAGTTTTTCTTTTCTGTTTAATACATTTTTGGTATGGTTGGTCAAACTAGAAAAGTGAAGATGCTGCATTAGCTCTCCAACTCTTATATAATTATTTCTGGGTTTTTTTCTTAAATAAAATATTTGATCAGTTTAAAAAATAAGTAATAAGTAACAACTTTATACTAAAACTTGGCATTTCACAAGCTATCTAAATAAGTGGGAGATTAATCAATAGTGAAAATAATTATTTGTGAAGCTTACGGTGTTAAATAATAGGAGAGATATTTTTAGAACAATGAGAAAAACTGCTTTCCTCTGAAAAGCCAGTCAAAAAGTGGCAATTTCAGTGATATGTCACTATTATTCATAAAATAAACTGGACAAAATCTGCAAGAGTCTATTAAAGAGACACCTGAATTAATTCAGTAGTGACAATATTATATAATGCTGTATGTGCCACTTAATATGTATTACAACTTTTCAATTTTTTTTTTCATTCCAGAAACATTTTCTATTAATGTTCCTGCATCAAAGAACCTCAACTTTCAGATGCCTCCTTCATTCTCCGTTCCACTGAAAACACACAACAGTCCAGAGAGCTATGAGTGCTACATGAGTTGTGCAGTGACAGGAAACCCCAGACCCCATGTTACTTGGTACAGAAATAACATTAGCCTCAACACCAACACTAACTACTACATCACTAATACATGCGGGGTCTGCTCCATGGTGATACTCAAAGTTGGGCCAAAGGACAGCGGGGAATACACAGTCATAGCAGAGAATCATCTGGGCAGAGTGGAGTGTTCAACTAAACTAATTGTTAAAGGTAAAAACTATAACACATGATACTAGCACTCATTCCATTCTCTGTTTCTGGCTTTATAAGTGCTAATAATTTCATTCCCTTCCCTCCTCCCCTACCAGAGTAAAAATGTAGCTGAACTCCTGAAGATAAATGTTCTATTGGAAAAATTATTGGAAGGTAAAAGATACAGCACATTTTTAAAGCTCATTTCCAAGTTGCAGTCATTTTTGCCTTTTGGCTGATTAGATTTGTTGTGTATTTGCTAACACACTTAACTGTGATGGGGAAAAAAAAAAAGAAAGGTTGAAAGAAAAAGAAGTACCTTGATTATTGGAGGTGGGTATTTTTTTCCTCATAAAAAAGGTAGTGAAAAATAACCAATAAGAATACTGTTAAAGTACCACACTGATAAGCAGTACTGATAGAAATAATATTATTTTTAAAATCCATCCCATCCCTATTGATTGCTATCTGCAAATGCTTGAAAGTATTGATAACTAATGTCACTCTTTTGCTTTGTGGATAAATGACATAATACATAAATAGATGATGTTACAAAATGGAGTATGTTTTCATGTACTATCTTTTTCACAGTTTCACAGTTTTCATGGTTTGTGTTATCTGATTTCTTAAAATATAAATAAATCCATTATGTATGAAGATCAATCACAGTGTCTTACTTTATTTTAAAATTGGTCTGTTATTTCTTTGAAAAAAAACATACGCGGAACAACACTAGTATTAAGGCTGGGTGACAAAAATTGGGGTCATTGTGTGAGAACAGCAAGTTTGCTTTTTGGGCTTGCATGCAGGGTACCTTCAGGGTACCTTCTCACCTTCTATTAGAATAGTTTGTATGAATTTCCAGGGAAGAAGGTGAAATTGGAAAAGAAAGCAGATTATTGATTGCTGTGTCTCTTGCACTTCTGTCCTGTTCACCTGCTGTAGAGCTTTTGTTCAGCTTCAAGTTTGTTTTATTACAAAGAGTATGCCTTTGAAAGTCTTAATACTAAACATTCCTCTGTACACCAGGGCTCTTGAGTATGAAGCTGCACATCATATTTCACAATGAAACTTTTTTAAAACAAAAAAGGAATGGCTTTAGGGCTTAAAGGCTTGCTAGAATGTATAGTGCATGTTGCATTTGTGACATATGCAAAAGTTATAAAAGCTGAAACTGTGAGGAAAGATCATTTTCACAGTGTATTTTTTTGTTGTTGTGAGAGTGCAAATTAGACAATAGGTCTATACAACCACCTCTCGCCTACTATATAGCTGTAACATGCCACACACATCCAGTATGTAAGAGACCAAAGGTGTCAAACTGCTTTGTCTCATTAAAGTCAGTAGAAAGAGCTGCATGGTGAGCAAATGTGAGCAACTCAACACATCTTCAGAAATATGGTTGTTTTTCACAATGCTTCAGGGAATAAATATTTCCCAACAAAAATATAACTTGTGCATATAAAGTAGCTTTGTTTTGAGTTGGTGTGCATAACTGCACACACAGGACAGTGCTCTGTTTTGTAGTCAACAACAATGATCCATGAGGAAACCATGTTTGAACAGTGGGGGGAAAAAAGTGACATTTTATGTTTGTTTTTAAATCTGCTGACCAGGCAGCCATGGGCGTTCAGTTCTATAAAGGTGTAATAACATGCACTTAATTTGTTTAATTACTTGTGTAGTACTTGTAATGTATTTTGATCCACCCACCATACAATAATTTGGTGCTTTCAAATAAAATAAAGTAAATAAACTCCTGGGAAGTCAGCATTGTTGTTTTGTTATGCAGTGTTGAATCATTAATCTGTGTCCATTTTGACCATTGTGCTGCAATACTGCAGTCAAGCACAAACTAACCATTAATCATTCTATGACAGCAAATACAATATAATTTCATGTCAGACCAAAAACATCACAAATGTCAAGCAGAAAAGATCTTTATATAGGTCTATATATTTTTTATTGTTTTGGTAAATTTAAAATACATTAAATTTGACAGATGACAATGAGACATAATTGAAAAATAATTTGTGCCTAAGTACAGTGTTGAACAATGACGTGGCTTGTTTGTCTCCTAGTTATGCTGTTGCATAATGTGAGGTATTTATTGTGCATTTTATTACTTCATGTCCCCCTGCTACCAATTTGCTAACTGTCACATGGCTACAAGGTTAATTTTACTGCAAATGTGCATATTTTCAGAGGATTTTGTGACACCATTATGAAAGGTCATAAATGATTAAGTTTCATGTGCATCACTAAGTGAATAGTACAGTAGCCAGGTGGCATCCTATTATTATTGAAAGGTGTTTATTAGGGGTTTGCTGTACTAAGCTTTGGCATTTATAGCTGCTAACCACATACCAGTAGCATTTAGCAATGCCTTATAGTGACATATCAATAGGTCACTGTTAGACGTATAATACAAGAGGTTTTCTTTGATTTGATTTGATTTGAAGTAGTAGATTCTTAACTGGAATAAAACAACATGCTGCATTAAAATTTACACAGCGTTTTAAGCCTTCCAATGTCACATTGGGCTGTGTAATCATAGCTTGTTTTGTCATTGTTTTACATTGTAGAATCCAAAGCTTCTGACATTTGTGACCCCTTGCAATAAATGCCTTCCAGAATATCAAGCCTCTCACATCAGCTTCACATGCCTGAGAACAGGCATAGTTGCCTTACATACATTTTTATTACCGTGCTTGAAATATCCTCACGCACACAGACAAAATCACGCTCAAACTGAGCATAGCTCTGTTTTTAGTAAGACCAATAGGTGGGTTGTGGTTAAAGTGCCAGTAACCCAGACTCCATGAGGATTTTGAATTATACCCAACATATACTGTAAGTAATGTTAAAAAACTTGTTAAACATAATAAAAATATTTTAATAATAAATTGCATTCATCTACTGTTAGTGCTGGTTGCTGGTGATATGGTACATTATGTTCAGACTACTAGATCCAAGTCCAGCTACATCGCAGAGCTACAGTGAGTTGTTAATAGTAGGGAAGTCAAAGAATATAGTCAAAGAATGGCATCTCCAGATATGTGTAAGCTCTACAAAACAGTAAGAGGAAGGTATTCTCTGTACCAATTTAAGCCTATATTAACTCTGTGGGAAACACTGTGCTTATGTATACCTTCATACCTTCCTTCTATTCTAAGAATATTTATCCTTTTTGTAAGATAATGACTGACTGGTTAAAAACCAAGAATGAGGCTGTCACAATACCTTGCGTCACAACAAATAAAAGTCCACTGTTGAAGCAATTTACATTTAAAATAGTATTAGATAAATGATGGTGTTTATGCTTAATAATATGAATGAAGCATCACCAAACAAACAGTCTACTTATAGCTTTGAATCTGAATTTGAGTATGGACTATATAGCTGGATGGCCATCAGCCTGAGATAGACAACTGTTTGAAATTCTATTAAACAGTGCTGTGCAAAAGTCTCAAGGTACCACCAGCTTTGTTGTTTTTATGTCTACCAAAGGGTTACATGACAGTGCAGTGGCTAGGATTATTGCCTCACAACAAGAAGGTCACAATTTCACAGTTTCAGATGACTGAGGGCCTTTGTATGTGGAGTTTAGTCTGGATAACCTGCTTCTTCCCACAGTTCAAAAACATGCAGATTTGGGCTTATGTTAAATGGACAATGAAAACTGGTCATAGGTGTGACTGAGAGAGTGAATGGTTGTTCATCTCTGTATGCTGATCCTGCAATGGACAGGCGACCTGTCCAGGGTAGTAGTACAAACACAAGTAAAATAGTAAAAATAAATATTTTTGTGGTTATTTCTATGGTGATTTCAGCACACAACACCTTGATGAATAAATCTGTAGGTAATAAAAACACTAGATTAGTCTAAACAAAATAAAACAACTGAGTATTCTTTTTCGAACTACTTTAATAGACTACAGCTTTATATTTCTACAACTTAAATTTGGCAAATTGCTTTCTCAAATGTAAGAATCCCTCATCCCATGTTGCAAGCTGTTCACATTTGGCCGAATCATTATTGTTTGGAGAAATCAGTGAGGGAGGAGCTTCTGTCAGCTATGGACATGGTTTAGGTGTGATAACAGCAAGCAGCCAGTCTGGTCTATTGACACTGGAGTCTTTTAATAAGGTTATAGCATACAGTAGATGCTGCTGCAGCATCAAATATATCACACCTGTCACTTGAAAGACAAGAGAACACCAGCACCTAAAGCCTTTTCCAATGAAAGGTGACTTCAGTCTTATCCTGATCTTGATAGATAGTGGCAAACAGATGGTTCATTCAATCAACTGCCCAGTACTTTTCAATGGTGCCTGTCTATGAAGTTTCCAATTAAGGCTTCCCAGATGGTTAAACCAGCTGGTGTGTCAGGTTAAAAAATATTCTAACATTAAAAGACCTCATATACAAAGTCCAAAGGACAATTTATAACACTATAATTCTTGAAAGATTCTGGACTCACACCGACACTGTTGCTATTCAAGCTTGGTCCAAAATGCTCAATAAACGCTCTTTTTAAATGTGAAAGGATCAGGACAGTCAATTCCAAAATAGCATTTTTCAGATTGTGGACAACAGGGGGTCCATATCTATGCATTCTGAAGCCATAGTTATGGTCATCTCAGAGTGAAGGTTGTGGCCAATCTTGGCCTTGCCCTCCTCCCCTTTGCTAGAGGCTGTGATTTATGCTAAAAACAAAAAAACCAATCCTCTTTCTCAGCAGACACCAGGTCTAACAACGTGTGAGCATGTTGCAGTCATTGGCATTGCTGTCAGGATTTTATAGCTTGTAGTCCAGGCAGGCAACACTTAAATATCAGGCTTGAAATCAGGACCATTCAAGAGGATCACAGCAGTACTGAGGTAAGTTCATCACATATCTCATACTCAGTACCAGCCTTTGATGGAGGTGTTAAGGGGTGAAAGTTGGCTATAGTCTTCAACACTTGACTTTTTCTGTGACTAAATACCAAAGGTAATGTTGTAAATTGTTTAAAGTGTTGGACTGCAAAAAAAATTAACCTGAATATATTGAACTGTATTTCAATTTCTATTATAGACATTTCAGTGTTAGAAATGGTCTTCACATTATTCTCCATTAATGTTTACATTTCAAATATGAATTTAAGTAATGACTGAGTCTTGCTAATGTTTGCTCATTAAAAAAATGCATATAGAGAGGACATTTAATCAGTTCAATAAATTGCTTAGTATGTATGTACCTGTATGTATAACTCCAGTGTTAACCATATAATCATTCATTAACTAAAGCAAAGGGGTGTGTGGTAATAACCTAAATTGAGCACAGCTGCTACTCATGATTCGCATCATCATCAACTCCCAACATAGCTAGTCTATATGCTTTCTGAACCTGCCATTATTTTTAATGACTTTTATGATGTTCTCAGTCCCCAAGTGTACTGCCAGGTGTCAGACTGGATTTCAGCACTGGTCACATGAAACCCATAAAAATCAAGTCTCCCAGCAAGCAGCCTGTTAGTCTACAGCCATGTCAGAAGCCAAGTACACAGATCAAGGTTTAAACATTCTTAAACCTAAAAGGTGTTGGTCAGTATTTATTGGACACAAAGTTTTGAACTTTGTTCAACCTGTGTTTATAAAGAAATCATAGGGGTAATCATTATATTAACCATACGTTTATTTGCAGAATATATTAGGATTAAACAGTTTTTATTATCCATACTGGCTGAACACAAAACAATTAACATAGTTTTAATTATCAACACTGTTTTTGAAATCTAGATGTTTTGAGATGAGAAGCTCAGTTTATGTGGAAGATGGCCTATCAAATGACACTTTTCAAATGACATTTTTCCTACAGCCGCACATTATACCAGGTGGTGCTGGGTTTGTGCAAACCCTATATATGAGATATGTTATATGTCATATGTTATACAGTATATACCTACCTGTAGACTACACTTCATACTGTTTTGTTCAGTTTGGCAATAAGATATTGGGATAAATGTAATGGACATCAGCAGAATTTTTAAATGGCCTTATAAAAGGGAGCTAGTTCCACAGTATGAATAACTTTGAATGACAGGATATTTTATGAGCTGCCAGAAAATGTAACAGAATAAAACAATCCCCCACCTGTTGTCATGGTCACCTTGAGCACAGAGTGAGCATCTAAATCTATATTGTCACTGACATGTAAATTCTTGAATCATGCAATACTGAATGACCTGGAATTTAACAATTTACTACAGATAAATTGCAGACTATCATTTTCTCTCTCTATTTTCCATTTAAGGGAGGTGATAGATTTCCATTCTTGACAATCCAACAATGACTTTGTCATACTATGGTATTTTAATTTACTTTTACTTTCCGTTGGAAGATGTGTTTCTACAAAGATAAAAAACTTTATGCTCTATGCTACAAACAATTGGTGGTGCACTCTCTCCTTTCAAACATATAGAAGACAGTAATCAATGACCTTCAGGTAACATAAAAAGGTAAAGGCCCTCTCTAAAGCCAGGTTTTCAAATGTAAATTTAGAGCCTCTATAATGTAGAGACAAGGTGGCAATGTAGGAAAGGCCATCCCTCCAAAAAGAAAACGAATAGGTTGCAGGTTATTATGCAGTAATTACAGCATAAAAAAACAGATCATCAAAATTCTACATACTAGACTTAAAATCTCAAATAACAACAAAAATAAATAAAAAAAATATATAATTTCCTTCTACTTGCATTGATCAGACGAGCTGTAATTATAGCACTCAAAGTCTGTCTCCATCTAATGTTGCAGTTGGAGAATTTTTTCAATCAAAGAACCAAACAACCCACGATGCTGAAAAGATCGAAAGTGACTGATGGAGCAGCCAATGGGCAAGGTAGGCATGCAATTATATACGCCATATGTATGCAAAATATTTAAAAGATTATACTTAATACAAGGTTATAGGTGACTTTATAATTATAATTATATAATATATAAAATATAATAATTAGGTTAAAAAAAAAGAGACCTACAAGGCAAAGGATAATTGTAAACATCCAATGAATGGATGTGTCATGTGTGGATTTCCACATCTGTCCCATGACTCTAATGATTTCTTGTGATTATGAAGAGCCCATCTTACTCACAAAGAAGAGAGTCTGTTCTTACTGACTTAACCTCTAATATGACTTAATACAGAAGGACAATACAGTACTTAATATTTTAGTACTAGGTGTGAAAAACTTTTTGAAAAGAGCTGTGTAGATCTGTCACATACAGGTCTAAATGACAGTTAACTAAGTAATGTGGACAAATTCTAATACAGAATAATTATAAGAATGATCTTTAGTGTAGTTTAAGTGATTTGAGTGATTATTCAAGGGAATAAAGTCAGATTCTGACAATGGTGAGCATTTTCTACTTTTAAATTGCCAAATGTTTTGGTACTGATATTGAATTTTCTCATATCTATCTTTGCCATCAGTGGAGATCAAGAAAAGATCCAAGGTGCCTGGTGTGATGATTACACAGTTTATTGAGACACTGCCAGAGGGAAAAAGCCATCCAGACTTCACCCGCAAGCCAATTGCTTTGACCATCCAGGAGGGTAGGACTGATAATTGAAGAAACATTTTAAACACAAATATCACAAAATATTACAAGGTGGAATATAAATGATTAAACTTTTATCTTAGACGAGCTGTGCCATTCAACACACACATATACTGACCTTGATTTAAAACCACAAAGAGTAACAATAGGAGAAAAACATATACTGGTGGAAAGAATTAAATAGGGATGGAGGAAAAATCTATATAGGTCCCAATACTTAGTATACAGACAAGTAATTAATAATCCCATTGCAGTACTTCAATTGCTTTAAAAATAGAGCTAATTTGTGCCACCAATATCCTGAACTGATTTAATTCCAATTCACAGCGACCCAGTTCTATTTGTGTTCCGAATAAATTTAGTTGGATTCAATTTATATTGTCTCAGAGTTTAATTTCCAATTTTGCTTGGTTGAGAAAGAGATTTTGATGAATGGTAGAGAAACATTAAACCCCACGAGAATAATAAACATGTAGAAATATATAGTTTGAAACTGAATTAAAGTAGAGGAAACACAACAAAAAGTGTCAGGTGTATTTGTGTATGCAGTTTTGTCAAGAATAAATACAAGTAACTGCAAACACTATTGACCCAAAACCTGACACATCCCTAAATAATAGGGTTGCAACTATTAGCCATTATAGTCATCATTGTTGATTATTAAAATTTGTTGATGCGAAATGGAGCGATAAAAGTCCCCTCTGTGATCCTCCACTATCCTCTTTGAGCTAAAAGAAAAAAGGCATGTCTCCTCTCCCCACAAATATTTAATATTAGAAAAATATTCCACTGTGGCCAAGAGATCTCTGACTCGTTAAACATCAGTAAAATGACCAGACCACTGCACAGTGACACATTTTTTATTTCGTCCTCAACTGTAAGTTAATTATATGTTAGCTGTTTCTGTGTGTTTTCAGTCAGATTAGGATATGAGGTGACCTTTCTGTCCTTTTTTTGTTACAGGAAAATTTGCTTTTTTTAAAGCCATTGTAACTGGAGACCCAAAGCCAACTGTAACATGGAGCAGAAACAATGGAGATGTGTCTGATGCATCAAGATACCAAACCAAATATGATCCCAATTCCAATGAGCATACATTTGAGGCAAGCGATATGGGCTATCAATGTGCAGTGATACTGTACAGCAGCATGCTGATGCACCTATAAAAATAGAACAAACAAAAATAGAAAGAAAGAAAGAAAGAAAGAAAGAAAGAAAGAAAGAAAGAAAGAAAGTTTAATAACAACAAGGTCATTCGGTCTTCAAACACTCAAAAAAACTGGACTGAGTACATCTAACCCAATATCCTTTCAGCTCACTGCTATTTAAGTTTGAAAATATAAAGTAGCATACAGTTAAACATCAATTGGCTGTCTAGCTATGAAGTGTGCAGGGCCTGTGTTTGGTCTCATCTTTCTTCATCCAACTAGTCATTTACATGCATTAGGTTACATTACAAGTATGTATATTTTTTCTTACAGTTCACTGAATACCATTCAGCAGTGACCCAGTCAGAATTTATTGAATTTTAGTGAAATAATGTTAAGTAAGTTAAGATTATGAGAGGGACAAGGTCAGTTAAGTGGTGCTGCTGATAGTTTTAAAGTGGGGCTGAATTAATGAAGGAATATAGAAAAAAGAGCAATTGCCAGTCTTGATTTTCATTTTAAAAATGAAGTGTTCAGTCCTACTTTGAAAGATCATAACACAACAACTACTGAAACACTGTATATAATTAAACTGACAAAGCCTAACAGTGTATAGCTATTATATTCAGCACCTCTTGTATCTTTCAGATGCCAAATGTTATGCCAGATCAAGCCGATACCTACAAATGCTTTGCTATTAATGACTACGGACAAGCCACAGTCACAGTAGTTCTGAATGTTATAGAAGGTAAGGGCTGAGCAACATTGTGGAGAGTAATGTGATATGCATGCTTGCATATTCAAAACATTTCCTGTCTACTTCAGATTTAGGATACTTTCATCTAAATTTGATACTTTGCATGTCCTTGAATATTAGCCACTCATCTTAGTACTAATCACTCTGCACTTTCTGTTTATGCTTTAAATATATGACTGTTAATAATAAGGTTAAATACCCACTTTTCTGCCTCTAGTTGGTTTCAAAAAGAACAAAAACCCACAACAAGCAGCAGAAGCTACTGATGGGAATTTTAAGGCGGTACTAAAAAGAAAAAGGTATGTTTTCATAGACTGTATCAATGGCATTGTCTACAGATTTGCAAGAGTAATTGACTTACCCATTATCTTTTAATTTCTAGTAAAATCAGTCCAAAATCTGAGCAATCTGCAAGAAAAGATGGGGAAATTGATCCAAAGTTTTGGGAGCTCTTACTTAGTGCTGAAAAGAAAGACTATGAGAGGATTTGTGCAGAGTTTGGAGTCACAGACTTTCGATGGATGCTTAAGAAACTGAGTGAAATGAAGAAGGAAAGGGAAGAAGAACAAGCTCAGGTGTGTGAATTGTGACATTTGCTTATCTGTTTGTAGGTGTTTCTTTTTCCTTCAGTGTGATTTATTCTTGACCATACTTGCTCAGAAGCGTTCTCAAAGATATCCAGATGCTTTCCTTTTGATACCTAACTGTTGTTCTGCTTTTTTCTCAGTTTATCAAAGGCCTGTCCAACCTGAAGCCTATTCATGTCAATGCAGATGGCACTGCATCCTTTGAGGTTGACATTGACCTTCTTGAACCAAGCAGCTCAATCTACCTTTATAAGGTTAGTGTGAAACAAAGTTATAACAGTTACACAAAAAATTAATCCATGATCCCAGAACTGAGTCCCATACATCTCTCCCACAGGATGGTGAAATGATTCCATATACAAAGGAGTTGGGAGAGATGATGAGGCACAGCCTTAGACAAGTAGGGAAAAAGTATATTTTCAGTATAAAGGACCTTATCCCAGAAGATGCTGGACTTTACCAGTTGGATGTAGAGGATGTGACTATGTTTTCCACTGATTTTAAAAGTAAGTTTTGCATCTATAACATGGAAAATTAGCCTTGACACAAAAAAACAATTTTAAATAAATATATATCATTTTTGTTAATGTGAATGACAAAACTCGGTTGCTGTTTTTCAGTCCCCATGGTGGATTTCTTGGTGAAAATTGAAGAAGTTAAGGCAAAGGAGAGAGAAGATGCTCTGTTTGAGTGTGTCCTGTCAAATCCATTTTCCAAGATTTTGTGGTTTGGCAAAAATGTGCAACTGGAACAAGGAGATAAATATGATATTGAGGTTTCAGAGGACAAGCTCATTCACAGGCTGGTGGTAAAAGACTGTATGGTGGTAGACAAGGGAATATATTCTGCCTGTGCAGGAATAAAATCTTGCAATGCATGGCTTGTTGTTGAAGGTAAGATATATTTTAAAGTTAAAGTTTAACTGATTATAATTATAATCAATAATTAATACTGTTTAGGTTCATTAAGGAGAAAAAATCCCCATTAGTACATTTCATAAAGCATTTGAAGTCAAAATTCCATGCAAATCTTTTCTTTTCCATATTAGCTGACAAAGATGTGCAAAAAGGCAAAAAAGCTGGAAGGAAAACAACCAGAGCTGGAGGATCTGGAATGGACCTGCAGAAGGTTGCTCAAGCACAACAAGCAAAATTAGAAATGGAAAGAAAGGAAAAACAAGAAGTGATAAACAATGCTAAAGAAGTTGCAGCAGCTGCACCTCCACCTGAAATCTCTCCACTCCAACTACCAACTACAGTTCCACCAACTACAGCTCCAGCTACATTTCAGAAACCTAACAACCCTGAACCAAGTAAGAACACCAGCTGCAAGGTCTATTAAACTGGCTGATGAACTCACAAACAACTATACAATACAGAGTTTCCCAAAGATCAGCCAGCAATTTGTGGCGGGTTTAAAGCGAGCCTGCTGTCAGTCTGCTTGCGTGCTTCTCCGTGTGATATATGTGTGTTTGTGAGAGAGAGGTAGAGAGCATTGTGAAGGCAGGGATATGACGTTACAAAACAGTACGCTGTGTTTTTAACCGAGTTGAAAATAAAAATACAAATTGTGGTGGTCACTGTTGATTCTGTGGCAGGCCGGTACAAATGTCAATGGATGGGAAACCCTGCAATAATAAATCAAAACGTAATTAAATTAAGTCAAGTCAAGAATAATTTTAGTCAATACAAAATATATTAATTTATGAAAGCAGTTGTTTAATTTTTTGTTTCATTTAATGTAGAAGTGTAACATTTTAAAAAAAGAGTTAAACAATATAGCAGGATTTTGATAAAAAAATAAATAAATTACATTATCTGTATCTTTGTATATGCATGCAATACTTATTATGTTAATTTGTTGATATGGCAACCACTGACAAGATTTAATGTTTCATAGGAATAATAAATGAGACAGAAGCTGTGGTTTCTGCTCCAACTGTTATGGAGGTAGTAGGCACAGGTAAGAAAATTATTTTGTGTGAACAGTTACCAGCATGTGTTGTCAGCTTCTTATGTGAGTGGCTGCCTTTCTAATCAAATCAGACATTCTGTCACAATATTTTTCTCATTTAGATTTACTTTTCAGCTTTCTTAGCATGCTGTTTGCTGTCGAAAATGTCAGATTTACATTTTCTGTTGTGCTGAATATAAATGAAGTGCATGAATAGAGGAAGGGAGTTAATAAATTAAGATTGTACCTATATATAATTTACTTTACACAGTGCTGCATGTACAGTAAAAGAGTTCATTGCAAAGACTGATTTCTGCTTTAAAAAACCCAGCTAGTGTTTTTTTCCCATTTTTATGCAAATCACATACTCTACACAACTATTTTTCAAAGCATGCTTTAGTCTCATGATCAATGACATGTTTATTGTCCGTTTTGCTGTGAGATGTGCATGGGATGTAAAACAAATAGGTGAGTATTATTGTTCCAAAAAGAAGCCATTCGTGTGAGAGGCACATGAAGTGGGCATCTCACTTGGGCAGCATGGTCACTCTCATTCATTAACATGGGTGCTTATATGAAAAGAAAGACATTCCATGACCACAGACATCCACAGTGGATCTGGCCTTATTGTTAAGTCTGTGTTAAGTGCACACTGGTTGGATCAGCTTCCAAATGCAATAACATGGTCTTTACATGGATTACCAGTCTAAAGCGAGCACGTTCACTGCCAGCTGACTTTCACATTCCCCTTCTGACATGTTAAGACATATATAAACAACCGTGTACATTTTAAACTTACTTGATGGACATTGCAATGAAATATGATTCCAGACTCCATGTTACAGCTGGCTGTTAGGCTGTAACATTAGCAGTTTGCTATAACTAATACTGAGGTAGCCACAGAACTTTTTTACACATCCACAGAAAGTATGCTGTGCAAATGTAACACCATTTTTTTACATTGATTTCAGCTGCTGTATAACTTTCTGTAACCTGGGCAAACTCATTCAAATATCAATAATCAACTAACAATATTTGGAAAATTGTTACATGAACACAGAATTTGTAGAAAATGCAAATATCAGTGGGGCTACCTTTAAAAAAAAAAAAAAAGCAGCAGCGTTACACATGTCATATAATTCATCCACAAACAGGGATATACTAACAAAAATCTAAAATGTTTTCATTCTGTCTGTGATTGCTGATAGGTAATTCAGACAAAACTTCACCAACAGCCAGAGAGTCTGGAAGTGGTAAGAGAGACAACAGTGGGCCACTCAGAAGTGACGGAGTAATTTCCCAAATCACATTTAAATGACTTGCTCTTGTTATTGCTGTTATTCACTCAGGGGAAGCCAATGGTAGTAATCAACCAGGCCCACATTCAGGAGGTGGTATGCCAAATATTTAACACTGAAAACACTAACACAAACATTGAAAGACTGCAACTAACCTTACATCATTGAAAATAAGCATATTGTAGAGCTGTATGCTTTTGTGGAGGCCATTCACTTAGTTATGTGTTCTTTTAAGTAGTATACCTATACAGTACACAAAAACTGAAAGCTGCATGGTCCCATCAATGTGCAAAGTAGAGGGTAACTTAATTGTATTTTGTCCAGAACCAGTAATTACCTGTGGACTCTCTGACATGTATGCTCTTCATCGAAAGCCAGCTGAATTAAATGTGAAGATGAATATGGAATGTGATGGAATATGGTTCAAAGATGGAGAGCAGGTAAAAGTCCAGAAATATTTATATCACCTGCTTACATCACAGAAAGCGCTAGAGACATAAACGCTCTCATTCCACCACATGGACACAAGGAATTTCTGATTAGTGGAATGTCACAAAAAATGACCTAGTAAAGTCTCTAGCCACTGCACAATATCCTAAAAAAAAATATAGGGGAGAAACACTCCCGGTTTCGGAACAACAATATAGGTGTGAAAGTCCCCTTACTCCTGTGTGCCAAGATGCAAAGTCACACATTTTCTCTATGGACTTTATGCAAGTTGTTTATAAGACTTAAACTTCAGGTTTGAATCAAGCCTTGAGCTGGTGTAGGTTTTATTCGGTAAGCCTTTAGTTAAGTGGCTAAAATCTGTTTTTCCATGTGTGTCTGCTGGTAGCCATGTTTTAAGAGAGAGCAAGCATTCTTTTATCAGGCTGGTTGCCGACACACGGGGAGAGCCACGGGTGCACACAGAGTGCAGGCAACACTGTCACCACACTTCAAATAACCCAATCTATCTCTTTACCTAGCACTTACACTCAGAGTATAACTTTCATTACACATTCACAACTACCAAATAAGTGAAAGTATTAAGGTGTACCTTTCACTTTTAATTTGCTAGATCAACTCAAATGCAGGGGTCACCATAACCAAAGATGGAACCTCTCACAAACTAACTATTTAAAGCTGCACAGATGACGACTCTGGACTTTATGGTTTTGTATCAGGGGAACATAGTACACAAGGAAGGGTCAATATTGGAGGTATGATTTACATCCTTATCTTAATTGCAATATATGAAGGAAATGTCTTCCAGTTCAATAAACTGAAATATACTTTGTTCTTTATAGATGTACCTGAATTTGACAAGGACTGCCTTCACAATTTCTCTAAACCTGTGATAGTCAGAGTGGGGCAGAATGCTGCTTTCAAGATGCCCTTCGCTCCTCAGGACTCTTTGATGGTCAGTTGGTTTAAGAATGGTACTGAGATCAAAGAGGGAGGAGGAGTTAAGCTTGTGAGGGAGCCCAATCACAGCCGGCTGCTGCTCAGAGACTGTCTGCGGATTGACACAGGGGAAATAAAGATCCAGCTCAAAAATCCATTTGGAGCAGTGGAGGCCATATCTCAGCTCATTGTGCTTGGTACAGAATCCAGTAAACTACTAAGAAAAACTTAAAATAACGAGTGACTTTTACACTGATCACCAGTTACCAAATTCAGAATTTAATTAGCCTGTTTTGTTTTTTTTTTCAAACAGATCGTCCAGGTCCACCAGAGGGTCCAGTGGTCACTGTTGAAACCACATCCTCTTTTATTGAGATTAAATGGAACCCTCCAAAAGATGACGGTGGCTCACCTGTCACCAACTATATCATAGAACGGCAGCAGGCAGGACAGAGTCTGTGGACAAAACTTGGGGAGGTATCTGCTGATAAAACCTTCTTCAGAGACAAGAATGTGACTCATGGAAAGAAATACAACTATCAAATCTATGCAGAAAACCCTGAGGGCCTCAGTGATGCACTGGAGACAACTGACAGCATTATGGCTGGCACAATGAGTGAGTGTAGAAAAACAGAAGTTTCATTTAGTGTTGCTCAGCAAATCTCATATTAATCTGCCGCAGGTGCAATAAATGAAAAAGGGCAACAGATTTGACAGGTTTTGTAATCACTTGTAATCGCTTTTGGTCACGTATTGTTCATGACCAACATTATTTGGTTTCTACAGAAACTCCATCCTTCTCATATTATCATAAAGAGGCATTTCATGCAAAACCAATAATAATGTGTATATTTCCTCAATTAATTTCATGGCCTTATTGCATTAATTACATGACTATTCCCCAGTACTCTCTGGTCCACCTGGCACTCCCAAAGTGGTGAGCACCTCTAAGACATGCATCAATTTGACCTGGACCCCTCCAGAGGATGACAGAGGAGTTCCAATCATCGGTTATCAGATTGAGAAACGAAAGAAGGACACAAATCAGTGGATTGTACTGAATGCACTTAATGATCCTATTGAAGGTTTGTCGGAAACAAAAGCATACCCATTTTATGTTTCATTTCATGACACTCATCCTGCTGTTATTTCTAGGTGTAAACTGTGCAGTTAAAGATGTCACTGAAGGCGCAGAGTACGAGTTCAGGGTTGCAGCGATCAATGAGTCTGGATCTGGAGAACTAAGTCCCCCATCTGCAATGGTGTGTGCAAAGAATCCCAACAGTAAGTGTTCAGTACCTTAAATGTTGATGTTAATACACACATATTCTTTTTATAACCCCTGTCTGCATTTCATGGGGGTTTTGTGTCAGTCTTTTTGTGTTTGTTCCTTATCCAGTGAGACCTTCTTTTAAAGACCCAGAGGACTTCATTGTTGTCAGAGCAGGAAATTTGGCTCGGGTCAAAGTTTGCTACATGGTATAAATAAGCCAAAAATCTGTTTTACATACTGATATCTTTTTGCTTTTTATTAATGTCAAATGTATCCATCAATTTCTTGCCAAAATTCAGCCATGTCACACATTTACTTGAGTAACGTTTTCCCACAATTGCCTTGACTACATGTCTTACACCTTATCTTATTTATTTGACAATAATATCTCCAGGCAGAGCCTGCACCTCAGATCACTTGGCTAAAAGATGACGAGCCTGTCTCCCCGTGGATCAACATTATTAATACAGAGGGAATGTCTCAGCTTACCATTCCCTCAGCAAAGCGGTCAGATTCAGCCATCTACACTATAATTGCCAAAAATTCTATGGGCGAAGCTTCATTTGACATTGAGGTTCGGGTCACAGGTAAGAATACTACTGGTGATATGTTTATTCATAATTATTTGTGGCTATATTTACTCTATGTAAATTCCCCAGTCATTAAAGTGTAACTAACACTTTTTTCAGGTGAAAACCAGTGTATATGGGTATCTGATGATATAATTTGTAAATAATCCCAGTTTAGTCTATTGAAATAATATAAGTATGTTGTGATTAAAAAAAAAAAGGCATATCTATGGCGTCTCTGCTAAAACACCAACTACATTTTCTTTTCCTAGTCCATGCTCATGTTACTGGTACAAGACTTTTTCACCCGCTTGTCCAACCAGCTCAAGCTGTAACAGACTCCACCCTTCTTTGAAAAACGCCATCACTGTCGCTACTTTGCCTTTCTTTTACCCCTGCCTGAAGTGTGGTGTCAGAGACTGAGAGGCTTATCTCTCTGAGCACCTCACAAAGCTGCAATTTGGTGTCAGATTTCACTACCACATTATGGCCCCTGCACTGCTGTCCACTCTGCCTCACTCAGGTCTCAAACCACTTCTCGGCATTTTTAAAAATCAGACACTGGGTGAAGTTAGTTATACTTTAGATTTCATCACGAATTAGGTTGTCATTGGAGAAAATTAATGTAATATAAAATATTTTCATAAATGCAATCTGATAAAGCATTTGTATATTTTTAATATACTATGAATTGTCACAGTTAACTGATGGAATTTCTATAATTGTTAGAGTTCATAAAAGTGATGCCATCATGTGACCAGTGTGATCAACTGCACGCCAATGGATACAAGAGTATCCTGATTGTTGGGGAAGATGTAGAATAAAAGGAAGAGTAGAGTAAAAAAAAAAATCAATATTCTGAGTGTAATTATATATGTCGACAGAATCTAAAAATAAACCAAGCCCTAACCATATGTTTTTAAATTCAAAGTCCAAGTAATATGGTACACACCAAGGTAAATTTGAAGAAGCTTTGACTGTATTAAAATGTGGATACTTATAAAACCTTAAAACTAACATGAGAGGAAAAGTTCTCATTACATAAGAAATCCATAAAATTTTCTCCAAGCAGTTAAAAAACAGAGCAAATTGTAAGTATCATAACCTGCATGTTATCACATTTGTTGCTAGATGAACCCAAGACTCCAGGGCCAGTGGAGTTGGAGCAAACAGTCCATGGCAAAGTGGTGGTGTCATGGGCTCCTTCTCCAGACCAGGAGCTTGATGACCGCTTGTACTATGTGGTGTCTCAACACGACTCCAACACCAGAGTATGGAAGACTGTAGCAGACCGCCTCTTCACTAACAAATACACAGCCAACAACATCCTGCCTGGGATAGAGTACCATTTCCAGATCTATGCCAAGAATGACATGGGCCTTTCAGATCCTTCTCAGTCACCGACATGGGGCACCAACAGCAACAGAGGTGGATTAGTGTCCTTTGTGTTTGCTCATGCAGTAAAACTAAACTACACATTATCTGAGTTTCACATTTAAAAGTTAAACTGAACAATAGAGTCCAAGCCTATTTACATACTCCAGCACTTAATTTCATTGGAGATGAAAGTCTTTTTGTGTTCATATAATATCCAATAATCACAAAAGTAAAACCACTGGATAAAAAGAAATACTTAATAACTGCAGAAAGTGCATTATTAGTAAACTGCAGAGTAGTGTACATTACTGAAATAAATTCATATGCAATGTGAACAGTAAAAAAAACAGCAGGAATTTTATTAATTAATTATATAGTTACCAGTATCATTTCCAACACTGATAATATCTTTATCTTAACTTTAAAAATCATACTGGGAGTCTGGGAATCTGAGGGCCAGTTAAAATGCATTGACTAAGCATTTTCTGTACTTTTCTACAGAGCTTAAATTCTCCCATCTCACATTTTAACATTAAAAAATAAATCAATTCTTTGAATGTAACCCAGACCTGCTGTATAAATTTGGGAGGTACAAATTAAAATCCATAATTTTTGATTTAAAAAAAAAATATCATGTAAACTAAAAACTAAATTGACTTTGTTTCTTTTCTCCCCCTTTAAGTTCCAATAAATTTAAATGGAGTTAAATCAACAGAGGTCTGCTTTGAGAGGCCTCCATCCATCTTAGTCCCTCTGAAGGTCCACACTCCACCAAAAGGATACCAACTCTATATGACTTGTGCCGTGAGAGGATGCCCGACACCCACTGTATACTGGTACCTGAACGATGTCTGTATCAACTCTGACAGCAACTACTACATCACAAACTCTTTTGGAGTATGCTCCATGTATATATTCAGAGTCCGACCACAGGACAGTGGGGAATATAAAGTGGTGGCAGTCAACTCGTTCGGCCAGGCAGAGTGTTTCACGAAACTTGTTGTTAGAGGTAAGAGTTGATTCATTTTAAATACATGTTGTGATTATGATTTTCTATAATGATTATGCTTCTTTCTCCCTTTTCCTACAGATTAAAATGACGTGAAGGTTTTTATGCAGCCACGCATAAACGCATATTGAGATATTCTGGAATGCAAGGAAGTCGAATGTTTTATTAAATTCTGCTACAATGAAAACCCACTGTTAAAAAGATCAAAATACAAAATTATTTAATTCATTTGATATTTATTAAATATTCAAGGTCGTAACCACAATAAATCAGCAAACTGACGTTGGTGTAGTGCCCTTTTCTTTATCTGTTTTGACACTGAAATAGCTTTTATTGACTCCACTGGCAGTAACAAACTTGCTAACTACCATTAAAGCCATAAATGTTTCAAGCAGCACGTCTCCAATATCCTAAGTCCATGACTCCATGCACATCGCAGTACTACATCAAGCCCTTGCAAATCCAATGCACATTTTCATTGCTTTTCCATATACTGTATATCCAACTGAGCCACCCCAACAAAAACTCTCTACAACACAATCTGTGACTACAACACTGCAAACTTTAATAATTCTATTGCTATTAACGTTTTTATTTAACACACATGGCCAACAAGCATATACATTAAATATACATTAAAGATAACAGCACACCTTTGTATGATTGCTTGCCTCATTTGCTCTGCCAGGTCAGAGGTGAGATTTATATTTATTCTCCATTCATGCCATCAGGCTTTTTTTTTCGCAATTATGTCTCTTTTATGAGGTTGATCTGCCTATTGAAACTCCCGCATAAGTCATGCTTTTTTAACCTCTGACAATGTGAACACAAAATGATCCTCGGTACACTGAGTAGAATACGACCTCACCACCATGAACAACCATCTTTTTATAATGCCACCGCGATGTGATGCACTGAATACCACTGTCACTCTGTGAGAATTTCAGCTGATATTACTTTTGGAGGCTAATTGGAACCAACTGGTGTCAATCCATTCATATCAACTACAGATTATTTTACTACATAAAATGTCTTGTGTTAATATTCACTGACCAATTAAATCTACAGTAGATTGATCATATTACCAGAGACCTTGTGAAGTTGACACTGATCAGCTTTTGCCCTGTCTCCTGTGGGACCCCTGTGGATTTCTGTGCAGCTAAACCCCGACCCACAAGCAGTAACTTGCATCACTCGTGTGATGAGCAGTTTGTAAAATCTGACATGCATGAATCTTGATATATACAAAGATATTAATATATGATGCTGCTGGTTTTTATATTGTCACCAGTAATAGTGGAAAGCTGTTGCCTGGATGCATCCGATAACAGATTTAATGAACAGTCATAATGTATTTCCAGTGCCGCCCGCAAACTGATCGCTTTCATAGGGATTAGTAAGATGAACCTCCACAATTTAACACTGCTATAACATGGATTTTTACCAACTACATTTCAGTCATGCATGGGTTTCTAAGTACTCAGATTTTTTTTTGATCACCCAACAAAAAGGGGTGTCCAACACTGGATAGACAGATAGAGATAGAGAGAGTGAAGGTGGAAAGCTGAACGTAGTCGACAAACAACTGTAAGTAAGTGTAATTCATTTATTTGTTAAATTGCAAACTTCTTGTCTGGTTAATTTCCATTGAAGATATTTTACCCTAAAGTCACTAAAATAATTTGCTGAGAGATATTATTATTCAGCCTGGAAAAATGTACAAACTAGTTCTACTTAACTGTTCAAGTCTAATGATGTTTAATTATTATAAATCTGAGACATACATTTTAACTAGCTTTATAGTGTCAGAGGGGAATGGTGTCAGTATTTAAAACTGCTCAACTAATGACAACAACAAAAAAAGGAAAATACCGTTGATTTAAACAATTTTTAAATTATTTTTTGACCTTCAGATTCTTTGGTTTTTCCATAAACAAAAGTCTAATTGCTAATAGAAAAGTCAGAATATACTGTATACTACCTGTATTGTGACAAGCATAGGAAGTCTGCCTACAAATGTATTTAATCCAAATCTTTGATTTTGTGACATATTACAAGAATTAATGGTGTAGAGTCAAAAAAAACACAGAAAATATGAATCAAAGCTCCTAAGATTACCCTGTAATTCTGACAGTAATGCTCTCAACTGTGTGCCACAATTCAGTAAAGAATATAATCTTCACCACTGGCTTACCATGACTAACAAAGGATTTAGCGGGAGCCTGTGATGTTTGCACTGCAGAAAGTGTGACACACCAAAGCCTTAATATAATTCTTTGCAGGGTTGTAAATGTTCAAGGTCAGATATATTTTTTTCTGTGTTCCACTAATGGTCCTAAAATGAAATTATACAGACGTATAAAAAGCCTTATGGCAATAATGTGCAGCCTATTATGTTTTATTTAAAAACCTCTCACCTCTCCAAATACTAACATAAACACCAAACCAACTAAAAGATAAAAAAAAAAAACCCTAGACCAACAATGTTTTGATTTTAACCCACATTGGTACTTGAACTAAAGGTCTCAACAGTGAAAGAAGGTCAAAGTCATTTCCAGTTTACAGCTTGCAGCCTGCTGCTTGTTTAAATTAAACCCTGCATCTAATCAACTTTCTTTTAAAGTTGAATTTTTATTGATGGATAAAATAAGCAGAGTCTATGTTTTTTTCACCTTCAAACAAAAAAACAAAAAGGTACACCTATCTACCTACACAGAACAACCGTTTTGAATTTCAATATTGCATTTGTCTTTTGTTGGTAGTTATCAGTTAGAACCTGTACAAGAATCAGTGGAAAAATGTAACATTTGTGTCTTTCAGCAATTAATGGTTTTTAAAAGATTAACTGTCCCTGTCTATGTTTGGATCATGAGCAGTTAAACTGCACTACACTTGACTCCATAGGCAGCTGGGCAAAGTCAGCCACTAGGTGCTATTTCACATTCCTCATTAACAGTTTCCTTGCACGTCTCCAACTGTCTGCATAGGTCATGCATGGGAGTCAAGGCACACTCTGACAGGATGATATCATATGGAGACAGAGATGACACATGAGTCCAAGGCAGGGTATTTCTACCCAACCCATCTCTTGCTCATGACCCCTTTTTTAGGTGCCTGACGTTCTCACAACCCAAGCAGTCACAGAATACTCGAATTACAGTGAGAGAAGTTTAGCCGGAGGACATTGACCATGTTGGTGACTTTGGAAGTCACAAAGTTAACAATGATAATTTAAATAAAAGTGATATAGAGCTACAATGATTAATAGTAAACATAAAACTATGAAACCTATAAAACTTGGAATGATGCTTAAATTAGGGCTGCACAATATTAGGAAATCACATGTTAAGCTATAACATATCGCTCACAGAAAATAACAAATAACAGCATTATATTGAGATACATTAACAACAAGTATTAAATGTATTTATAGCTTATCCCTTATACTCATGTATATAGACATGCATATAAATGTGGGAGTTTTCGACAGCTTATGGCACTTGATAGTGAATGATAGTGATGATAACCACTTGAGGTTAAGTTTAAATACCAAAAATCAACCGGTCATCGGCTGGAAAAAATATGTACTTAGAAAATGTAACTGAGAATGCAGTTGGTTGTTTGGGAATGTCATTTTTGAGTGACAGGTTGTTTTGAATCTTCTTTGAGATGTTTTCTACAGGTTGCTAGGAGTTCTCCGGACTGGATATGATTTTGCAAATACCATGTGGTTTAAGGAGTTGCTCGCAGACCTCAGATGAATATGTTGTTTAGGCATAGACCTGTGTAAGACTAAGAAACACAGCCAAGATAGACTGAAGTGGCTTACGGACAACTTTCTGACTGTATCACATATATAAAGGACCTGGAAAAGGCTGTGCGGCAACAGAACTAATCCAAGCTGAGCTACAGAAATTAATAGTAGAAAATCCCAAAATCCAGGTTTGCAAAGCCTGATGTGTCATACACAAGAAGACTTCTGAGTAAATATGTATGGTATTTAAATTTTAATGAAGATTTCTGAAATTGTGCTTTCACTTTGTCATTACACAATATCAAGTGGCTACTATTCAACTTTGCAGTTGGTGCTCATCTGTTATAAATACTGCTGTGCCTCCAGCAGCAGTTAAACGGTGAGTCATATTGTTATTCTAAGCAGAGAAAAGCATTCCCTAGGTCAAATTGTGGCTGGATGAAAGATTCCTTACAGAGCAATCCATTAAACTCTAAAACACTTTGCACAAAGTGTATAAGCTCCATTCTTAGCATGATCAAGCAGACCAAAAGTGACTACAAAATCAGAAGATCAATACATCAACTTTAGTTTCCTTCCATCCATCTTTTCCAACTCTGCAGCCAGGAGCTAGTGCCATGCTTTGAACTAGTTCTTCCCATTTAAGTCTAGATTTGCGGCAGCATTCAAGAAAAGAACAAAATTTTCAGAGGTCTAAAATGAAGAGCTGATGTCAAAGGCTAGGGAGGGATTATTATAGACAATTTCTAACTCAATTACCATAATTTTCAACAATTGCAACTGTTAAATCAACAGGAAAATGCTTGGATGTCAAGTGCTCGCCAAGCAAAAATATAAAAAAGACAATGCATTAAAGCTACAGTATAAAACAAGGCACCTGCTGTATTTTTGTGGAATGTGTGTTTAAATTTCAAAATTATGTCCACTTAAATGCACATATTATTAACCTGTGGTCTGAAGAGGAATGTCAGAACTGGTATTTTGTTTTTGCATATTTGGTGCTGATGTCTAACAAGAAACATTTAACTGTTCAATTGTTCTCCATACAGATCAATATTCGAAAATCAAAAACATAAAAAGCTGTGATAGTTTTTCTTTTTGTTTCAGCCTCAAGGTAATTCTGATTCTTTTAGGATAGATGTGGGAAGGATGTGTGCAGACAAAAACCAGCACCCCAAAGCCACAGGTAAGTAACGTAAGGTAGTGTAATATTTAGCACTTAAAAAGGAAATAAAGTTTAATATGAATATGAGGACAACTTTTGAACGTATTCTTCTACCTCAGAGAAACACTAACATAGAGTGTGAAAACCATTCAGACTTCTTCCATAACCCTAGTGTTGGTGGTTTAGAGTGGTTTATGAAGGGGATATCAGCTTTGCACAGCCAACAAAATCTCACTGAAGGTGTTTTTGAGTCTGATGTTGGCCAAATCCATCATTTCTTCCAGGGGGCAATTGGTATGCATAAGCAACGAGCAAACTGTTGTCCTAACAGACTTAGTGTATGCATGATTCAATGCTTGAGGAACAAAGTTACAATAATCCTGCCTGCATTTAGATGATACAAGTGTGTAACCTACGCCTTAAAATATGACACATACACTTAGATGAATATTCAATCCCACTGCAGAGAAGTGATGAAGAGTAATCTAAACAGCTGCTCACACAGGAAGAAGGGATATAAAAAGCTCTTGTGTTTAATATTCGTGTGCCATTGCTTCACTTCAGAGGAGGATTTGAATTCATTCGTTTTTCCCTGGTGGTTTGCTGTTGTCTTTTTTATTTTTTGGTGTGTTTCCACTGCACAATTATGAAAGTTTAAGTTTTTAAATAAGTAAAACTTATTGAAAGTGTTTAAATTTCTGAATTGAACTGTAGATTATTGGACATATTTCAAACATGTACACCTACTGTATAGCAGTCATAATGGGTTATTTAAAAGTCTTTATTCATTTGTGGCAACTGATTTACCAGCTTCTGAGAAGTGCCTTTGCAAACCATTGTTACTATTAAAAAATCCTAATAAATGAGTGTTTGAAACATAAATAATAATGTAAATGTGGCAGACTTTATACTTGGGATGTACCAATTTGTTAAATGCTCAGGTCAAAGGTGACAACAGCAGTTCTGACTCACAGTAAGGTATAATGCTTGTGCTGAAAAAGGAACAGATGGTCAGCTGGAGCTTGTGATTTCAACAGCTGTTGAATGAGCTTAGTGTTGTGTGGTGTGAGTCATCATACTGTTGAAATGTTAGAGGGGGAAAGGCTGGAAAAAGGTGATACCGATCGCTCTTTTGCTGTCTTCACAGTGAGGACATGCTAATGGTTCAGCTGGCTGAGCTAAGGGGAAGTTAAGGCAACTTTTGGCAGGGTGGTTCCTCCTCCTTTGTCACAGCCTTAAAAAAATATACTCAAGGGCATTTTAAAAGACACTTTTCTTTTCATTTGCATTTTTCCATCTATATCTTGACAAGTATATTTAATTTTCACATATTAGCTTGTAAACATCCTTACAAATATACTAATTTAACAAATTGTATTTCTTTAAAAATCAATTTGACAGCAAAACTCACATATTAAGGTTCCTCTCATTAAATACAGTGGCTGTGATTATTATTAAAGAAAAGAAAAACACTGACCTCTTGTGAGACAGTGATGGAATTGCATTGGTAAAGACGTTTGAAACCCCCATCTAAAGTTTCAGTGAACTCCTTTTAATGTGTTTTTAACAAATCTGAAATGATTAGACATGTTATGGTCTATAATATACTGAATATATAAAGTATATGCATACATTTCTTGAAATCTATTTTCTGGTTTTAACAGTGGCTATCAAGAAAATGTCCAGAGTTTCTGGAGTTACAATCATTCAATGTGTTGAGTTAGTGCCTCTTGGAAAGTCCACACCTGACTTCACCCGGAAGCCAATGGGTACAACTGTTCAAGAAGGTAAAGGGAAAAAACATAAGTACCAAACCTAAACTATTATTATACAATTACAGGCATTATCAATATCATCATCATTATATCAGGAATGTGTTCTCTGAATGTGTTCTCTGATGGCAAGGTAAAAAAGCAATTTTAAAAGCTATGGTTAGTGGAGCACCGCCACCAACTGTTACCTGGGAGCGTAACAAGGGAGATGTCAATGACCCACAAAAGTACAAGACCAGATATGATGCAAGAGCTCGAGAACACATTTTGGAGGTAAGAAGATTTTTAAAAAGCTTAATTGTGTATTGAGCGCTAAAATGCATGTCTTCAAATGTGAATATTGTTTTATCAGATACCTAATGTAAAGCTTGAACATGCCGATACCTACAAGTGCTTTGCAACCAATCAGTATGGAAAGGCTTTCTGCACTGCAACACTCAATGTTACTGAAGGTAAGAGACCCACTTAATATGAAAATGAATTAATTTAATCACTGTCTACCACTTTATCCTGCACATGAGGGTCATGGGTCGCTGGAGCCAATTCCAGCTGACAGAGGGCGAAAGGCGGGAAACACCCTGGACAGGTCGCCAGTCCATTACAGGTCCAACATACAGAGAGGAATAACATATTCACACCTATGGGCATTTTAGGATGTCCAACCTAAATCCGTATGTTTTTGGAGTGTGAGAGGAAACCAGAGTACCAAAGAAAACCCACACATACATGAGGAGAAAATGCAAACTTTTTGCTGCAAGGCAACAGGGCTAGTCACTACTTTCATCGTGTGGCCCTACTATACAAATATTATTAGAAATTGAATTCAAATTATACCATTAAACATTGTAAATGTTCACTAATATTGCTTCCTGCTTTCTTCCAGGTGGTTTACAAAAGAAAGGCCAGACAGGTATGAAGTTTACCCCAGAATAATAAAGGACCTTAAATGTGCTCTTTTAAATTCAACAGTGTGTGTAACAACAGTGTGTATTTAAACCTGAAACCTGCATCTTGTTATTTATTTATTTTGCTTTGTTGTTTTTTTTTTATTCAGGAAATGGACAAACACAGGATTTCAGATCAATGCTTAAGAAGACGTAAGTTCAACTCCATTGTAGTGCATGTGCACTGCTTTATATTATCTAAAGCATGATCCTTTGTTTCAGTGCTGTTGTCACGAGAAAAAAACAACTGCCACCAAAGAAAGAGGGAGAAATAGATCCAAAACTCTGGGAACTGCTTCTCAGCGCACCAAAGAAACACTATGAAAAAATTTGTTTGGACTTTGGAGTGACTGACTTTCGGTGGATGCTGAAGAGACTCAACCAGATGAAGAAGGAAAGGGAAGATGAGCAGGCAAAGGTATGTGTACATGTAACTCATACCAGCTGCACAAGTAATCAGGACCTTATATTGTGAACCTACAATACCTACAATATTGTTGTTTTAAACCAATGAGTTAAAACCAATCAGTGTTTCAAATTGTGACAGTTGGCAACATTTCTACCTACCAAATTTTAAATGGCAGGAATGTTCGTAACAACACAGCACATAAAGTACTTCTTATCAGGTTCAAAGACCAATCTTTAAAAATTGTACTTCACTACCCTCAAAATAAAGGTAAAACTATTAAAAAAGCGTTATAGCACACTTTAAAAACCTAACAATATTTTCCAAAATTAAATCTTCTCTCTTCCCTGTGCTCAATCCTGGCAGTGCCTAAGGTTAAAGCTAATTGTATCTTAACAAGCAAATACCCAAAGCTCTGTTCAAGGCCACTCACAATAATGCTCAGAGCTAAAATAAATTTTGTTTTTCCCTTTGCAGGTAGTAGAAAAGCTTGAGAATGTGAAACAAATAGAAGTGAAACCAAATGGCAGAGCTGAATTTAGCCTTGACATGAAGTTATGGGATCCAAACAGTACAATTACATTATACAAGGTGGGTACATATATATATACATACATACACACACACAAACTCTATGAAAAACATTGTACAATTAATAAGAGCTCAAAATAAAAATGGATTAGTGACTTGTTTTTCTGAAAGGATGGAAAACTGGTGCCATATGGTCATGATGAAAATTCAAAGCATATTCTTAAGAAAATTGGGACAAAGTACATTTTCAGCATCAAAGACCCTCAGCCAGAAGATGCTGGATTTTACCAGGTTGATGTTGATGACGCAAATGTTCTTACAACTGACTTTCAAGGTATAAGATATTTTGCGCTTGCCTTTGTCATGGATGGTGATATTAGCACAAATCAAATTAATTTCATGTTCATACCCATTCTCTCTCTCCTCTCTTAGTGCCTTCTGTGGAGTTCATAGACATGATTAAGGATGCAAAGGCCGTTGAAAGCGAGGATGCCATCTTCCAGTGCGTCCTGTCTACACCCCTTAACAGAATCACTTGGTTGAAACAGGACTCATCACTTGAACATGGAGAAAAATATGAGATCACTGTCTCAGAGGACAAACTCATTCACACATTAAGAGTTAAAGACTGTAACATGGCAGATAATGATAAATACTATGCCATAGCTGGGATAACTTCCAGCAGTGCCTCTCTCACAGTGGAAGGTGGGTAGGTTTTGTGTTTGTTTTTTTTGTTTTTTTTTTTTGGGGGGGGGCGGTTCTATACCTGAGAGTCCATTAAATAATTGCTCAAAACATAAGACTCAGGAGTGTTTTGTATTCCATTGTATTACAGCGAATCCAGATGGCATTAAACGGCATAAGGGCACCAAAACTGGTGATCAGGATGACTTGCATAAACTGGAAATGGAACAGCAAGCTATGCTACAAAATGAAAAAGAAAGACAAGCACAGGTTGAAAATGATGCTGCAGATGCAGCAGCTAATGCTGCACTGGGGGACAGAAGAGATAGGCCTGTTGATGGATCTGGTGATGGTTCTGATGGAAAGACTGATGGGGACAAAAACAAGAACCTCCTTGGAGATGGAGATAATGAAAGTAAAAAGAGTGATGTTGATGACAAGAAAAAGAAGCGATTAAGACCTGGTCCTTTGATTCCCCACACTGTTTCAGGTAAAATCCTCAGCTGCATTGCATAAAGGCCAAGTAACATGCCTGACTGATAGTATTTTTTAAAGGTCCCCACTAAAATGTTAGTGGATGTGTGCATGTGCATCTTTGCTGTCTGGGCCTCTTTTCATTAAGTGTCAGAGATATCCTCTTAAAAGACAAAGTCTAACCACAGAAAAATTAATGTTTGTGACAGAACATTTTATCCTCCAGAGAAGAAATTGGACTGAGGTATGAAAGTGAATGAACAATTTCATACCTCAGTCCAACAATAATAGCCCATGCTATACATCCTTTCTGCTCCAGACTTTGTAAGGTTAAAATCATGTCTAAAAACTCACATGCTAAAAAAACCTGAATTATTTTCCAACAGTGAGTGGGTTCAATAAACCCAATACTTAGGTCACTGAAACTACAGAATCTGATTTGATTTCAAAAAGTGGAAGACTATAGACACAACAAAGTCTGTAACAATTTGTCAGTGTTTTAAACCTGAGAAAGCATAGACTAGATGATTCAGTCAAGATGCAGGACCACACACTTTTGTAATCAAAAAGTTTTCAGGATGGAGGTTCCATTATTTGAGATCTCGACAGAAACTTGCGTGATTAAACGTTATTTTAGAATGTAAACAGACACGGAGTCAGACTGTCACATTCATCCTTGTTGCATCGTGGGCAGCCATGTTCCAGTTCTAAATTAAAGTACGCAACATAAATTTCTCTGTTAATTCATTCTAACTGATTATTGGGGGGTTCTGCTCATGGCTCCAAGTGTTTATTATGATATGAAATAGGGAAGACCCTGATGCATCAGATGACATGACATTGTGTCTGTAAACCCCTCACACTACAGGATAATTTTGCCAGATAATCTGTTCATACCAGCCTTGAAATGGACCCCCACAATATTCGCAAGGGCCAGAATGGGACAAAATCTGAGTGGCATAGTGTGGGGTGAGCATAAAGTAAAAGAAAATTGTCATCAAGATGTTATTACCACTTATTATTAAGATAAATTAATAACTAAACTATTAACTATAGAGAAACATATTAACTCCAGAAACTTTTTTCAAAAGAAAACTAATCAAATTTCAAAATTTTGGATGTTAAAATAAATTAAAATTTAGGGCCGTCATTTTACCTCATCTCCGAAAACAGTCTTCATTTATACGTATTTATGGCTTTTCATCACTTACTAATAATGATTTTATTTCTTACCATTACAGATCGAAGTGTTCAGTTCGTCAGTGGCCTTTCAGACACTGATGCTAAGGTCGGCGAACGGGCAGAGTTATCTTGCAAACTAAGCAGTGCCACATCAAAGGGATGCTGGTATAAAAATGGGAAGATGGTAAGTCAACCTTTTCAGTGGGCTTATGACTATAAACACTGTCATATCAAGCAGTATGTTTTAATCAAACATTTTATTGAATACCTAACTTAAGTTAATTCTAAAACTTGAATGAATATTAAATATTTTATTTGACAAGCTTACCAATGAGGATGGGGTCACAATTGTCAAAGATGGAGCCTGTCACAGGTTGATATTTGAGTGCTGTAAAAAGGATGATACAGCTGTGTATCGCTTTGAAGCTGAAGGACGTAAATCAGAGGCAACACTTAATATACAAGGTCAGAATCAAAATTAGCCACTTGATTTTAATTGACTTTATCATTTGATTATTTTGCAATAAGAGGTGTACAATTTTGACAAAAGACTGTTTCTCTCTGTAACAAGACCCACCAAAAATTGACAGTGACACTCTGGGAGAATTCTCAAAGTCAGTTATTGTAAAGGCAGGTGAAACTGCAGAATGGAAGTTGCCATTCTCTGGTGGTTGCCCAATGAATATTCAGTGGTACAAGGATGATGATGAACTTTTGCCTGCAGTCAATGTGAAGATTGAAACATCAGCTACTGAAAGCCAACTACGTCTTACAAAGTGCCAAAGAAAAGATAGTGGAGAGGTCAAAATCAAAATAAAAAATGAATATGGTACAACAGAGGCAACTTCCAAACTCATTGTAATTGGTGAGTTGATACAAAATCTTCAAATGTTGAATTATTAAACTTAACACCCTTTTTCTTTAAACATGGTATTATTTGTTGTCCTTTGAAAATAGACAAACCCACACCACCACAAGGACCTGTGGACATTGTGGAAAGTGCTGTAACATCTATCGAGTTCAAATGGAAACCACCAAAACACAGTGGAGGGTGCCCCATCACAAACTACATCATAGAACGCCAGCAAGTGGGCCGCAACAAATGGTCAAATGTGGGTGTGATCTCTGGTAGTAACCCAAGTTACAAAGATTCAGATGTAGATCCTGGAAGGAGATACTGCTATCGGATCAGAGCCAAGAATGCAGAAGGCATCAGTGATTACCTGCAGACAGAGGACATGGCAGCTGGTGTACTACGTAAGTCTTTTGTTGGATATTTTATATTAAGGGAAATGTAATTGCTCTTTCATGAAAACCTAGCACCTAGCAACTTTTTGGGATGCAGTCAGGTAATGGAAATAAGCATAACAATAAATTTGATTTTGTTTTTATTTAACTACTTGCCTTAATGTCATTGCTTGACAGAATGTTAAATATCCCACACAGGTTATCCAGGGACCCCAACAGCACCCAAGGTGGTCAGCGCTTTTAAAGACTGCATCAATCTGTCATGGAGTCCTCCATGTGACACCGGAGGAACAAAAATAGTGGGGTACAATTTGGAAAAGAACAAGAAAGGCACAAATTACTGGAGTCTTGTAAACCAAGGAGGGCCAATTACGGGTATGTCTCTCTTGCCGAGTTGCAGAAATATGCTGGGTGGGTGCATACAGAACCACACAAGTGTATGCATTTGACTACTAAGATTTAGAACAACAACTTTGATGTTTAGATATGCAATAAGATAAACTGTTTATTATACAACTAAAATTAAAAACGCAGGCCTACTGATGATACACCTGTGGCCTATTTCAGCCTGCAACTGGTCTTAAGAATGAATCAGTAGCTGTCACTGCTTGCTCTGTAAAACATTTTTGTTCTTAATTTACAACCTCCACAGGTTGATGGTTGGTGGGTCTTTAAACTTGTGGAAAAAAGGTCAGCAAATGTCACTGACAATAAAATAATAAATAATAAAATAATAATTTCATAAGATATATGATGAAGCATAAACAAATAGATGTTAATTTAAATCACAAGGTCATACAAACAAGAAAACTTGTACTGACACATTGCAGTAGTAGAAACAGAAATCTTGATGTAAACACAGACTCAGCAGGAGAAGCAGCATTGGATTTATTATCACTGTATTAATTTATCTTAAAGGTACATTCTTATTTTCACTGTTTCTAAGTGGCCTGTGGTGCTTACAGTGCTGTCCTTTCCAAATTACTAAGCAGGGCTTTACCATGGTTGGTTACACTGTAAGAGTCCATGCTTGGTCTGACTCACCATAAATAAAATATTATTTATTCAGGCCCATGACAACAATGTAATTATTTTCCACTCAGCCACAAAGTATGCAGTAAAAGACATCTTTGAAGGAGCAGCATATGAATTTAGAGTGTCTGCAATCAACCTGTCTGGTGCTGGAGATCCTAGTATTCCAAGTGACACAATAATCGCAAGGAATCCAATGAGTAAGCCAAATAAATAATTTATTCATTTTTTTATTTCACCACAATAAAAATGTAATGACTGATAGTTAACCAGTATGTTATTGATTATGGCATCTGCATTTCTTTGTTTCATATAACTTAATTCTACAATAATTTCAGAGCCCCCAGGCAAAGTCACAGACCTGAAATTAACATCATCTGACTACACCACATTTTCACTGGCTTGGATTAAACCCAAAGAAGTGAGAGGGGTGGCAGATGAAGCCCAGGGATACTATGTGGAAGTTAGAGTGATGGAAAGCCTTGAATGGACACGGTGTAATGCCATGCCCATTATTCTAACTTCCTACACTGTGGTTGGCTTGAAGGCAATGGCCTCATACTGGGTGAGAGTAATCGCCACCAATTATGGAGGTGATGGAGAACCTCAGGGCTTTGACAATTACTTAATTGCCATGCCCCCACCAGGTAGGAGTGTGTGAAACTTCTGTTTCTTAACAGATTCTTTAAGTCTAGGAAAATGAAAGCGTTACCAATTATTTTCAGAAAAATGTCAAGTCATGTTTACTGTGGAAATGCAAAAATTTGGTCTTTCTTCCTATTTACTATCAGCACAGAGCTCTATGCTTTAAAGCAATCCTACAGCTGTCAGAAATATGGCATAGCTCAGAACAAAGAAAAAATGGTCTGCATTACAGCTCTCCATGAATTACTTGTGTATTAAATTTTGTTTCTACAATGTGAAATATAAACAAGACTGGAAAGAACGGGACTTCCTAAGCTCAAATGCAGCAGCTCTCAACAACCGACAACCGGAGCAATTGAAATATGTGGTACAACAAAGTAAAACTGTAATAGAGGACAAATTAATGGTTTTATTTGTTCTTTCAAAAGCAGAAAGTTTCATGAATTATCACTGATACGGTCCACCTCATTGATGGATGGATTTTTGCTGTATAAAAATGGGCTGTAGTAACTGAGTTGGACAAACTGAAATGGACGGGAAAATGAGTAAAATGTACACATTTATACCAAGTGTAGTAATGTAACTAATAATTTGCCCAACTTTATTTAAATTAATTTAGAATTAGAATTTAAAAATAAATTTAATTCTTAATTCTACCCTTACAGTAAGACCAAAATTCAAAGATAAAAACCTGAAGACATTTGTTGTGGTGCGATCTGGGAACACAGTGCGTCTCAACATCAACTTTGAGGTACTATGGTAGAGCTTTTCTTCCCAACAATATAAGCAAAACAAAACATTGTAAAAATTTAAGCAAGATTGATGTCATTTTTATTAACATATTAATCAGTTTATTTGTCTACAGGCCTCCCCACTGCCAGAAGTCTCTTGGTTAAAAGATGGCATTCCAGTGCCTAAACATGTGACAATTACCAACTCTGACAAAGGCTCTCAAATGTTAATCCCCACATCTGAGCGGTCTGACACAGGCATTTACACCATTACTATCAAGAACCTGGTCGGCCAGGAGAGCTTCAATATTGAAATCAGAGTTACAGGTAAATTTCAAACAGCATTAATGCAGTATATTGACAACATTCCACTTTATAAGAATGGATACAGACATACTACAGAAAATGTGTTTGTTTGTTTGTTAGTCTAAGTATAAACTTACATACAGTATAAACCAGTACTTAACAAAGAAATGCCTCTGAAATTATAGACATTTAAATGAGCCAGATCCAATTATACAAACTGCATTGTCAATTTTAAATTGAGACTCCACAAATGAAAATGACCATCCATGATCAAAGAAATCCAATCAGAACCCTTTCATTTAAAAAGGATTTTTCATTTAGACTCCTGATGTGTATACTGTATATATGTGTGTAACAGCATTCTGTTTTAGTTTCCATTAAAAATACCATTTTATAATCAAATAAACAATGGCAGCATTGGCATTGGCACCTAAAAAGAATTCAAACTGAAACCCTGCTAATGAAGCGTTTAATGTTGACCTTCTTTTTGTGTGTCTCTTATTCTAAATCTGACTGTAGATGATCCAAAGCCTCCAGGACCAGTAGAGCTGGATGAGAACATCCCAGGAACAGTGACTCTGTCTTGGTCTCCCTCTCCAGATGAGAAGAGGGATGACAGGCTCCATTACATGATATCCAAACGTGACTCATTAAAGAGAACTTGGAGGACAGTGGCTGACAACCTTTTCAACAACAAGTTCACAGTTGTCGACATTTTACCTGGGTGGGAGTATAACTTCAGGGTGTTTGCTAAAAATGACATGGGCCTTTCGGCACCTTCTGAATCCCCTGTGTTTGGAATCAAAAAGGAAAAAGGTCTCTGTCACAACTTAATTTCATTCAGGTTGCTGTATTTGTAAACGTGTTTAGTTCTGCAAACCTTTAACACATTTCTTTACATTTCAGAAAAGTTCAAAGTGAACATGCCAGAGACTAAAAGCTTGGACCTTGAGTTTCCTCCATCTTTTCTGGTTCCCCTGAAGAGGCGTATAGCTCCACAAGGTTATGAGAGTCACATGAGTTGTGCAGTTACGGGGAATCCAGCACCACGTGTGACATGGTACCGTGACAATATCAGCCTCAACACAAATACCAACTACCACATTACAAATGTGTGTGGTGTTTGCTCCTTGCTCATATTAAGGGTAGGACCCAAAGACAACAGGGAATACAAAGTCATAATTGAGAACAAACTGGGAAGAGCCGAGTGCTCAATGATCCTAAATGTCAGAGGTAATGACATGCGCACATGTTTTAAGAACCATACATCAGTAGAATTACAATGGAGAGTAAATGATTCATCAGTGAAGTAAAATTGTTTCTTTACAGAGTGAAGAGCTGCACCACCTGGACAGAAGCTGAACTAAAAGAAACCTAATTGCATCTTGAATTAAATAAGCTCCATAAAATGACAGCTTGGATTATTTTCTTAAGTCAGTCTATTTCCCGTTAGTGTGATTCACCAGTGCTTAATATTTCTAAATGATTTAGCCTTTATGAGAACCCACTTCAATGTTTTGCATGAAACATGAATATTAAACAGCATGTGTTGCGATGTTGTTGCACTTAAATCTTATGAGATTAGAGTTATTAAATGAAAATGATTTTCATGTCATCAACAACTTAAACATACAGTAAATGGTAATGTGCTGTGTTTACAAAGAGAGCTTATTTAATTATATTATAAAGATTCTGCTTCGTTTACTTACAAATGGAGAGCACCTGGTGCTTTGAAAGAAGTTGATAAAAAGACATTTACAGCAACTGTGAATTATGAGCCATTTTAATAGTACCTTCAAGCACTTTGAAATACCTTGATGTTTAAATGTGCTATATAAATAAAATTGCCTTGCCTTGCCTTCCAACCTACACTGGTATGTCGTGCCAGAAAAGTGACATAAATAAATGAATTAGTAGTACTTTATATGTTTGTTTTTAATACTCTGAATATTTTTGCCACATTTTAGAGAGAAATACTAGTGTTACTTTTGTTATTTGTTATTTTTATTATCTCTTATAGGGCTGGGCCTATGGCTGAAACATTATAATTAAAGTTTCAAAGCAGTCAGTATTGATACTTATTGCTATATGCGAAATCTCAGAGAGACAAAGTGTTTTGCCCATGAATAAAAGTTATGATTTTAAAATCCTTAAAAGACTGAAAACAGCCTCCAATTCTATTACTAAGGAAGGAAGGGGTTATTATTTATTTATTTTTACAGAAATTTAATTAAAAACTGATTGCTTAGTTCAGAAAAATGGGAAATCATTGACGATGTAAATAAATAAAGATTGAAATATATATAAATAAGCAACACAGTAAAGTTACTCTAAAGTGATGGATGTGAATTACCCTATGACTGCAGTTATATAAATTTGCTATTGCCCCAACCCAAGATTGCACATGCAAATTGACAGACTTCGAAACAAATAGTCAAAGCTAGCTTACCTTAGGTAGGTTAATCTACAGCTTTCCTCCTGTGCTTCTGTCATTAACATGGCACTTTCATTAGTAAGTCCATAAGAGTTTCAGTGCTTCTCCAGCTGGATTGTTCATCTTCACTGCCGGAACCTCCACAGTGATGTGCCTCTTCTGCAGCATGTATCCATATTCTGAAGCTAAAGTCACAAGGTGATGCACTTGTCACATGCATCAGGTAGTTAAGATGGCGGACTCACAGGTAATTTACATCATCTTGTCATTGGTGGTGTCCACGAAACTAGTTTCTTCACAGTCGGATTCCTAAACGGTCAAGACCCACTTCTGTACGAACGTCAGTTGTTCTAAAATTAGTTTAAGTAAAATCTACTTTCGTTTAACAGTACCAGTTCCTGTGTTGACTTGAGCACCTAATTTTATCAAAGGCTGCGAACCCGGAAGTTGCGTGTTATGTTTTCAAAATAAAAGTGTGATTTTTTTTAAATAATATATTGCATTTATTTAAAAAAAAATTACAAAGTATGCCATTCATGATATTATATAAAGAAAGATTTTGTTCTGCAAAACAAGACACTTTCTCAAACATTTAAACCCAGTTGTCCCAACTGTGGACACATTTCCTAGTCACTCAGTCTGAGAATTGTTTTTAATAATTCTGCATGTCATCTATTATTACTGGCATTTCATCACATATGGTTTTTTTTTTTTTATTTCACAAATGTATTATTCATTTTATAATTTAACTATTTATGGAAAAATATACCAAAACCTGATTGCTCGTAAATTGTTTGTAACTCATCACATAAGCCACGGCTTGAGCAACACCTGAAAAATCAGCTATAATTAATTTAAAAATCATAACTAATCAAACTACTGTCATGTCTTGGGGTTGACTTGGGCTTGAAATATAGATTAAAATATATGAATGTATGATATGCTGACGTAAATTAGACGTAGACTTTGTAGTTTACGTATAGTGTATAATGCTTTATTTCTATAGTATTTGTGTGGGTCAGTTATTTATGGTAAAACTGTACGTGTGACGAGTGATTGATTTGGTTCTCTTTTGTGAAAAGGTTAAAATACCAGTTTTGGCCAGCAGGTGGTAGTTGTTAACTACCATTATGATGAAAACATTGGGGATCTGAATTTTTAATGGTAGTGTTTTAGTAAAAGGAGATTACAGTTAACAGGGCATACAGCTATAGCTGTATACCTTGCCATGTTATTTGCATACACTCTTATTACTTACCCTGTAGGCCTATTTGTAATTCTTTCTTAACACCCTTGGTCCCCCATTGTTGAAACTGTACAGCAGCATTTCCTTTGCAATAAAATAATGCAGGTTTTACAGATCTTTTACAGAAATAAAATTAAATATACAAATAAGTACATTTACATCATTAGAAGATTAGAAGAACCTAAACACTCTCTAATCTGTCTGATGATGCTTTACTTTTTCCATGACAGAAGTTGCAAACAATACAGCTGTCGGATTCTTGTGTCCACACACACAGACACGCTCCACAGCCCGCCTACTCTCCAGTCCCACCAGTTCCTCCATAGCTCTCACACTTGCTCTTTCATTCTCATCGGATATACAGTGTCCCACCATCACATGACATTCCACTTGAGAGATGCTTTAAATAAGGAAACATGAGAACTCGATTGTATCCGTTCTCCAAGTTTTAACAAGAGATATTTTTAAAGTTTCAGTACTTTGGACCACTCCTCAGCTGCATGTAGCTCCAGAGCAATGTCTTCTCTACTTTCTCATAACAAAGATCAGCCACACATTAAAAAGACGCTTTCTGACTCTTCTCCATCTTCATCCGCTGCCACCACCAGGAGCCTGAGGGTAAGGCTTGAGTGTCTTTCATTTTGTTGTTTAGTAAGAGGAAAAGCTGACATAATGCACAACACAACACAAAAATGTACCTACAAGAAGAAATAGAGATATTTCTGTGTATGTTTTGCCAGAGACTCTTTGGACCTGTTTTACTTGGTTGTACTATTTTTCTGAAGGTGTACATTGGGAAGTGGACTTCCTCTCCTATACTCTCCTATATTCTTGTAGTTGTTTTATCTCTAATCCAAGAGTCCAGTTGCCTTACTCTGTGTACAACCCCTGCAGATACTATGACCTGGATGAGTGAGAATCCTTATCAACAATTTAGACTCCTGATTTGGCCTTTGTGATGTGAAGTAATCATCAGCTTGCTCCATCATTTGAAATATACTCTAGAGTGCTCTTACAAAGCATATGCATTTTACGATCTGTAACAGAAGCAATGTACGGCAGTGTAATGTTTTTCTTTTGTTGTGGAAAATAACACACAGATAATTGCTGATGGTTTTGGTTGCATTTGCATTTGTATTATTTGTCAAATCAAATGCTTTTATCATCAGGTCAGTTGCTTTTCTGGATGTCACATGTTTTTTGAAAGTTTACTTGTCATGGAGATATTCTCAGGTTTGTTTTTATATCTCTGAACATTCTCATGTGCTTCTAAAGATCTGCTGTATCTCTCACAAAATGGCACGTTGATGTGCATGAACAAGAAGGAACAAAACTTTATAAAAGGAAATCAAGTTAGACTTTGCAGTTAGCCTTATCTGTTTACACAGACTAAGAATCCACTGGGGAGAGATAAATGGAGAATCACGGACATCAGTGTGTGAGAGAGGACACAGGAAGAGGGGAAGAAGAGAGAGACAGGGAGAGAGTAAGAAAAAGTAAGAAAGCAGGGATGAAAGACAGGATGACACAGAGCAGAGGGAAGGAGCGACTGAGTGCTTATAAAACTGGCTTGTGGGAACTCAGAGGCAGTATTTATGGATGTTTATCTCTGCTAGTCCTATGGGAAGCTCAAATTTTCCACTTGGTAATAGCTGGTCCGTAGACTCAATGTTTCCCCCATGGGATTAAGAAAGACTGAAGGACAGCAGAGTAACAGGGACAACTCTTACGTATTAGACACTGTTCAGCATCTGTTTATAAGTGACGCCCCTTAATCTAAACCAAAGGTTTTTTTTTAAAGCTTTACACTATATATCATTAAGTACCATTTAGCCAGTACATACAAGTGTCCAGAGAAAGCTGTCAAGGAGCTGACAACAGATTCTTGTGAAGATCCAGGGATGTGCTAATGTCAGTGCAGAGGCATGACACACTGTTTACACACAGTTTGTGACTTAAAGCCCATTTCATCTTCACAGGAATACACTTGTTGTCTCCAAGATTCTGTCGGACATATGGCCATTCACTACTCAGGTTTTTGTTCATAAAGAGGCCGCGTCAATGTCTATAACACTAAATCATAATATAAATATATGGAGTTGTGCTGGAAGTTATATCAGCAGGGATTGTGTGTATCTAAGTCCTGCAGGAAAGATAATTACTTCATATATGTTTGTATTTATGTACTGATTGTTTGCACTGATTAGGTAATACAATGAGTCTTATTAGTTTTTCTCATCATCATCTGGTAAAAATGATGTGCTGGGCCAGTTCTGATACATTATTATGTATGTAGCTGCTATGGTATATGTATATGTATATGTTTACGCTTGTGGCTGCAAGGCTGTTTATAGGCACCATTTGAGCTATGTAAACGCTTACATCAATTAATATGCTTACAATTAGAATACTAGTTTGGTGTTATTAGCACTATACAATAAAGTACAACTGGGGTTAATATAGAGAATTAATTACGTTCCCATTTTTCTGGACTTGATATCAGAAAAGTATTCATTAATTTAAATATTAAGAGGCTGCTTAGCTGAAGGAAAATTGACTTGCTTGTAAGTTGCAAGTCAAGCAAGTTCAACAATGCGCTTATATCTTTTAAATATGAGCACATCTTTTTTAGGTTAAATAATTTTAACCTAAAAATAAAATGGTTGACTTTTTTCATCCTAGAACCACAAGTAGCTGTGGGTTTCAATATAAACACACTTTTAGTCTGATTAAGTCTGTCTGAGGGGAATACACTTCCAATTTTGAATATATCTTGTTCTGTATTACAACTTCAACAACACAGTGTGTTGTTTGCTAAATCCCTAAAGAGACAGAAACACTTTTATCTGATGCTCTTGTCAGCATTAAGATAAGCTTATGTAGCAACTATAGCAGAAGGCTGGGAACTTTTGTTGTCATGGTAATTATAAAAAAAAAAATACTTTTGTTGCATTTTGGAAGCAGTCAACATCATTCTTTAAAACTAGTACTTCATTTTGTGGAACCTATTAAAAGAAACGATGCTGTTGTTCTCTGAGTGTAGATGAAAACTAAAACTAAGTAGAGTATAAACATATATTGACGTCATTTGAACCAAAGTACAAACCAGTAGAGACTAGAATAAATGTCAGCACATACCTTTCAAGTTTAAAAGGCAAAGGTGAATGAAATGTGAATGCTAGTGCCAGAGCTTTTACCTTTTTTGGTAGTGTTTAGTTATCTGTGCCTGTCAGTTTATTTAAGGAATGATATCCACTCTCCTTCACTGTGGCTCAGGGTTTCACATGGCCACATTTTCTTGGAAAACATCTTCCTGGTAGTATCATTATTACACAAGACATTTTTGTCAGCTAATTAAAAATTGGAATATGGATATTTTACAGTAATAAAATATTTGTTTCTACTCTGTGTTTATTTAAGAGGATTTTAGCTCAGTATTGAACTACAGTCACAATAGTGGATTCGATACCACATTGTGCCAAATAAATCTCACACTGAGACTAAACTGCCTCTCAGATGATTGATTAAATCAAGCAGGTTGATGTCAACATTAGAGCTCATCTGCTGACGTAAAGAATGAGATCATGATTGCACTGTTTATGAAACTGTGATGAAAGGTTTCAGCTGTGGTGAAATACAGCTGAAATATTGATTAAGATAACCAAGAGCATTCTTATTCATCCTTAAATAATTAAATTGTTCAGATTATAAATACTTTGTCTGTTCTATTTCAGCATGAGCGACTTTCAAGGTAAGCTTCTCTTTTAATTCTCACAGTTAATTGATACAAAAGACATTACTAACAGAGCTATTGTGTTTTAATTTACCTCTCTTATGTTTTCAGATTGAGTTCCTCTGGATCATCTGATGTTTCCAATGACACAGCAACAAATCATGCTGAATCCTACTTCCTGCGGAGAGAGAACCGACTGTCTGCGAGGAAAAAGGCAGAAGAAGAGACACAAAATGACTACAAAAAGGCAGGCATTGCTAGAATAGTGATGTGATGATCTGTGTATTCATAGAACAGGTGTTTTGCTACTTGTTTAGTCTGAATTACTCAGTAATTTACTGAGTCTTCATTTTAATTCAGTCATTGATTTTTAGAGTAAATAAGTAAAGTTATTTACTTTAGAGAAGTAAATAAGTAAAAGGACAAAATGATGGCTGACAGTTTAAGAGAAATAAAAATAAAAGAGTTCAAGTAAATGTCAAGGGAGTTTGCATTTCCTAAAATTAAAATTAATTAAATTAGAATAATCCGGCTTCCTCCCACAGTCCAAAAACATGCAGATTTGGGGATTAGGTTAATTGGACACTCGAAATTGCCCGTAAGTGTGAATGTGAGAGTGAATGGTTGTCTGTCTCTATGTGGCCCTGTGATGGACTGGCAACCTGTCCAGGGTGTACCCTGCCTCTCGCCCTATGACAGCTGGAGTTAGGCACCAGCGCCCCCCGCGACCCTCAGTGGAGGATAAAGTGGTAGAAAATGAGTGAGTAAGTGAGAGAGTATATTTTATAGTGTAAGCAGTAGAACTGAAGCAGTTTGTCTAAAAATCCAATTGATAAAATTTAAATGAAGGCGTTGACAATAAATTCTGACACAGGATATTCCATGCTGTCTTTCTTTAGTGATCTTAACAAGTTCATATTTTATAGATGTATGAAAAGGCTCTGGGCAGCAATCAGAGACTCAAATCCAGGCTGGAAACAAGTAAACAGGAACTTGTTATGATTCAGGAGCAGCTGCAGAGAGCTCAGGTAATATGGTACCATACATACAGTACTAACTAATGTGCACCTTCCATGTTCATGTGTGTGAAAGAATTGACTTGAAAGTCTGCTGAAGAGGAAACTGAAAAAGTAATTTTGTGCAAGATGATTCTGATTTGTCATTGCACAGGGAAATATCTAACACATAATATTCTAATGAGATATCCCATAATAATGTTATCAAAATGAAATGTGACATGAAGGATAGAAGTTGTACCAGGAAGCTGCCATGTCATTACTGTCAAGGATGAATTTGGGAATAATTTCTCAGCTACCAACACGTCTTGTGTGAGTGAGTGGGTTTATTAGATATTTCATATCAGACACATGTGAGACCATATAAATGAGACAGCTTCAATAACCTTTCATTGCTACAGAAGGGAAATCTAAGAGACTGTGGCTCCACCATGCTCGAGGCAGAAAAAAAGGTACACTAACATAGTATTATACTGAGTTGTTTTATTTTTTCCATTTTAATTTGCAGTATATTTATTTATTTATCTAAAATATCTTTATTAAATGTTGTTCTCACAGGAAAATATGAGTCTTAAAAAGGGGATAAAAGATATGGAAGAGCAGTTGAAGGTAAATGTATATTTTTTATACTTTTTATTTAGGTTGGCAAGTTCAGCAAATCATCTCATGTGGTTTAAATGAAAAAGGCAATTGGGTTTATTAGTATAGGATTATAAAGACTACAGATGTCAGTTTTTTTATTTATTCTTCCATCCAACATGAAGGGTATTTCAACAAAAAGGTGTTTTTGAGACAAATTATAGACCTAGCTTTTTGCTTTTTAAAAATTATTTGTAGAAAATGAATTGTAGCTTGTAACAGATAAACAACAAACAATCAAATCCATGTTTCTGTTCTTAGTGCCAGGGAGTTATAGCTGCTCTGTATGGTGCTTTTCATTTGTCAACATTATGCTCTGTTGGCTGTGGAATGTGTGTGTGCACTTTGACACTGCAGCAAGCAAGCGAGCCATCAGTATTCATCTGTTCACACATATCTACTGTGTTATGCAGAGGATGCAAACAAAAACCTCTTGTTATCTGTGAATGAGAGGTCTAAACAACATGGTCTGAAAATAGACACTTATAACAGAGAGGCACTGTTATAATGTGAATTTAGATGAACAAGCCTGGTCAGTTGTGTCGCTGTGTCATTTAAGTGTGTGTGTGTCATTGCTTTTATTGTGATAAATTGCCCAGATTCATAAGGAACAGCAGCAACAGGGACAGAACTCTGAAATGTAGCCTGTCCTCACTGCAACTTCTGTGTACATGGACCATTTTAAATATTATTAGGATGATGCTCAAATGTTTATTAAATACTTTTGGGATAGACTATGATATTCTATTAATAAGACAAGTTAGTGCAACATTAAATTTGAACTAAGCAACACCTGGTCATCTCCAAAAAGAAGATATTACATTACAAAAAAGGAAATATGTGTATTTTTAATACCAAACATGCAACAACTGAGTTTGTGTCACCCCTCATTTCATAGTTAATGCCATACAAAGCATTACATGGAAGCTGCAGCAGCTGAACACATTCATCATTCCTCTTTGTCTAAGGTGTTTTACAGCAGTCTGCAACCATGTAGCATTACTGCCTCCTCCTGGATTAAATAATCCATTACTCATTCAACATGACACATATTGGCCCTCATGCATTAGGTAGCTGAGAAGGTTCCTTGTATCAAATCCAAAATACAAATCCAATGTCCAAGGGACAACTAAAAAAATGTTTTTTATTACAAAAATTAACATGTTTCATATAAGCTGTAGGCCTTTGGCAAACATCCAGTGTTTTGTTAATTTCTGCTGGTATCAGTATAAGTATAATTCTACTCTATGTCTACTTTAGTTGTCCCCTGCTCTCTGTCTTCAGGTTAAAGCAGAGCTGAAGATGGAGAACCAGAGACTGAAGGATGAAAATGGAGCTTTAATCCGTGTCATCACCAAACTGTCCAAGTGAGACAACAAGAGAGGAAGAGAAGAGGAGGGAATCAAACCAGAAGCCAAATTTGTATATCAATATGGTGTTTGCCTCGTGTTAGACCCTTGTCCTCAGAAAGTCTGTATTTGAGTCATTCCACAATGTCAGTCTGTTGTATTTTTGTGGGAGACATGTTTAGAAACTATTGACTTTGGAGTATTTATCATGACATTTCCTGAGAGAAAATACACTAAATTACATTGTATACTGTATATTTTTACAGAAAGACAAAAGCCAACAAGACAACTTCTTGTATAAAGTTGTCGAGGGGTAAACTGAACAAATTTAAAGAGTCATATCAATAATATCCTGGCATTCATAATACTGTGGCAGGTAAATGGCCATTTTGGTATTGCCATGGAAACTGCAATATTGGATCTTTTCCATATAGTATATGCCCTTGAGCAATCAGGGCCTGTGAGTAATGGATTCCCTGGAGACAGACTTTTACTGTACTACCAATCTGTAATATTTTTTTTAAAAATCTGCTATGCAAAATGTGATGTTAGGAAGGGAAAATGCCTCATTATTTTGCTTTAGTACAATAGCAGGGGTGTGCTTGTGAAAAATCAGTAGCTTTCAACTTACTGTCATTGGCTTTTATCTTGATCTTTTTTTAAACAAGTTATGGCAACCGACAAAACAATCTTATCTTAGTGGCAAATGAAATTATATTTTTGAGGTTTTAATTATATTAAGTGATCCTATCACAATGTTGTGGAAGTCATCTATTTCAAGTTCAAGAATTTAAACTCGCCACGGCAACCGGGCAAACGTCTGCTGATGAGGGTTTAAGAATAAAAGTCTGACATAAGGTTCTAAAGCAAATCTGTCAGTGTTTATATTTAGAGGTTAAGTCCAAAACATCACAATTATGAAATCAATACAATGTATGTACAGTATATCCAGTGTAAGATATTATAAATGATGCCACCTACTGACCATATGAGGGAAAAGCATCCTCTGATCTCATGAACACACCACAGGACAAGGCTACATAAAATTACTTTATTTTCTATGGTTACATTTGGACAACACACACAGATAAGCCCTGACCACATCCCACATTTTGGAAACCTCTTGAGTACTTTAATTTCACAGAGTGATACATGAGTACAAGTTGTTTGGTCTCTTTGTTTTGTCCTTCAATTGAAAATGTGGAGTTTTGTAGGTACTGTATATCATGCAGTTCACAAAAAGGTACAACTACAGACACACTTCTATGACAAGACAAAAAAGCAGTTCCCTTATGTTGTTCATTAAGAGTGTGGACAATGAAGCAGGATGACATTCATCTTTCTAGATGTTCTGTATCATGGCCAGAGGACTGTGACTAAAGAGGAAGTGAATGAGGTTGGCAGTATTGCATTGCAAATGTGGTTCTGCATTAAATAGGGCCAATCTGTGCTCAAGACAGCTTGTAAGACCCAGGAAGACGGGGATTTTGTTGCCTGCATTGCAGAAATGTTATTAAAAACTCATGTTCATATCACAGGGTCATTTGGTCTTATTGCAAATACAGAAAACAACAAATTGAGATCATAGAATATATGTAGATGTATAGTAGATGAGACTGAGCATATTAATGATGGCAAGAGAAGAACGCCGTTACACAAATTAAAAAAAGACTGAAATGACATGTGATACCATTCTGTGGAAATGTATAATAATATACATAATGTCTAATAGAATTTACAAAAATGAAAATATGTCTGCTCTGTATACTCTATGGACATAGACACACACTGAACTGTAGCTACCTTTCATGAAGATTGTGATTGTTCATCTTCATGTTGCAAACAAAGCTTTGACTAACAGTAAATGACACTGACCCAGACAACCAGACGGAGAAAACAAATCCCCACATTGAAGATGTCATAAAAGATACAACATCCATATCTCACAGCATACGAAGGTGACACAACACCAGCTCATCTCACTGAAATCAATTACTTGAAACTGTGTGGTCCCTCATGAAGTGACATCTGTAATGAAAAGATTATTGATAGCTTAATTATCCGACTGGCTCTACTTAAGAAGGCTACATCAATAATCGGCAGAAATAACACTGCATATCCCACAGCTGACTCAGAAATGAAATGAAATAAAACACTGCTGCATACCGACATTAAAAAACTATTTGGTTCACTCTGTTCTTATGTGTGATCAGACATATGAGAGCAGGTTTATTTTAAAAGCAGTTAGATGAGACTTGAGAACTACAAGTCAGTTAAGTCATCCACAGTACCTACATTTGACTAACCAAGACTTGATACTCATCTGGCTAGTGTAAGGAAAGGTAACACTTATGCTACACTGACACAACCACACCACAAAAAAATAACTATATATATATGTATAGTTTACTTATTAATGACCCAAAAAATTAAAAAAATAAATAAATACTGTATAGCAAGTGACCTGGTGTTTCACCTGCAGCCCGAGCATACTGTTACACAGGGTTTTGCACAGAGGACACATACAAACAGTGACAAGAAATAAGACAGTCATGCAGCATTATGGGAAAACTGAGAGGATCTTTGCACATGATTCATAGAGCAACCCTGCTATAGTGACGGGCTTTAATAGAGCCTGTGAACCCTAACATGAATTGTTTCCTAACAATTATCTAGACAGACATTCAGTCCCATTTAGCAAAAATACATACAGTGCATACTGTTTTTTTACTCTGTTTTATTATCAAAAAATGACATGTAACACAAACACACACATACACAATATAATAATGGTTCCTCTTTAAAACATGCTACTATTTACATCATCTTGTAAATTCATGCTGTGGCTTATTCACAAATCTGCACAATGTATTTGTAATGTTACTTTAAGGAGGAAATATGGTGGGTGGACCAAACAGTGTGCTGTTATTACCCATTAGTCATTTTTATTTATGCTGATAAGATCGAGGCTAGGAGCGGCTGTAATAATCAAAATTTCATGAGCATCTGAAAACCAAATTCTTCATACGCTAAGCTTCAACTCTCACATCAGAACTTTTCTTTCACAGTCACCGACACTGACCATTACAGTTCAAATGTGTTCTTTAGAATCAGTGTTAACATTGTTCCCTCATAACGCTAGATAGAGGTGGAATTTGTCAAAAATGTACAAAGTTTTATTTAAATACACTTTGGTGTCTGAAAGAATTTACTTGATCAAAACATTATCATTTGGACTAGCCGTAAAACTACTAAGTTTTCTTTCTGTGAATCATAAAACAGTACCTTTTTAGAAATGTACAAATCGTAAAGGTAGAAATTTTAAAGACAGGATTTGAATCAGAAGAATTCAGCCATGGATAGATTTCCAAATTGAATATGTTACTTGTATAAATGCATTGCTGATTTTTTTTTTCCCCTGTGTTTTCAGTTGCTGAAAAGTCTTTTAGCCTTTATTTGCCTCCTTACCACTGCACAACACACTGATATAGTAAGTTGGTGATGAAAACAGACCATGTTGCAGCACTTTTGTTCCAGGTTTACAAAGCTTATGGCTCATGGACCACTGATCTAAACAGCTGTGAAATACTGTGAGGTATGATACATACTTGATTCTGTAGCTTTTGGTTCAAGCAAATGGTCCTGGATTTGTCTATGTGTGTGTGTGTGTGTGTCTGTGTGTCTGTGTGTGTATTATACAGCATGTTCAATGTAGCACTCTTGCAAACCTGTAATTTGGTACTTTACTTCTTGTTTTTGTAAAAAGTGCAGTCACAGCTTACATTTCAAATTCAGTTCTCTATAAAAACTTCACGTCTTCAACAGAAATCCTTCCTCCCAGTCTAGTTACACACCGAGGTGGGGGTTTGTGTTGTCTGTGTGAACTTCAACATTCATCAAAGAAAGACATGTAATCAGTTTAATGGCTGAAAGCGAAATTCTAAAGCAATTGTTTTGAACGTCATTGGTAAGCTTTCTGGTAACCTTAATTTCCCTCATGGGTAAGTAAGGTTTCACATCCAAGTGATCAACACGGCCCATGACAGATTTCAGATGGCACATTTACAGTGTCCCTGATGACTTATGTAAAAAGTTCTCATTCCTGACAACTGTATTTCCTAAAGTGTCCTATCAAGAAAGGCACCCATGTATTCCTGTCTTATATTTGATTTCTCTAGAAAACACAAAAATGCATGTTAAACCTATAAATGCATAGATGTTACTGTCATAACAGCACAAAACGAAAAGATCAAATAATTGCAGCACCTCTACCATACTGTAAACAACTGTATTCTATGTATCTCCTCCTCAAATGAGGGCTGATGAAATGAACCGATTCTCTTGAAAGCACGTTGTTGCAGCGGTTCGCTGCATACCTCTTTCACTGTCAATTAAACATGTTTGCATTAATAAACTTAAAACAGAACACACAACTCTGTGCAGGAAATAGCCCAACATTACAGTACATTCTTTTGCAAGTTATAGCACATGTATTAGCAAGATGCATTACTGGGCGTGGTAAATGCAGAGCAGTGGGGAGGTAAGTAAAGCATGCTCACTTAACTAAACTAGAGCTCTATTTCCAGTTTCGTCTTCACCAAGGCTTTCATTCAGTGTCAGCACTCTAAGAATCAGTTCTTCAAATGAACAAAAGACCACAGGTCGATCATTCATGAAACTGTCACCTGATAACGCAGCATAATTCCTCTCAGCATACACTATAGTGTGTGAAATGTAATGTTATATAAACAGTTTCTCCGACTTAACCATAACTGGGCAGATATTCTATGATGTCTCTTTTTTGCTGAGCAGTTGCCATCATGACAAGTCGTCATGTGTTAAGTCATGGGATTCATGCAAAGTAGAGATGGGGAGGTTGGGTTTCTGAGTTAGTGCATTAGCTGGTTGGTGGAACTTGTTACTTCTTTGCAGCCAAAGCTGCCAGCTGACCATCAATGTCTTCCTCAGGTTGCAATGGATGCCACTGGGCAATGGGACGGCGTGGATTAGCCAACATGTCAGACCAGTGCTTCAGACCTAAACCAGTCGCCTTGCTGCCCACGAAGATCTTTCCGATGGCATCGTTCTTACCGATTTTGTCGTAATCAAACACTGTGACTGCCACCAAGATTTTCTAAGTAGGAAATGGGAGAGAATCTGTGATTTTTTTTTTTCAGTTTCAAAATTATTAAATTCAGACTGGGTCCTGGTAAAGAGAGGCTTAGATATTCTGAAATAAATCAATCAAATTAATTTATTGTACTGTACCTGCATCTGTTCTAGAGGGATCTCAAAACTGAAGGATTCATTGTAGTATGGGTTTAAGGTGTTCTTCTTTACCGTAGTCTTCTTCTTCTTCAGACGTTTTCCTCCTTGCAGCAGCTGGATCTTGACATAGGGATCTGAAATGATCATTGTATAATCAATAACATACACACAGACCATCGATGCAAGATCTTATAATGTCATTTGCGGATTCCCTGATATGTCAACCATATCCACAGCACTTTTCTTCCACTGCTTGGTCTTTGCTAATAATGATGCTAACAATGTGCACAAGTTCTGAGAAGTTAATTAGGGTCAGAGATGTTGGCTAAAGTAACAGTAAATCAAGTCACATAGTGAGAATAAAATCATTTCTTTTTCATACTAGAACAAGAATAATACACTAATCTTATTCAAAAATGTTACTGTGTTTCATCTCTAAATCCATGTCAGCACTTAATGAATCTGTGTCTGTGGTCTTGGGAATCATCTTCTTGTCTTGATAATTAAACATGCACATTTAACCCAGGTGTGCAGAGGTACATTTCCACAGTTTTTTAATTTAAGAACTTTAAGTCTGCAATCATAATGTCATTTTTTTTTTCTCTACCAGATAATCCACAAGCATCCATCTTCTTGAGATTCTTTGCCTCCAGGATACAGACAGTGAGTTTTCCAGCAGTGGGGACATAACGGAGGGAGATGCAGATGTCTCCGAGTTTCTCAGGCTGAGCAGTGAGCAGAGAGAGAAAGGACAGAATTAACACAAACAGCTTGTTTTAGGATGAGTTGTCAGCTGTTTGCTTGACTAATTTTAAAATGCTGTCTTCTTATCCTTGAAGTAACATTGTCAAAATGTAGGGTAATTTCTTTTTTGTCTGTCTGCCAGGACCATGTTTTTCAAAAAGACTCTTTTATCTCGATGAGATGTTCCCGTCAAAAAAAAAGTCCAACATGCCTGAAAACAATAATAACAACTATAATATAATAGTTCTTATAATTTAAGGATTTTGGACAGTGTTGACATTTCCAACATGAGATCCATTTGACTACGACTGCAAGTTCTTTACCTTTGTGTTATTTCAAGAGAACAATTTAAATACTGTAAGAAATTAATATTTTAAGTCTCTTTAAATATCTTTATATTGATTCACTGACTAAATGAAATTAAAAATTAAAGAGATCCCATGAAAAGAGCAAAGTCAGCAATATGTGTGTGTTTTGTTGTCGCTTAGTAAATATATCACTTTAGGACTTTTCCAAGTCAATCCATTTATACCAAAGTCAATATGTGTTTATTAAGTATAATTTTAGTATAAAAGAAAATGAATTCACTGCCCACTGTGATATCTTTGGAGACATTTAAATGATGAATAATATAAGCTGTGTGCTCTAGGTTATATGTATAAGGTTACACTGTTTATTTGAGTGTACTCTATATTCTATCTTATTTTGTTTTTTGTTTTTTTTGACAGTGACGAAAATAAAGACTGTCACCAGACTTGGCCACTCTTTTTAGTCACTTCATCACAGCACCTCCTCTTGATCGGCACTTTCCAAATCCCTCCACTCCTCGATCGGCCGTCCAAGGTCGATGGTGTTCATCGGAAGCTTCACCTCTCCAATGACGTCATGTTTGGAAAATCGGTCATAATCGTAAACAGACATCACCAACGTCTTGCCTCCGAGTTCCTCATAGGGCACCTGATCGGAAAATACATAATGGTGTTCTTTAACCATTGTCAAAGAAGTTTTCTGAGGAAATATTTAAAAAACAAAACAAAACAAAACAAAATACATGACAAAAGAAGCATACCATTGAAGGACAGACAGCATTCAAATCATATTAATGGAGTCAAATATATGATAAAATTTAACCATATAAGAAAGATTATTAAAAAAATATTCTTCAACTGACTGAGATTAACTCAGATGAAAGCATTATTAATAAACAAATAGCCAACCAATGGTAATCTCTGTGACTCTATGTGATTGGGAGAGAGAACATTTTTCTCTTTTTTTGCTGCTGCTGAAAATTTGCAGACAGGCAGCACTTCTAATATGGCCCAGAGCCACTATATGGTCTCTGTGGACCCTATTAGCCAGGACAGGAAAGAGCAGCATGTTGGCTGCACAGGCCAGTGTGATTCTTAACATTCAAATAACCTTTCTGTACCAGAACTGATGCTCTATATCAGAATCTTACCTTGAATACAAATGTTTCATTGAAGACGGGGTTCAGTGTCTTCTTATGCACTTTGGTGTCAAACTTCTTCTTCTTGTCAGGTAAGAGAAGAACTCTGACATAAGGATCAGATGTTCCCCCTGAGTCCATAGACATGAGGTCTGCAGCTTGAAGGATGCCAATCGTGAGCTGGGTGTGGAGAAGAGGGTGGAATGTGGAGCATTAAGAGCATTATTTTACCAGACAACGTCCTCGCTTTGTTAGCTCTGTTGTTGCATCAAGGTCCCTGTTTCAGACTGGTGATATAACACAATCTCAAACAATCACAAACTTTTGCCCTTGCTGGGAAAAAAATCGAAAGTCTGAGTTTTCTTCCATGGCACACAGTTGACAGACCTTTTCAACATCTCAGGTATAACATTTGACAGGTAAAGTTGACAAGATTCTGCTCTGTTTTTATCTTAATTCAAGTTTTTTTTTTTTTTTTTTACAATGAGCACTTACTGGTACTATGAATATATTTATTTAATGTCTTTCATCTTTTCCTGATTGAGGCTGAGAATGTTGTCAGGTTAAGATCTTAAATTAATAATGTAATTCGGCATTTTCAGAAACACGTATTTACTTTTTCTTGAGTGCTTAATGAGATGAATAATACCTTATATCTGTTTCTGGTGTTAAAAGAACCTGACCAAAAGCAGTATACATGTAGATACAGCCTGTGACCGATTGGTGCATTTTGCCATCTAGCAGAGCCTCCATTACTGTGATGGTCTCAGTGAGTCACTGCCTGTGACAGTGACAGCAGCATTAAAATGGTGGACATGTTGGTCCTCTGCCTGCTGAGGGGGCCTGTGCAAAGAGTACAGTCTTATACACAGACATTTTACAGATTTAAGAGAGTTACATTTTTTCCACCACTGTTGGAGCAGCTCCTCCCAGCATCATCAACATTGTTGTGATAAGTAATAATAAATGGCACAAAACAAAAGTGTCCGGTTATAATAGAAAACTGTTCTTAAGAGAGTTTGCATTCAAACTCAGTAATGGTGCATTGCTCATGTTTGCCAGGTTAGATTTTAAATCATTCTCCTCTGATGCTCACAGTTAGTATGTTATTATTGTTTAGTAATGCTGAATGGCAAACACAACCCATAAATACTGTATGTTCATGTAAGTGTATAATTTAAGTGCATAATCATTCAAAAATAAAAATTTAAGGTTTCTGTAGCCTTAGAATAATACTTTATATGTTCTTTAGGGAAGGACCTTGGTTTGAAAAGGCCACCATCTTTCACTGCCCTGTTTCTACAGCAGCCAGAACAGACTTAGAAGTCTGCTATGCCAAGGCTGCTGTAGTTCCCTGACACCCCACAATTACTAATATTATTATTATTTTAATGCTTGAAAACTGATGCAAAAGCAAACATTTACAAGATGAACATGACAAACCTTAGTGTTCTCAAAGTCATAATCGATAGAGTATTGAAGCTTCCCCAGTTTCTCTTGTTCTTTCTCTTCTTCCTCTTTTTCTTCCTCAGTTAATCCGGTCTCTCCCTCGTCATCGTCGTCATCCTGGTGTTTCTGTGGTTTGAAAGTTAAAAAAAACAAAAAACAAGATGTGGTGTTAAAGCTCGGGAAATCAGGAATCATAACACAGGGTTCCCCACAACAGTCAGCATGCCACAGACAGTGGAAATCCAAGTTTTAAACGGGAGATACATGTTTCGGTTACTGCTTACCTGCACAGCATCTGATGATAATCACCAGGTTTTTTATTTATGCGTTGAGAAATCTCTATTGATACCATATCCAAATACATCTTATACTTCTGAGTATAACTGGGCACGCCTCATCCTCCGTGTTTTGGATTATCGGGCATTTCCTTGGACATGCTTGTGCAGTACAGTGACAGCCAGAGTCAGAAGAGGCATTGCATGCTAGTTCCACTAAGAGGGGTTTTATCAACGAAGTTAAATGTTTGCATTGTTCTCTTGTGTTTTTAAAGGGCTTTCATTTCACTACATGATCAGGGAATTGGTCTTTGCATAAAAACCCCGAATGAACTAGCTCACAACAGCAAATGCCAGTGCATATTAAATGATAAAAGGCAAGTAAGACATACTATTCAGGGCAAGGAGATGGTTTTAATACATCTAAAATGTTTGGCTGAATTGAAAGTGTTATTTTCATTAAACCACATGACAAGTTTTACAATCCAAAACCCCTTTAACCTGCACATCTTGTTTCACCTCTAAATTAATGTGGCACCAATTAGATGCCTGTTTCCTCAGCTCACATTCATTACAATAAATGGTTCAGGATTAAAGGGCACAGCCAGCTATTTAATATTGTTTCAGCGTTCGAATAAATGCCTCATTGTCAAGATGACCTCAACTTTGTTTGTGTATCTCTCTGTCAGGCCATCCAGTGTCGCCACATTCTGCCTCCTCCTCGAGTGCTACAACCAAAAGTGTGTTTGGCTCTTCATGCAGTTTTTATCATCACCGTGTCCATGTCTCCCAAACAACCAACCATGCCCTCAATTACATGCATAGATTATTAGTTTTAAAATTGTCTTGCACATCATCTCTTACTCCAATACTTTCCATATTGGTGTGAGTTACAGTTACATTGTCCCAGGAACAATGCGTTCGATGGTTAGACTCTCCTCTTTGGGGTTTATGGAGCATATCATAGCTTTCCATTATTACATTCTCAAGCTGTCATAACAAAAAAAAAATACTTTTTTGGGTGGTAAAAAAATAAAAAAAGCAAAGGAAGCTACAACTTTCATTCCATGAAACCCCCCTCTGCCCCAGGGGGCCAGAGAGTGTCAACATTAGCTGTCCACCTACCGTAGAGTGGGAGTCCACCACAGTCAAGAAACACGAGGCACACAAGACAGACACAAAGCGGAAAAAAGAAAGGAGGGGAGCAGAGAAAGGAAGAGATTGAACTCACAAGACACCAAACACACTACAAAAAGAGAGGCAGTCAAGACCACCACTACCACCACAATTATGATGAGAAATGACACCTTTGTTTTCGGCTTGTTTTCACATTGTAGACACAAGTACTTGGTGGCTTTAATTAACTGTCACTGGAGCACCGGGCAATCTATGGTAATGTCAGCTGATTAGCCATCAAATTAATAAGTGGCTTTTCTAACATTCATCCTTTGATTTTCTTTACTTTGCTTCCAAAAGTCCCTATATTTCTACAAGCCTCATTCTCTAATCCAGTATCTTTACTTGTAAATTGCAGCGCTGTGTGCTTGCGACTATCGACCTCACGGTAGTCAATATTCTTTGCCACCTTTTTGCAAGGCATGTCATTTTTCACCACAGGCCACAATGGAATATGTCACACATTAAAATGAGCACAATGACAACATCAAATAAAAAGGAGTGGAAGAGAGCTCTCCTTGTGTCCTCTACAGCCTGGCCTAATAGAGCTGCTGGTGAAAGATCAAATGTGGTTAGCTGGAGACATTTAGATTAACAAACAAACTCAATAATCTATGTCATAAATCATAATAAAATCATTAACAAATAACTGAAGGGAGCACAGAGGCAAAGCATCATCCAAAACTTCCCTGACAAGCACAAAGCTTCATACCTCGCCACCCTGCATGTTCTTCATGTTGAAGCCATCCTTGCCCTTCTTCCCTTTCTTGTTCTTCTTCTTCTTGCAGCAGCATTTTTTGATTATACAGAAGCAGCAGGTGAGGATGAGTAATGCGGCCACCACTGCAATGGCAATCAGAGCCCATGGAGGCACTGCCAGTGTCAAAACAACAGAGAGAATTAAAAATCAAGACTGAGTAACACATACTGTGTGTAGGTAATTTACTATATGAAGGGAATTCTTTGACAGGGCTGCTTACATGGGATTTTATCAATTTCATTCAAGAATTTACTCTTGATTTCTTCAAACATGTCATTTTTGTTGATCTCTGTGTTGTTGGAGCCAGAAATGTCCAGCGCTGTGGTGGAGATGGCAGCCGGGGTGGGAGCCATGGTCACGGTGGTGGCACCGGTGGGTTCAGCAGCCGCCACATGCTGCGGTTTTCTGAACAAGTTAAACTTCATTGTCAAAGACTAGGTGCAGCGTCCCTGAGACACACAGAGATCGGACAGAAGAAAAATAAACATCAATAAAAAATGTCACAACCTCATTTTTAATTTCATTAATGTCAAAGTGGTTGTAGTACCTTAAATAATTGTGTTTTACCTAAGGATCCTCATTGCTTCCTTAATTTAGTGGAAAATTTAAACACATTTAAATGTTTCTGATAATATAGAAAAAAAATAGTAAACAGATGTGTAACAAACCTGTGGAATCTGGATCACAATTCTGATAACCACTGAACTGATTCATCTTTTAATTTTCTTTTTTATTTGTCTGTTTTGTATAGGATGGAGTGAGGGATTTATCACCATCATCATCACACGTGAATGAACACAAATCCTCCGAAGAAAAATGTTATAGAATGTAAAAGCCAAGCTGCATACATTCATTATGTGGATGATGTGACAATATACTGTTTGTGCGAAAAATGAGCAGATACTGAGGTAAGTAGTCCCCAGCTTTTTACACTTAAATTGTCAGTCGCCCCCTGTGGACACCTGAGTAATTACACTACAGTGGAACTGCCCGCTTTGCAAAACAACACATTTTCTACAGCACTACAGTAGGTTATGTGTTGTTTATCTTTCTTTTACTGTAGCAATACTAATCCAGACTGCATGCAGGAAACTTGGAGGTGTGAGGTGAAGACAGAGGCAGATTGGAACTGTCTCACTTTACTCACACTGGGCGTTTCTTCTGCATCTCCAGCCCAGTCATGATGTAAAATGTGTCACCGTGTGCTCAGTGCAGCAAACACATATACAAATCAACTGCTGTACTTAGTAACACACAGAGAGTTTTGTGGAGACGAAAGGCTTCATCAGTATTGTGTGAACTCATGTGACAATGGTCTGAATTCAACAGATGCAGACACTACCGCTTTAAGTGAAAAATTACCATAGCTTCATCTTTGACATACAGACATGGTAGTTGAACAATCTTCTGAGCTAATTCTTAATGAGAGAGCAAGTGTCAGAATAAGTCAAACTATTCCTTTTACTGTTCCTGTTCCTTCCTGTGTGGCGTTCACATGTTTTCCTTTGTGTTTCACTTGGGTATCAAACACACATTACAGGATTGAGTTAAGAAATCAGTCATTTCGTCAACAATTTCTGAACATTTAACACCAAAAATGTTGAATCAATATGGGGGATTTTGGACGAAAAGATTTTACATCATTTTATTTTAATAGACTTATAGGCTTTTACATTAGGAAACTATGATGCTCACTCAGACATTACATTTTGTCACGGGCCTATTTATAGATCAAATTGATTTGCTGGTGGAGAAAACAAAATGTAGCTTACATATGGGACCTATTTTAGCTGAAGTACAAAAGAACAATTAAGTAAAGTCAATTTTACAAATCAGACAATAAAGCTGCAGTCTAAATCCATCTCATCACAAATGTGACCTCACAGTGGTTTGTCCTTTTTTTTCGTCTCTGGAAATTGGATCAGCTGCCAACAATTAACCACGTAAATTTACCTCTCAGTCTCAAGTGAACATTATATTAGTTTTTCTCATCTGTCTTACAGTAGCATGACAACCAATGGCAGCAGCATGTGCTGCTGCTGGGAGCACTTGTCAACAATAGCATCAATTTACTTTAGATTAAATTAGTTGGTACATTTACTCTGGTGCACAGAAAAATGATTCTTCCCACTTTTAGTTTATTTATTCCATCTGTTAAAATCAACAGCAGTTTGTTTTAATTGTTTGAAATTTTTATTGTACTATAAATTCTAGTCTGCCAGATATGATTTTCAATTCAAAGCTGATCCCCAGAGGATGTGAAGGTCTAGTTCTTGCTCACATCACTTGTTACATTATTCTAAAAGTTTATTATGCATTTATAATAGTCTAAAAGTGTATTGCCTACCCCAGCCTGAATACATTTTGAATGAAGTAGTGAGAGCAGATCTAAGGGCCTATGTAATTCACTCTTACTGACTTAAAAAAAATAAATAAATAAAAGTGAAGATAAAATAGTTTTTTTTCTCACATGCGTGTCTGTTTTTGTGTGCGGGCCTGTGTGTGTTATCACCTTCTCAAAGCCTTAAAAGAAAATGGTCTGTCAGTTTGACAAACATTATATCCACTGTTTGAAATGAGTGCAGACAACAGATAAGGGCAGGGTTTCCACAGATACAAACACAAAAATTGATTAGTAAATAATACACTGATGAATAATAATTGTGTAAACACACTCACAGTGTGTGAGGGGGCTCGTGTATCCAGACATAAATGTGATGATTTAACCCTCACTGACTCACAGGTCACAGATCAATACATATTTCATGCATGTGTATTTGAGTGTTTCTTTCATTCTCACAGGTAGGATATGTGCTGTGTGCACACGCCTGCAGATGACATACAGTACAGTGAAGGCTTTTGTGCTGTGGGCCAACAGATCTTTGTTGCTAAGCAATCCTGATAGTGTCTATCAGCCATCCAGGACTGCCCACAAACCTGCCTATAGCCAAGGTGACTAGCCAATCAAATAACAAATTGGATCAAGGCCAGTGTCAAGTCATTGCCTGAGCCTTTTGTATCATGGGCACAATATGAATGCCAACTGCTACTGCTCTGCTGTGATGTACTGCGATTATAATTAAAGTTTTAACTGCAGCAGGGCCCCCCCCCAAAAAAAAAAAAAATTAAAGCCATTTTACAAAAATGCCTCACTCAAGAAATCATCACCTCCAGTTACTGGTGAGGAAACATGGAAGCACCTGAAATGCACACAAAACCAAACAAGTCCTCTAACTTAGTATAGCACATTCTTGCTGCCACGAGGACAGAGGCTGAATGCAGATACACAAAAACCTCTTTATTGTTTAAGTGGCTAATATCACCTAACATTACTTAGCCTCACACACACATGCACACACAAAAAAAAAAACGGCTTGGGCACATCCTCATGCACGAGAATAAAAAAGTAGAGAGTACAGTCACAGTGTGATAGTTTACTTTCACTCACATATAGTTTGTGAATGCAGAACACACCATGTCACATCTCTATGATCTGATTACATTCATGTCACACAACTGCACGTCAGTATCAAATACCTCCTGAATCAGAACTCACCAGTCAGATGTGGTGTTCCTCTTCTCGAGGTGGCCCATCCAATATCGATTACTGTTTGGGCTACAGTTGCTCACAGCTGTGGTAACATAGTCTGATCTCTCCCATAATCAGAGACTGCAGTCTCCTCTCACTTCGCTCCACTGCAGTACTACACCCCTCCTCCTCCTCCTCCTCCTCCTCCTCTTACTCCAATGCACACCGTCTCCCCCATTTTCCACCCTCCTCTGTCACACACCCTCCCCTCAATGTAATGCATGCAGCCTCTCAACCTATTTCTCTCTAAACACCCCCTAACCTCATTTATGATTCTGCTCACACAACTGATGCAGCATGCCACTCTTTGGTGTAACACTGGAGGGTAGTTGTAAAAGATCTAAATGCACAAGTGGTGGGGCCTGGGGTGTCGGCGGGTGCATTCGAATGAAGCCACAATTTGTACAGTTCAGAACAGCATCACAGTGGGGAAGACAATTGTAACAGTAGCAGTGATGACAAACTTCTGGCTTCACAGCATCAGCTCCACAAACAGTACATGGTGCTGGGCTTATACAAAATTAATTGGATCCCAATAACCGATCTCAGAAATGTCATATATATGATCCTCTGGAGGGATCTTCACTTGTTAAACCACTGGGACGGACAAATGAACCCAAGAATAATTAGATGCCAGCGTTTTTCTGACGTCTCAGGAGACTCGTCAGTGATGACTGGGAGGGAGAAGATTGCAAAGCATCTCCTCCAGTTACAACACAGAAAATTCAACACCGCAACATCGAGTTCAGACCATTAAATGCACTAAACAAGTGATGTGTGACCAAGAAATCGATGCAAATGCTCAGATGTGTGAACCAGGCTTCAGTATGACGCTCTAACATAAGCTTGGGCTTGTGTTCAATCTGCATGATACACTGCTATTACATCAGCATATAGTTACTTCTGTACATACAATATGTATTTAAGTGGTTTTCATTTCCAGTATTCAATATTTTCTCCTGGATTTCAACTAAAATCCTCTTTTCTCTCCACTGGGAAATACCTTTCTGCGTGCTTATTTTCAGCTAGCACCTGTCAGCAGCTGCAGTAAGGATGCTCCTCTCCATTCACTTTACCATGCAAGGACCTGCTTCTGCCAGAGGGGGGCAGAAATCTCATAGAAATTTGCTGCATCACAGACACATTAAAAGCATTGCTTTCCCCTTTTCTACTAGTGTGCTGCAAAGTTGGGCCTAGAGATATTTGTTTGCCATATTCTCCCACTTCATTTCATCTGCTGGGAATAATTTTACAATAGTGAAAATGACACTAATTTTCACTATTTTACACAAAAAAATGTAGTACCTTTCACTGGAGCCTTGTACAAAAGAAAATAAACTCAAACAACTCAAATAAAAATCAAGTATCTTGAAGTATCTTGAGATAGTGAAGTGTATGTGATGTGATGAGTGAAAAGGATGTGGTCTGTAAGAACTGCAGATATATTTACAGGTAGCAGACATGAGAAATAGAATTACATGCTTTGTAAATGTTCATTTTTTTAATGTACTTCGAACATTAAACTGCTTTAGAGGAATAGCTTTGTAAAACAAACTTTCTCAAATACAGGGGGAGACAACTAACCTGACTTTTTTCCAACTGGTTACAAAAACACATTGACCATAGAATGGCCAATAATTAACTAGCCCATGTAATGTGACATTTTTGCACTTAACAATTTGCACATACCAAAGAAGATATCAAATGATAATTAGTCAGTTCTAGAGTTTCTGATAAGTATCTCTGTTAACTTCAGACATAATTAGCTTGCATGAAATAAGATAATAATAATAATAATAATAATAATAATAATAATAATAATAATAATAATAATAATAATAATATGTAATAAGATAATATTATGATATACATTTCAAATTCCCTCACATTTTTGTTTATTAAATGTTTACATAAGGTTTTATGACTTTCAAATTCCCTGATGAATTGTAGTTTTGAAAATCTCTTTCTCTGATTCATTCTCTGATTCTCTGTCATACTTTATGTCTGATTGTTTCTCATTCACAGTGAGAGACAGAGACACAGTGGGACAACATGGTTGGGCTTCTCTTCCTCCCTAAAATAGTTCAAATGTTTATTATTTATTTATTTATTTACTTACTTACCGAGGGTGGGACATATTCAAAGTCCTGAAGTAGTTGTTTATGGTTTAAAACTGCAACTGCTTGTGAAAGGACACACTCCCAAACTCAGATTTTTTTTGTATTGTCTCAATAAAAGCTGCCACACACTGAGTAATTATGTACTGCCATTTAATGCTTATATTACAGGACTGCATTTTTGGAAAAGCCAACTTGGCAACAAGAGTTAATTAATTTGCTCAAAGATAGATTGGCGAATAAAGTGAAAAAAGAAATAGAGAAAATGTAAATGGCAAAGTAACTCATTCATCTATAGATTTTTTTTTAAAAAAAGCCAGTATGTATTAAATATTAAACTTTCCACACTGTTCTAAGTGAAATCAAGCTACATTACAACTAAGCTACAAAAACCTTTTTAGCCTTTTCATTTTTTTTCTACTTAGCTTAGACTGATGAAAATTCCCCACTGACTCTCATCACTGTCTTCAGAAGTTGCTGTTAACTGACAATAGAAATCCACATAATCTAATTTATCAACATTTGATACATTCGATACAATTAAGTATTTATAAGGTTGGGGTCAGTAAAACATACTGAACATACATTTCTTACAGCCAATAAAGAAAATTATTGGAAAAAATATACTTTTTTGTCTTTAATTCCAGTGTATTGATGACACAATCCAAATGAAAAGGCAGAGGAGATCCCTTATAATGGTGAACCTATGACTCTGCTGTGTGCCCACCAGGTCAAGGTAGCCAATCCCCAATGCTCATTGTTAATTGGACACTCTAAATTGATCCCAGTGGGTTGTGTCAGGAAGGGCATCCAGCATAAAAACCTGCCAAATCATGAGTGCGGACCATCCACTGTGGCAACCCCTGGACAGGGAGAAGCCAAAAAGAAGAAAAACAATTCAGAATTTTATAGAGTGCACGTCAATGGAAATAACTTTTATTGCCTCAAAGGGGAATTTGTCTTGCACTAAGAGCATAAAAACCACATAAACAATAAAAAGACACCATCCAGTACATGCATCAAACCATCAGCAAAGCATCGAAGCAACTAGAACCATCAACAATAAGATTAACATTAAAAAAAAAAGTAACATTTGAGCAAGGCTGAGTAATGCTCTTACTGTACATACTACTACAAATTTCTAAAATTAATTGTCCTGGTCTGCCACACCGATTCTTTTCTTGACTCAGCAGCTTTCATGTCTGAGTTTAGTGCAAGGACACGATACAGCTGCAGCATCAATATAGCAGTAACAGTGGTGGCAACATTATCCCATTTGAACTCCCACTGCATTATGGGATACTCCAGCACATAACTCACTATTTATCTGAATGAGCAAACCTTTCCCCTCTCTTGCTACTAGCCACTGGCTTCACAGAGGATGAATCACGCTGAATGACTGTGCTGCACTGGGACGTCCAATACAGCAACACAACCATGATCAAAGCCCCAGATGAGGGACATACTGTACATGAAGAGACAGCTGTTTATGCTGTTGTGCTAGGACATTTTAGTGACGATTTGTCTTCTCTACGAGGCGGCAGAGTGGATGTGAAAAAGACTGCACCCTGTCTGCTCCTGCAGGGAGTGCTGCAATGCAGGGGTGCAACAGAGAAATGCGAAGCTAGAAGGCAGTTTCTCCGACAGCCGGCTGCTCACACTCCTGCTCTCTCCTTCCACGCCTCGCTTATTCCTCTACTGGCTGCTTTCATCATTTCTTTTCCTTCTATTCTTCCACCCCCTCTAGACTATCATCTGATGTCCCTCGCTCTCTCACACGCACACACGCACACACACGGCACTGGTCTTACTGAGACCACACAATACTGCAGCATACACAACATAAAACAGAGCACCATATGGTCACAGTAGGCATTATGCAACTACAAAAATTATAGGAATGATTGTGCAGGTCTGTGTGTGTGTGTACCTGGTATTCCTTATGTAAATCTGTTTACACAGTCACATTATGGGGACAATAATCAAGTCCTAATAACATAAATTACTACATTTTAAGGTGAAGACATGCTTTAATGTTATGCTGAGGTTAGGGTTAGGTTAATTTTAGGGTCAGGGTTAGGGTCAGGGCACTAGTAATTATGGTTAAGGTTAGACTAAGTCTCCAGGAAATGAGTGGATGTTAAGGGGATGTCCTCTGAAGTCATGGAAACCAGTGTGTGTGTTTGTCTGTGTCTGTGTATGTCTTTCTCTGGTAAGAACATGTCTGGTCCCCATTTAGCAAAAACATGTTTCCGAGGATCTGGTTAATGTTAGGATTAACATGTCTATTGGCCAGGTTACATTAAGTTTGGGCCTTAACTGATCATGGATGAGCTTAGGATTTTGTTAGGCAGTCCAAATGAAAGGCAGTCAGTGCAGTGTCCTAACAAGGGTCAGCTTCATTAATACCTGGGAATGAGACCAATCAGCTATTTTAAGCTTTAAGAGCTTAACAACTAAGTAATGACACTAAAAATATTTGACTTCAGTTTGAATACGGGAAGTCATTCAGCCCCAAGAGAACCATTTAAAGCTGCACGGTTATTTTATTTAAATATATATATACAAAAAAGACTTGTTAGAGCAGGAGAAACTGAGCTGTAGTAGCCATAACCATATTAAGATCCTGTACATAATCTCACAGATTTATTATCTCCTAATTTTTTCACTCTTTGTGGGGTCATAACAAACACTATGTTTTTAAAAAAACATGCTGGTATGTGTGGGTAGACCGTTTATGAAGTTAATGTCCTCCAGGGTTCAGGTCATTATTAGTAAATGAATGCTTTAGTATGTATTAGATTATGAAAGAATTAGAACATGCTTCTGATCAAAAGGATAGTAACTAAACACATAATATATGCTCTAAATTTCCCCTGTGAAAACTGTGACGCCCACAATCGTTTCCCTCCATTGATGAAAAACATAACCAAGACAATCACATAAAGGTGTGTTTCACTGGCCGGAGCAGAGGTGTTGCAACAAAAGCAGACAATCACATTACAAAGAGTTCTAGTTCACAGCAGGAAAATTAACATCTGAATTTTTATACACAACTGCGTAGGAGAAACCCACTAACTACACCCAGTGCCATATTTCCCACCATTCCTTCCAGGAGCAGGTCTGTTTTCTTATAACAGGCAAATCAGGGAATGTCTTTCCCAGTCATGTTGTTTGGAAACATGCAGTTGAGTCGCAACAACTCAAACTGATTTTTGACAGACAGACTTCCAACAAGCATGGAAGGCTAATAGATAGGAATTAGGTGGAGGGAGAAGTCAAAGCAGATCAGAGGCTCAAGTTTAAAAAAAAAAATGCTTAAGAGGTTATTCTCACAAAACTGTGCTCATGCGTAGAAGATAAGGGACATTTAAAGCCATACTTTGAGGCAAAGTCACGGCTCTCTCTCTTTCGTAAAAAATAAAATTAAATCTGATTTGATTGCTCTTTAAATGTGTATAATGTTGGTGTCCTAGCAACCAAAAAAAGTAAGTATGTGGATCTGAGCTTGGTCTTGACGTTTCCAGCATGGCTGCTAAATTTGCTAAATATTCCTAAAACAACCTTTTAATTACAGTATTTTATAATAAGACAATATATTGTTTTGTAAAATTAATTCATTTATGAACTATCAGAATTGCTCCTCAGATTATTTAGTCTCATTCCGAGTTGTAAATAGTGTAACACCTGCTGTCATGGAAACACAGATACAGTATTTGCATCTTCCCTCTGGTGCTAGAAATAGCCTGGCTGAATGGTGCATTTGCGTTTGAGTACAAGGGAAGGAGAGACCAACATTTGGAGACAGATGAGGAGAAAATGAAGATGGAAGGAAAAATGTATTCCTACTCAAGAAGAATGTGTTGCCCAAATGCACAGATATGGGGCAGCATGATGGACTATGACTCAGTAGAGAGAAGATAAAAGGGGAAACCGGTTCAGTGTGTAATTGTCTGTTCCAACTTCCTGCATTTCCTCTTCTTTTCCTTCAACCTTTTCACATCAGATTCCCTACTAAACATTTGTGGTGAGCAGGCGTAGTATTACTACATTTTATGCTTTGTTAAATACACAAAATTATCATGGATACATTTGGACGTAAAGAGGTAAAGTCTGGATAAGACCAAGGACGGAATTCAAGAAGCAGATTGTGTCAATATCAGCCTGATGGGTTTTCTGCTTCAGCAGGTTTCAAATCTGCCCAGGGTTTAGCGATGTGAGAGGAGAAGACACATTACTATAATTAAAAAAAGTCCTTTACCAGCAGTTACCCACAAACATGTCTGTAGCAGACAATCTCCTTTGTTCTACTCTTATACAATCTATATGATCAGATATTTAATCTTAGAGTGTGAGTGATCTCAGAAAATAAATTACAATGCCTAAATGTTGTTATGCATGTTGTGTGCATTCTGGTTCCTGGAGAACCAGAATGCACACAAAATATTAATACAGCTACATAAATTGATTTCATAATTCTGCATTTATATTTGTACTGAATATAATTCAAATTGACTTATTCTTTTGAATTTAAGTGGGTAACTGTCTACAATGTTGTCACTTGTCAGACATCTATGTTACTAAATACCCTTTAGGATCTTATATTTCACATTGTTATATATATTACAGTTCTGAGCAAAAGTCTCAGACCACTATCAGGTTGTTTACAATATCAATCACTGTATTGTAACACATCCATAATATATAAGAAACAAGTTTGCAGTTATAAAATTTTTTTTTTTTTTAGTTTTTTACATGTTAATTATTTTATTGGTAAAAATCTGCTGTTTGTCCTAATATTTCTTATCTGGGGTCTATTATGGGTCTATTACGCCAAGTTTATTTAAGACATGCTTGAGCTTGTCAGTGAATGTTGAGTTGGTGGTACCCTAAGGCCTTTGCATAGTGTATGTCAGGGTTTAGATTTTTACTTTACTTCTTAATCAGTTAATTTTATAATAGTTATGCATAACCCCCTGATTCTTCTATTAGGTACACACTTGTATATGGAAATATACCGTATAATACCGTATAATACATATATAGAGTTTTATAAAGTGTACCTTTTCTCTGGACCATTTTAATATATTATCAATAAATTCATTAGAAGAATTGCCTTCATTTTTCCTAAGCTTTAACCCTAATATTTATAACAATCTAACCACAGAGTGTCACTCTCCAGTGGAAATACTGCAGTAGTTGAAAATATTATTTCCCGCTGATGCACTCCACATTTATCTGCTAAAAATTTTTGATTGTACATGAATGTACATTGTACAAGTTCTGTATCACTGTGGAAAACAATCAGTCATTATTTTTGTGATAATAGAAAGTTAACTGCTTCACTGCTCATCCTGCCCTTTGTGCCAGTGTGATGGTTGGCTTATCAGAGATTAATGGAAGTAGTATGATGCTAGCACTACGATGACCTGAGCTTGATAATCATTTCACATTAAATATGATCATATGATCCACTTTTAATATCAAATCAAAGATGTTGTTTCCATTCCCTGCACACTGATGTTTCCCCTGACACTTCATGCGCATCCTGACTCGCTCATCTGTGATCACTCAACATTGTCTTTATATGGTCAATAATGTATATTTGCAATTAAGCTGCTTTACTTCCCTCACTTCGCCCTCACCCTGTTAGTCATCTACATCATCAACCTTCACTATACAGTAGCTCACAACAAAAAAATCTGTGATTTGTTCATCGTATTCTTCAAAGTATGAGCACATTTTAAATAATAGCACACTGGGAAGATCAATATCTATTGATGCACTTGTCTTTCCAAGGAGGGTTGAGCCTTAAAATGACCCCTACTGCATCCTCTGGCAGAGAATTGCTGTGCTAATGGCATTTAACAGAAGTACCAGTGAAGGCATCATGACACAGGGAACTGCTGCCAAACTGCAGAAACTCGCCTCTGACATCAGCTGTCAAAATATCTCTAAACAGAAGAATTAAAAGTACAGTTCTGTGGGCTGCTTTTCTTTTTTGCCTCCTACTATAGTACCACTAGTAAAAAGAGTGTCCGTAAAAAGTATCATGAGTGTGTCTCATGCACACTGATTCACATGAAGCCTCTGTAAAATGAGATCTGAGTTTAGTGAAGACAGGATTATAGGCTGCCATGCAGGTTTTCATTTCATGAACCATCGGGCATCAGAAGTGCTCAGTGCTCATATTTTAATTTCTTCAGTCCATTTACATGATCCTACAATCTTTCACAAAATGTATAAAATGGCCTTCATTCAAAAACAACATACCTATTCAATTTAAATATCAGTGTTGCCATCTAGGCCATTTAATGAAGGTGTAATATGGTCTGTACCAATGGACAGCTGATAAATCAGTGTAACTGCTGCTGTTGATAAACATACAGTATATACTTACTAAATCTACTGGAAAGTTCACTGTGCTGTTACAAAGCTTAACATTGATCCAGTGGATAATTGATGCTGACAACAAGAAACCCACGAGCCACACAGTTGATGAAGTGGTTAGCTCTGTTGCCTTTGCAAAAGTGTAGCAAAAAAGGCAACTGGACTTAGTTGAAATTCTTGAAGACGTCTTGTCTCTCATTCAAGAGGCTTCTACAGTTCTACATTTTGGATGAGAGGCGAAACATCTTCAGGAATTTCCAGGAAAGTCCAGTTGCCTTTTTCGCTGCACTTTTGGATACCATGACCTGGATGACTGAGAATCTTCACATACACTGTTGCCTTTGCTGCAAGAAGACCCAGGTTCCTGACCCAGTCTGAACATGGTCCTTTCTGCATAGAGTTTGTATGTTCTCCCCATGTGTGCATGGGTTTCTTCCTGGTTCTCCAGTTTCCTCCCATACTCCAAAAAACATGCAGAGGTTAATAGGACACTCTAAACTGACCATAGGTGTGAGAGTGAATGGTTGTTTGTCTCTGTGTGGCCCTGCAATGGCCTGGTGACCTTCACAGATATCCAATTGTCTTCCTTTCTCTACTGCTGCTCCCACACTGAAGCCACTATAGGTACAAGGGTGCATCAAGCTTAAAGCTCAAGTCATCATGCTTTTTCTCAATGCTACCATGTTGGTACTAGCAGGGTATGTTTCCCGGGTTCAACACGAAAATAACACATCTATTCACATCTCAAGAGAGAAAGGGAAAACAGCACACATTTATCTGCAGTTTTAGCTCGTTATCAGGCTACCATTTGCTGCTTAGTTACACAACGTGAGGCTGAGAATGATGGAAATGTCTGCCTCAGTCTGAGTTTCTGCTAATAAATCACTGCCTCTGTGGACACACTTGGCTTAAAAGACGTGTGCATGCATATTTTTGTCAGGGAAGCAATACTGACCTCATGCACAGACGAAAGGACTCATATCTCTGATTGGGGCAACTGATTACCGTCAGTCCACAGCAAAGACAATTTAGTGAGAACTCAGTAATCGGCTGTACAGAAAGAAAAAAGTGAGACAGAGTTGGTCCGATGTATGGCCCTCCAGATCTCTTTAGACTCATAGTCTCCTGAAACAGCCCTGGATAGAAGCTGTGCATTTCGGAATGAGTATGTGGGTACATACACACTGCAGCAACACACAACATAATTCACCTCCACTGATGAAGGAAGTCCTTATTTGGCACACACACACACACACACACACACACACACACTCGGGAGTATCCCAGTCATACACTCACAACACTGACCAAGAGCAAAAAAAAAAACCCATTGCAACACCTGATCCATTAACAGTATTGCATCATAATCAACCTGGGAACTTAATGTACAACAGAAATTAATCATCTCAATGTCGAACATAAATAAAACAGAGCAATAACTACAAGGGAAGAGGCTACAGGCAGAAAAGTAGGATGTGCTTCTTACTGACAAGAAGAATTGAAGTCGCTCGAACTGTGGTTTGATTTACAAGTTGATCAGGATCCATCAGGCCATAATGCGGAAAATTTTAGTGCACAATTATGAGACCACGTCTTTAACCACGTCTCACCTCAGTGAATGACAAAAATAATAAACTACAAACTACTTAGAAAAAAAGGTTGTATAAATGAATGTATGAATGCAGCAGTGCATCTAAGACAACACATGTTAATGTGACCACACTGTGCTCTGCAGACTCGTGGGCCCTTCACTCTTGCAAGCTCAGCAAATTTGCCTTTGCATGCACTACCTCAGAGCTTTTGCTGAAACAATGAGGTACTCTCATCATAATCCATCTTAAAGCTGACACGGGAATGTGGACTGAGGGAAAAGTGATGAGCAGCCACATTTCAACATGAAATAAACTTTTCTGTTTCTGTTCATGAAAATATTTTTATGAAAAACTCAATTGCACTTTCAATTGTCTACACATCTAGGTAATAATAAATCAGTGAAAAGTTTCACTTTCTTGGTCTACAATGCAAGGAATTCCATTTAATAACTTCTACTCATACACACACAGACACACACATTGTTTTATTATGTAACATTATACTGCAGCACATTATGATGCCACGCACCAGACATGAGGACTTACCAGCCGGCATGCTGTAAAAGTTCAAATTCTGTATTTGCTTGTTATTGTAAAACCCTACATTAAAATGCGAGATGACTGGTAAAACTCTAGCCCTGTCTGCTCTAATTACCCCGAGCCATTTATTCTCCTTTTCTCTCCAGAAAGAGAGATTTTTTTTCCAGATTCAAGCAGGATGTGTGTAATGAGGCTAGGTGCCTCTGTGACAACTGGGTATGCAGCAAAGCCTCAGTAACTGATGAAGCTAATAAAAAAAACTGCTTACCTTGAAAAGAGGTGTACTGCCTCCTGAACAGGGACTGGAATCACAGATCAGAGTCAAAAAAATACAAGAACAAATACAGAAAATCTCAGCAATCTGCACTTTCCTTGATCCTACTCTCAAAAGACATTGCAAAACTCCAATTTCATGTAGGGGTGTTTGTGTCCAAGCAGCCCCCCCAAAGACACTCACAAACAAGACTTTACTGGTCTAGAGGTGCAGTTGAGTTGCGTTCAGATGCAGGCAGAGATGAGAAAATAAGAACCACTCACACAGATTAACATTGTTCTAACATACTGAAATCAGCACAAGCGTCAGAGCCAGCTGCTGTATTTCCCGGCACTGTTCGCTTATTGGCTGAGGAGCTACTCAATAAAAACCCCTCTTGTCATCAATTGGGGGGGGGGGGTATGTTCTCTGTGGCGCACTAACAACTGTGTCTCCTCCTCTTTTCTTTCTTGCTCCATCACTTTTTCACCCTAGTACAGGCAGAGAGGGACTGGGAGTGCTGATGTTTAAGAAACAGATGCAGGGAGGGGAGGTGCACAAGCAGGAGAATCAATGAACAGAGGAAAGAAAGGTGAAGATGGTAAGTTTAGGTCCTGTACCTCCCTGCTGCAGGAGCTGTGCAGGGATCTGAGTGCAGTGAGAGGAGAGGAGAGGAGAGGAGAGGAGAGGAGAGGAGAGGAGAGGAGAGGAGAGGAGAGGAGAGGAGAGGAGAGAAGAGGAGAGGAGAGGAGAGGAGAGGAGAGAGGTTGATACTGGTCTGCCTGGGCTGGTTTTGCTGCAGTGTACATGCAGGCAGAACACAGATGGGAAGTTGCTTGTTTTTTTCCGATAAGCATTAAATATAAAAAGGAAACTAGTCCTTCCCGTCGTGGTTTATCAGCATGTAATATGTAACTGCTGAATAATTGAAAGGTGTAGAGGGATGGACTGCAGGAGTGCCACAGATCACTGCTGCTACCTCATCAGTCAAATAAAAAGAAAAAAAAATATCACCAAATTATTCGCTGTAATAGTGCAGTAAATGTAGCTTTATAACTTGATATTTGTTGTTATTGTTTGTTTGACGGTGTAAATGAAGAGAATCAGTGCATCAGATCAGAAATGAAACAAAGCGTGAGGTGTTTTCTACAGTTGATTTGAATTTCCTTCACACACTAATTGAATTGAACCGAGTTGATGAAGACTTGCTTTCCAATCTGAAAACAATAAGCCATCTGATTTCCAGAGAGAAGAGAGCTGCATCACACTGCCACTAGTGGTTTCTATGGGGTAAAACAGTTCACACAGCTACAGTAATAATTTTGAAAATGATGTATACATGAATTATAAACAAGGATGTTCGTTTCTTATACCTGTTTGAATGTTACAGAGCCATGTCTTGTATCTACTTGTATTCATCTTATTATTAGATACATGGTATAGTCCTGTGCAGATTATCATTCTAATTACATTAAAGTTTATATGTGTACTGTACATTTCTTAATGTTTAAACGTGACATTATGTGAAGTATATCATATCAAACCGACTGCCCACATACTTGACATTAGAAAATTAGTCCTGCTTTCACTATATTTTTTTTTCTTGACCACCACTGGGACGTAGTTTTGGGGGAATAAATATGTTTTGCTTTTCATCACTAAAACAATAATGCTACCCATCCTATAACCAAAGAGCTTAGACAATGGGACATGATCTGTATTCGTTTTGATTTTTTCATCTTGATGATCATTCAAGGCTCTTTATATGACTGCTTTGTCATTCACACACTCACACACATTCATACAGTTACTCTTCTATCACACAGTCTATTCACACAGTCACAGCACAGCAACCAAGAGCAATATGGGGGTACGTGTTGGCAACTACAACCTTTTGGTTGGAGGATGACTGGCTTTACCCACAGCTCCACAGTCACCCTGCAGAAACTTGAAATCCATGTAAACACAGTCACTCACAGCGCTGCTCAGTCACATTATAGAAACATGATTAGGCTGGGTTTTAGATAAGATGTGAAAATGAAGGGGACTCATTTAAAGGCTGGAATAAATATAGTTGAAGAGGGGAAAAAATAGGAGTGTTGGTCTGAAATCAAAGTGTTAAAAAGTGTTTTTAAACAATCCATCCCTCATAAGATTTAGCAATGCAACATTTGTTAATGAAAAGCATCAGCAGAGCAGTGGTTCAGTTGCCAGATTCACTATTACACTTATTAAACCCTCTGGGAATGTGGCCAAAACCATTGCGACAAATAAGAACCAGGCTTGCTTCAAGAGGAAAATGCCTTTTCATTGCCAGTGGCATTACCCTTGACACAGCAGAGACCAGACACAGTGCATTACCAACGATTTAAAGCATCACCACCAGATGAGTCAGAAATGCTGCGTCACTAAAGTCTGCTAACTTTTACCCCTCCCCATGAGAGTCATAGAGAGAAAACTTGTTATGGGAGCCAACTATTTAACTAGATGATATTTTATGATAGCTGTATATATGTGTTTGTAGCATAAAATCAGACCAGATGGAACAGCGAGCGAGGTAACTCAGCATGAGGACTAGAGCTGAAACACAGTCTGTGCCTGAGTTTACCCTCATGAAACACTGAGAGAGTTACTTTTTTGGTAACTTGGGAACAAACACTGAGATACTGATAAACAGTAACAATACCCGTGATTGCAGTTACATGAACCAATTAGTACAAAACAACTGGTATGTGAGTTCTTAGCTGAGACACCTCCACACACAAGTCCCGCAGGCCCCATAAATGTTTTTCTGCCCACAGATTGAAGCTGAACTATAGAACTCGTGCGACGTCAAGTCAGTTAATCTTTTTTGAAGAGGAGCACATTAAATGAGCTGTTAACTGTGTTGCCTCAAGTGTAAGTATGCAGTTTAAATACATGACCTTCTACCTTCACTATAGTAGAAAGCCTGCATGGCTTGTTATCACTTGGTTTTAACACAAGAGGGCGGCAAACTGACAGAGTCCTCAGATTGCTTTTTCCCACCCTTGCAGCTCAAACTACTGGCTTTGGATATTGAATATAAATTAAATGTTTCTGTTTCCACAGTGTTATTGGAGGTGTCTACCTATCGAATGCATTTGAAGGGTAGTCGCAATGAGAAACAGCTGCTACTGTTGATTCAATTGCATTAAAATAATGACATGAAGTCTTTATCTATTTACATGTTAACATATTATTTCTGATTTTCGTGTCCTCGCTTGTGCTTTCCAAGTTAACGTAAAAGCTAAACACTACCAAAAATAACCTGAGTAAGGTGGCGTAAAGGCAGCTAATTTCCTCGGCCCCTGTGTGAACCCAATGCGTCTCTGTAACCTGGATATCTGTGGCATCCTGCCCCATATCACTATGCCAGTAACTCCCAGAACGAATACCTACAAGTTCAGGATTATAGACTGGTATTATTATTATGGAAGTCCTGACTTCGTAAACTGCGATCCAGCCTTGGACTCATATGAACAATGGGCTCGTGCCAAATGGGCTTCATATATTCAGCAGCAGGCTGTAAAAGACAACAATTAAATTGAATTGCAGATACTTTCAGGCCTCTCAATCTATTGCAACAATAAGGGGTCCTATTTTTTTACATTTCTGTTAAGCTTTTACTTAACAGAAGTAAAAAGCTTGCATACTTATGTATACTTATGTATCATAGGGCAAATACAAGTTTTGGTTCTATATAAACACAAGTGCAGTATGCTTTGATTTGTTACTCATTTATTATTATAAAAGTATTTTGCAGTTGTGTGTAGATGCATTTACACAACTTGTCCAGTTTTAAACTAGTGGCGAAATAAAACATAAATTATATGCTGTAAAACAAAACTTAATTAATACACTACTGTGTATTAATATCCACTTACATGATTCATTTGTAAAAAAAAAAAAAAAAACGGTTACAATGTTCATTGAATTTTCATGTTTTCTAGAAAAGAGTGAAGTGAAAAAAACAAAACCAGAAATTAAATTATTTATTGATATAAACACTTAGATGTTACATGTAGATCTCCTATGAGGAACAATAAAGTCATGCTTTGATATTCTTGGCATACACCTCGAGAGGTACAGTGCCTGAACGCCTAATAATTTAGATACCATAGACAATATCATTGGGAAAGAAGCTGACTGTGGGCATGGATGTGGACTTAAAGAGAAAAGGGATAAAGCGACAACAATTGTTCATCACGACATCTCAGGGCAACACTTGCATAGTGTGGTCACCAGCCATATATACATGTTCTTCTTCCAGGAATTCAGCACCCTCCTGTTACAAACAAGACCAATTTGAAATTAAATATTTGCTGCTTTACATGAGAAAGACATTTTTAGAAATGCTAAAAGTGTCACACACCTTATGCTGCAAAGGCCTCATTCCTTCTGCTCCTAATTTGGGATCGCAACAGATGCACAGACAACAGTGACAGGTGTTTGAAAGAGTCAGAGGTGGTTGTTGATTGGCAGCAATTCAGAGAAATTAAGAGAACTGAGACAGACAATGAAATTAAGCAAAAGACATTTGGTTCTGTATTTTTTTTTTACCCACTCCAGCTTTACCCATATTTTAATTTTTTAGAAAACAGTAGCATTAGACACGTTAAGGTTGTTTAAACCACTTCGTCATTCAGAGAGTAACCTGCAACTAAAATGCTTAATCTCAGGCTCCTAATGAAGGCTGGTACTGCTGCTGCTGCTGAGTCAAGGAAATGTGATTAAGTCTCCTAACCAAGTTCATGAGGAGCCATCACTGATCTAATTTACAGTGGCAGAGGCCACCTTTTCCAAGTTTAGTGCTCTCCATGTATGGAAAGTAAGTCAAAGAGAGAGAGGGCAGATGTCAAGTCAGGACTCTTATAGATCAGCTGATCCTGAACATCCACTCCAATTGTTGGCGTTTGTGGCAAACATTCATATATTATATCGAAACAACTAACAACCCATTGCTTTAAGGCTGACTAGGGTTAACGAGGTAGCTAAGTTATTATTAATCATTACTCTATGTACAAACAGTGATGAGAAAATTAGATGCTTATATTTTCTGACCTGAATGTTGACCTATTTCTTGTCTGCATCTGCAACTACCGGCTCTGTTAAACAGAAACAGAGAGAGAAGTTAATAATTTTCATAGGGGAAAAAACGTAATATATCGTTAAACACACATAAAAAACACTGGGGATGTAGATAGAAGTTTTGATCTCAACTTACGTTTGACCTCCAGTTTGCAGCTGACAGCTGCTTCTCCAAGATCGTTCTTGGCTTTGCAGGTGTACACGCCTCCGTCAAAGTTACCGGGCTTACGGATCTCCAGAGAGCAGATACCCTGGACGCAGATCTGCCTGTACTTGGGATCATCTCCAATAATCATCTGGTTCTTCATCCATTGAATCTTAGGCTGTTGAAATAGATTTTTTTTTTTTTTAAAAAAAAACATGAATTAATTACTTTGGAATCACTTTTAAGAGTTTTATTGCTGCATTTCAAAGAACTTCAAAGGTGAATTTGGAAAAATGGAGAGTTCACAGGCTTTCCTCCAGGAATACACTAATGAAAAATGTAAAAACTCTTCATAAGTGTTACTTTTATTTATGTTTGTGCACACCCGCCTTGGGAGTTTTTAAAAGGCACTGACATGGTGAGGACCCCTGGGTCCCCACAGGGAATGTCACATATGTGACCCACATGGCCTCCTCTCCAATTCCGGCTTCATCATCAAGAGCGTCTCTGCTACTATGCTGTTGGTGACCTGCTGGGATTAGGCACCCACAGTGACGGTGAGAGGCTCAGACAGAAGGGTAATGGAGTCAGGCGAACAACTTCAACATTTTCAGCTCAGAGAACACACACCGACAGCTCTGAAGGTGTTTGTTCGCTTCATCTGAGCAGTCTCCACCTTTTTTATGGTAAATTTGCTGCTGACAGGAAGTTGAAATAAAGGCTTGACCTATCGGCAGTACTAGTGTTACACAATCCTGCAAACAGTGAATGCACAGTTGGTTAAGACGGTGTGCTTCAACATGCCGAAGGTGGTTTTGCAGACTTTCTCAAAAGAAAACTGTCATTTATTATAAGTTTACATCTCTACCTTCCAGAGTAGCACTGCTTTCTATTTATGTCACTGCAAAATGCAGGAATACATACTGCATGTATACTGCATATTGTATATTATTAAAATATTGTAACAGACAGCTCAATCATAGCAGTATTAGTGACAGTCACTAACATCCAAAATGTGAGATTTAATCATTGAAACATACTTACTAAGATCTATATTGTTGGGAATTCAAACTTATTACAGTTTAATTAAATTCATCAATGTCTGAATAGATTTTTCTTTCATAAAGACAAGGTTTTTTTTTTATTTCCTAAATTCCTTTAATTTATTTAATTACTAGAGTTTGCTGGTGCTTTTGCTGCTCTATGACAATAAACTCAACATCTTTAGAAAATAAATGAGAGATTATTTGCGCATGAAAGTAATTGTTGGCCACAGTCTTGAAGACAAACCTGCTTTGTTAAAAGGTGCCATGCTGTACCATAAGGAAGATTCTTAAGCTAACACAGTTAAAGTGAATTAACCTCCCAGGTTAATATATATAGAAATATAGGTGTCTTGTTGTTCAGGTATTGAAAAAGAAGACTGATGCTGTTACTGTACTTTTGGTTCTCCTCTGACAGAGCAGAGCAGCTTGGTGCTGTAGCCGACAGTGGTGGCTCTGTCACTCAGAGAGGTGGTGAACTTGGGAGCCTCAGAGAATTCATGTTCCTTGTATTCAGGGGGCTTGTAGTCAATACCTGAAGAATGAAAAAGAAACCCTTTGAAACTGAAACACATGGTTAATATATTACTTTAAATAACGCAAAGACATTACATGATAGGATGATGTCATCGTTTGAGTACAATTATATTATACAGTTTCTCACAATTGAATCTGTCGAAAAATATTTTATTTTAAATATATACTTAGTTAGCTGTCTGACCTTTCAACCACACTTCATGATATCCAGGGAATTTAAAAGGGAATTTACATGATGCAGTTATGTAAATTGTAACCTTCATGCCCAAAGGGGCAGAAAAAAGAGACAGACAAGGGTACCTGTCTTCAGGATCTTTGCCTCTCCCTTTGTAACAGCAGCAGATTCGCTCAGCCCACACTTGTTTTCTGAGAACACTCTGAACTTATAGGTGTTGCCCATGATGAGGTCAGAGATGGTGGCGTTCAGTCTATGGTAATGTTCTAACACAGTGAACCAGTCCTGTCAACACAAAGTGAAAAGTCTATAAGAGCTGAACCTACTAATCCACATACTCAGCAGGACAAAACAGCGGGACTCACTCCAGTCTTTTTGTCGGCCTTCTGTACTGTGTAACCTGTGATCTCTGTGTTGCCATTGTCGGTGGGTGGAGTCCACTCTAGAGCAACATTGAAGCCCCAGGTATCCACAATCTTGACACTGGAAGGAGGTCCAGGTAGCTCTGCCAACACATGATATTATTGCAACAGTTTATAATACAATAATGTACATTGCATTGTTTGACATTATGTTACTTTTATAATCTGCATATAAAAATGGACATGGTTTTCTGGTTTGAAAACTGAAGCCCTGGAAGTAGGACTCAGATTTAATGGAAGTCTCTGGGAAAATGATTCTATTCTGTCTTAATTAATAACATCAGTACACATTTTCCTGACGAGTTCATGGTTTCAGGATTCCTTCAACAGAAAATGATGTCAATTTTGTTGTCATGTGTCAATAAAGCACAGCACATGTGAGTGGATACAGCATGATGGACAGCTTGTATCATCCAGTAGGAGCCTGGCTGCAAATGATGCCTCTGGATTTATAGTTGCAAAAACTCTATACGCTCTATAGAATATAAAACACTAAATATATATATATATATATATATATATAGGATAGTTTATTTACTTTTAGACAAATACATTTTAGGCCCAGCGGTGATAAACACAGTACGATGAAAAGAGGAGAAACCACATAGCAAAATATTGCACTATGCATTAACAAGGCATTGGACATGTGTGTGAATTTGCTAGTGTTGTTATCTCTCAAGCTGCTCACCAACGATTTGAAGAGTGAATGAAGCCTTGTCCTCGAAATCCTCCACCTTCACACACATCTCGTACACGCCGGAGTCGTCTCTCTCGGATGTACGGATGAAAAGGATGCTATCTCTGTCAGTGCTGCGGATATTCACCCTCTTCATGTCCAGGGGCTGCCCGTTCTTCGTCCAGGTGACCACGGGTTTGGGTTTACCCTTGGAGGAAGCAACAGGGGGGATTCAGTGTGGTGTCAGACAGGAGAGTTTTAAGGCGACTAAATTCAACATGCACTCAACAGAAAGATGCAGTAGTCTTGATCTTACTGTGAACGGGATGGTCAGGTTGATCTTGTCTCCAACCTGAGCGACATATCTCTGCCTGAGGAAACGAGGCAGGCGAACCTTGGGTCGGTCTGGAGAGAAAAATAGTTCGTTTGTTTCAACCGTGCAGTATGTTAGTATATACTGTATATCTTGTTTAATTAGAGCATGTTTCTTTAAAGCTGTAGTACGCAGGATTGTGTGAACGATAGCTGATTATTGAGCATCGTCACCATGTCATTCAAAACTAATCTTGCTTCCTACTTGACAAACGACCTGAGACAATCTGTGCATGTCTTAAGCTGATATTGACATGATTTATTGTCAGACTTTATTTTAAACCCATTTTCCTTTTTTAAGTTGCTTTGTACTGTAGGCAGCTGCGGCGAGTGCTGGAGTGATGACCTTTCCTCTGAATGAACATGCAGCTGCTTGGTAAATCATCGAATAGGAGTCCAATATCTGTCTGAATTGCTGTGTGATTGGTCAAAGTGCCAGATTTCAACAAAGCTGTTGAAAAGAGTCTTTCTCAGGTCACTTGATTTAATTTATGCAGAAAGATTATTACGGAATTTTTTATTTTTATTAGCTCCCATCATTTATCAGTGCAGACTGAACTGGATTTTCGTGTACTAGATGAACTAATTTCAGATGGACAACTCCCAAGTAAATCGATGAGCATGCTGAGCTGGTCTAAGCCCATCTGAGTCAGGAGGTTTCCACTGGTGCCTTTGGGGAGTTTTCTGTGCTTTAAACTGGCAGTAAATGTAACTGAAACCTCAGTCTGTCTACATAGTTGGCTGGTTTAGGTATTTTGTCCTAATATACAGTCAAATTGTGTCATAACACTTTCTTCCAAAGATGAGTTTGTGGAGACAGAGGGTTTATAAGAGAGCATGTGTGGGGAAATGTGAGAATAAAATGTCTCGGCTTGTGGCTCCGTAGGTAGAGTGGTTTGTCTTCTACAGCGATCATGCTGATGTGTCCCTTATAGGCTGTGCTTACACTGTTTATGTGAGTGGGTGAGTGGGTATGACCGATGTGTGATACATGCACTGTGTGTAAAAGGGATTAAATGAAAATACCCCAGTACCATTTTCTTGTCACTTTCCACCACTTTCTTGTTTTTTTTTTTTTTTTTTTTTTTTGCTTATTCGTTTGGGTATTTAACTTTGGATAGTTCACAATTCATTTCACTTGGATGTGAGCATAAAAACTCACACACTGTAAATATATAATGTTTTGCCTTTTAGAGTTTTTATTTCTTGCAGAAGCAAGTTACACTACACCTTATATTAAAAAAAAGATAACAGATTAAACTAGAGCGGCAACTAATGATGATTTTCAGAATTGATGAACCAAACTGTATCTTTTTTAATATTCGCATTCGCAATCAAGTTGAAAATATACACTGTATATTTCTTCATTATCAATATAACAAAGGTTCATTATAAATCAATGTAGCAAACACCTTGAGATGTAAGACATTCAGAAGTTTAAACATACATTTAACTGGTTTCTTTAACTTTCCCTCAGCAGCAAAACTTAATTATTAATTATCTCACAATTTAGAGTGATAATTATTGATATCTACAAATAATGTTTGGGCCAAATTGCCCAGCCTTAACAAATGCTTAATCTTCCTCTCTCCTTTTAGCATTTCACAGATAACCACCCCCCCATTCGTACCTACTGACATCTGCTGTGAAAAGACAAAAATAGTCCATTAATTATGAACAGAAAATCAAGAGCATAGTTTTACCACTGTGACGCTTGAAATGACACTTAATCCTCCAAGGCTGAGGCAAAGACATATGACATATGTTAGGTCACTAAATAAAGTAACCATACTGTAATGTAGCATCTACCACTTAATGGTGCTTGATTCAGAACTTCACTGAAATCAGGAAGAGATTGAAGATGTTTCACTGGTGTATACAGTGTATATATATATATATATATATATATATGTAGCATCTACCACTTAATGGTGCTTGATTCAGAACTTCACTGAAATCAGGAAGAGATTGAAGATGTTTCACTGGTGTATACAGTGTATATATATATATATATATATATATATCTTCTCTACTGAACTATATCGCATGATGTGATGTAGTAAGCGTGTGTATTTGAATATCAGAATAAATGCACCACGCGTTAAGTGTCTTATCACTTCACATGGGCAATATTAGTCTTAATGAACATCATACCTGTAAAGTCTGTGGCAATGTTTCAATGTAAACAGGGAATCTCTGAGGGTGTCATTAGATTTAGGTGTCACCTGAGAAGTCGGATCCTTACCCCACCCACCAACCCCACCACCGCCCTTCTCCACTCAGGGACAGGATGCACTGGAATTTACCATCCACCCCCACAAACCCCCAGCTGCTTGACACCATCAGTCTTGGGTAAGGATTCTGACACCGTGCCCCGCCAGCATGAATCCTGGCAGCACTCGCAGTGCGATGCCAAGCCCTCCGCTCACAAATCTGTGTTAATAGCAAGGACATGCCAGCTATTTTTCCAAAGCTTTGTGGTCCTTTTGCTGTAAACCAGTCATGAGTTCATGTTATATGTGGACCACCTGCTATGGTGAACAAAGGACATGACTGTTGACATTTTGCCAGTCCAGCAGGGATCAGGTTCCCCCCGTCTTCATTACAAGTAACAATAATTTGTGAGCGTGTCAAAGTGACGCAGCCTTTCCTTTTAAAGTCCTCGGGGACCAATCGCTCTTTTGCCACATACCACTTCATTTACACTGTGTAAGATTCATGATGAGAGATGGACCCAGTCAGTAAAACCATCTAGTTAAGTGTGGGGTTATCACATGTGGCTGGATCAGTGTTGGAGCTCAAAGTGGAAATGAGTGAGAAGACCCGGTTTATACTGTTAACACTGCAGGTATGTGCCAACAGAACACCGACAGCTGAGCTGTTTCTGTTTGACTCCGGCACTCTACAGCTAACCTCTGCTGTGTAAATGTGTTTCATGGCGGGTCCAATATTTGTTTTAGAATATTTTACAGATCACATTCAGTCACATAACATCACTTAGAACCCCCCCCATCTTGTAGTAGCCTCTTGAACTGTTCAAATAATCAAGGCCCCTTTGATTTAAACACGCATTTCTCACTTCTATAGATTTGAAAACTCCTTATATTTTATTTTAGTGATTACTGACTCATTAAAGAGGCTTCTCTCCCTCTTATTCCTGTGTTGTACATAGTAAATGCTCTTGTTCTTGTTTTGTTTTTAAGGTTACATACTGATGTGCTGCAAAAGTTTTTATCCGTTGTTTTACTGCTGTTACATTTTAAGTTAATCCAATGAATCTTTTTGAGCTCTTTGTGATTAAGTGCTAAAATAACTGTAAATTCCCTCTCATCAAAATAATCACTCTATTATTACTACATGCTAAGCTTTGCTCAGTGAAAAGACATATGTCACTAATTTTTTTTTTCTTTTTTTCCCCAGATAATTTCTTACCGGCCACCTCCTTCACCAGGACGGCCTCAGGGAGAGTGACAGGGAGGCTGCGGCCACCAGCATTCACGGCCACCACGCGGATCTTCAGACGTTCACCAGTGGGCTGGTTCTTGATAACGAAGCGGCAGGACTTCTGCACGTCCTCATTGACTGCTTTCCAGTCCTCAGCTGGGTGGGACAGTTGCACACAGTGAAGACAGAGTTTCCAAAACTGCAGTTTATTTATTTCTTTCCATTAAATTGTTACAAACTGTGATGGATAAGCGCAGAAAGGGAGGGACAGTTTTAGATGTCTATCAGGTTACTAAACTGTAAATGACCACTGATGGTGTTCATTTTAAATGATATTGTGCACTTTAAAGGGCAGATGACTAAAAGGTTGTTTTTGAGACTGTAATTACCCTTCTGGCATCAATAAAGTCACCTGAGTTTAAATCTGAGTTTTTCTGATTCATACAGATGATAATGACTAATTTTATACATTTATAATTTAGGACACTAAACATTGCTTGGTTTGCAGCTTTTTTATAAAACATAGTTATTATATATATGTTTATAATATACAGGTGTCAAGTATTGGACATGATATTGCAGTTTTGTGAGATTATAGGTTTCCCCGTCTGCTAAATCAAGCCTTAACTGAACTGCGGCTGATATTAGCATCGGACCATAAGTCTAAAAGCAGGCGCTGCAGCGAGAGCACAGCAGCTCCTGAAATGCCTCTATCCTTGTAGGGAAAAGTTAGGTAGCTCACGACTCAACTCTGTGAGTGACACATTGGGAACAGCTGCAACTGATACGGCTGACCCACATGAAAACAGCAATTAAACATGTTCATGGGTTTATTTCAAAAAGCATCTCAATAATGCAACAACTAGTCTTACTGTGCAATGTAAAAACAGATTTTGAAATAAACGCTTTTCAAAAGGTCAGCTTTTTTTCTGTCATGGTGTATTAATAATCTGACCTCTTCCCTGCACAACCACCTGGTTGACAGTGAGCAGGGACTTACTTCCATCCTTGCAGACTTCAATGATGTATCCGTCCAAACCGGAAGGTCCGATGTTCTCCGGCTGACTCCAGATGATGGTCACTGATGTGTCATTCTTGTCTTCAACAAAAAGATCCACTGGAGCACTTGTGGGCTCTGCAGATGCCATAAAAACAGAGAATTATTTTGACTGACAAGTGCAGGAGGCAGAAATGCACCAAAGCAACAAAATTGAAGATGAGGTTTCTTTAGGATGATTTAAACAAAGAGAACAAAGGTTAAAAGGACAAATTACGCAAAGTTAAGGTTCTTTTCTTTACTTAGGTTACCTTTGGGTGGAGGTGGTGGAGGTGTGGGTGGTTTAGGCTCTTCTGGAGCGGGAGCATCAGCAGCTTCAGCTAATGTTAAATAAGCATTTGCATTATTATTGGCTGCATGTGATAAGCAAAAAGCAATGCTATAGCATCAATATAATCCACACGTGAACGTCAGAGGTTTCACCCTGAGGCTTGACAGACAGAACCAAACTGTTAGGTTGTTAAAGAGAGAAGGTGGAGAAAAGGGAAGACGTTCTGTTTTTGCAGGTTGGTTTCCCATCAGCAGGTGCATCAGACTGAGCAGCAGGAGCAGCTCTTATTAAATGTTAGATATTCATGATTTGTGCATGAAGCAGATAAGACATTTTCAAACATGAATGTGTAAGAGGAGTTGGGAAGGAGTGCATTGTTCTGTGAGTTTAAAGTTAGCAGGAGCCTGATATTAGAGATGTGAAGGTGTCAGCAGAAAATAACATTTTAGGGGTTTTCATGACATTTTCAAAATGTTACAAAAGCGTTAACATGAAAGTGGTAAAGAGCTGGTGAGCAGAAAAGAGTGTGTCATTTGGTCAAGTGAATAGAAGGCAACATTCCAGGAGCAGCAGCTTCATCAGTGAGAGAGATCAGCTGGTGTGGTGTGGATGGTAGGTTTTAAATGGCTGTAACAGTGTATGCTGCAAATGATGTTAGGAAAATTAGTTTGTTTTTGTGGTAAATCGTTGAAATGTCACACACATCCGTTTGTGAAATGAGCACAGCACATAAATGACGTGTTTCTAAACACAGTTAGTAGATCTGACTGTTTAGGGGAGACTGCTTCTTCTACACTGTGCGTCCTTGACGCGCAAAAGACGCACCAATCCCTGAGAGAGTGCCTCTCAGAAATGAGGTGGTTCAAAGGTCCAGGCAGAAGGATTTTTTTTAGTGGACCCAAACTTCCCGTTTCATGTGGATGGTTAAAACCACTTACTCACAGGCAGCTTCACACTGAGCGCACGTGCTGAAGTGGAAGCCTATTGCGCGCTTACTATGAACTGATGCTGCTCAGGTAAAGGTAAATAAACAGTGTATCCATCGTCCATCCGCCAAAACTAGACCCAGAAAAAAGAAGGTGGACTGCAGGTTGCGCGTATGACATTACTGCGCTCAGGGCATTACCATCTGCGGGTGGAGGGGTGGGAGGTTTGGGCTCCTCAGCTGGCGGGGCAGCAGGCGCCTCCTCAGCAGGTGCAGCCGCAGCTTCGCCCTCAGCGGGGGCTGGAGCGGCCTCGGCGGGTGCGGGCTCCGGGGCGGGCTCGGGTGCGGGTGCTGGAGCCGGTTCTGGAGCTTTCTCTGGAGCCTTCTGTGGAGCCTTTTCCTCCTTCTTGGCAGGTTCTTTCTTAGCCGCCTTCTTGATTGGGGCAGGCTTGGACGGCATGTTGGAGGTTGCAGCTAATTCCCGGCTCTGTTAAGTCCTTAAAACTGAATCCAATGCCATCTCCTGTGAGGGGGTGGGAGACTTTTATAGATGTGGGCAGGTTCAAGCGCCGCCCAGACTGGATGACATGTGCCACCAGGAGCCAAGTCAAGTGTGACTCAGAGGACCATGTGTTTGTCTCTCACTCATCCACACTCACCGATATTACCGAAGCAATGCTGATTAAATACAGATATATTATGTGCAGGTTTCAACTCTGTGATCATTATTATTATTATTATTATAACCTAACCATCTTGTAAAAGTTTTTTACAAGATAGTCCTGGCAAAGACAGAGAGCATCTGCACATAAAGGGCCATAAAGTGAAAAGACCTAAACATGTTCAGGGAACTTCCTTACACATCCGTGTTAACTCGTGAAGTCCCTAAATGACACTTACTGAACATCCTGTGGGGTCATGTGACAGGTGATGTGATGGGGTTCCCATGACAACACTTTCAAAATGGCTGCGTGCAAGGCTAACCCATCTGACACAACTATCTCAATTTATTTAAGGGTAAGATTCAAGTTATTTTAGAAATTGTAAGATGTACCTTAACAGGGCTTCTCAGGTGAAGACCTAGAAGAGCCTGGCCTGGCTGAGTGTCTTCTCTGGGTGTCAGAGAAGAAGATGATCTTTTGGTGTCAGGGTGGAACAAGAGAAATGCACGACCGTTATAAAGTGACCCTGATCTCACTCTACAGTGCAGTTGTCCTTCAAGACAAAGCTCGACACTGTAGCAAAATCAGACAAAACATTTCTGGAAGTCAACAGGCCACACCCTGTAAAGAAAACAACACATGCTTGGGGGGAATAGACCTTCAAGAAGCATTTGGCTCACAGTACAAATACCACAGAGGTCAAGGAGGTGGTACCTCTACTGCTAGACATTGTAACTGTAATGCAGATCTAAAACCCAGACTTTAACTACTTGTTGTCCAGAAGCCACTGAAACAAATGAGCTCCCAGGCAGAGGTGGAAAACAGCCTTATTCTCTTGCATTCAGAGAGGAACAGCCTATCAGTCAGTGCCACATCCTCACCACCGTCTCCCCGCAAGAGAGTCTGGCTCGGCCTTCCCGTTTTCCCACCTTCCCCATTTGACCTAGGCTGACTGCCACACATGCTGGTGATTCCAACATAATGCTGAGAATACAAAAATGTGTTTTTACATTTTTGAAATTGCATTTGGTCAAATTTAGTCAAAGGTCTATGGCTAAGTTTTCTACAGCTACAGCAACCTGTGGAGAAGACCTTGAAGATGAGGCTGTTTTGTGTCCTCCATATTGTTCTCTTGAAGGAGAAAAGGGTGCAGGTTCTGTGGGTTAAAAACATTACCGAGGCATAAAATAACAAATGATCGTACAGTTTGCAGACACATAAAACATAAAATGATGAATAAAACTATAATCTAAAAGAAGAAAACTTCATTTGTGATTTCATACATCTTTAATTGAATGTGTTTGATTCTAATCGTGTATTTATGAATCAAAAAGAATTTAACAAAGAGGCTTGAACAAGGAAAAAGCTATCAGAGAATGTAAACCAGCGTCAAGTCTGTCCATGTTCCCACATCACCAACAAAAGCGAATAATTTCTTCCCTGGGCCAAAAACTACATCTCAAAAAACAGACAAAAAAACCCAATTAACCACTTTGGTCAAAATAATGATTTTATAAAATTTACACAACCTCTTTATGGATTTTATCCATGGTCCTTTTCACTGAAGTTTCTATTACAACAATGACCAGCCTACTGTAAATCCAACTGAATCAAAATCATTGCAACTAAAACATTAAATCTTTTGACTTTAATTTGTGTATATGTTTTTGTATCTGTTTTAAATAAAGGATAACTATAAATGAATTGGAGGGTGGTGTGTGGGTTAAGCACACTGTGAAATTGACACACAAGTAGCGAAAGAATAAATATAACATAGATTTTATTGATACCAACACAGTGATAGATGGATGAAAGCCTTCAGAAACATGCCTTATCCACATATTCGACTCAAGTCTGAAGAAATATACCTTTCTGTCAGTTAGACAGAAAAGTACATGTCTGTAGAACATACCCCCCGTGATTGTTGCTGCAACCAGAACACCAACCTATTTACAGTCTTTACAGTGATGTCCTGTACAAAATAGAGAAATTAAGTTTTACAAAGAATTCTTTAGAAAAAAGAAATACCAAATATCCGAGTATTAAAAAGGAAAACATTATCTAGGATGATTTTACTAAACAATAAATCATTTTTAATATTGTTTTCCTCGTCACACAGCGAGTGTACATGCATGTACAGCACTTAAAAACCCTTAACATTTGCACATCAGTAACATTAGATATCCCGCATAACATTATTTTAAATCTTTGACTTTTGCAAAAATATGACTATTCAGCAACACCTCTTGGCCTAAGACATTTCATTTATTAATTTATCTGGTTTAATTCTACTTAAGCTGTGACGAGCTCATTCTTGCCAACTATTTCCAGCTTGTTATTAGATTTATAACCATTTTGTGTCACTAGGGCGCTTGCATTCTCATTTGTACCAGCTTTGTTGCATTTATCAAGGACAAACCATGTGAAACAGCTTCCAAAGTGCTGAATTTCGTTTTCTACACCTTTATCTATTTCCATCCTATGGCGCAGTTGTGTCCAAATTCAAGAACAAAAATGACAGACTACATGAAAACATGCCACGTTTGCTCAGGAAGCTCACACGTCTGACTGCCAACACCAGTGGAAGTTGCTGCATAGTCCTGATACACTGGTAAGCAAACACAAATTACAGCTACAGTTCGACAAAGCATCAGGCACAACAACCAGTGAATGAGATGACAAGCTCAAGCCTTGAGGGCTTTTGGGAAACCGGTAGAAACATGGATGGTAATACTGAAATATTTACAGTGATGGAAATGATTCCACAAATGACGGCATAGCCAGGATGAGACTCTCTGGCCATTTGGCATCTTTTCATTCATTTTACTTATTTGTGGGCCAATCAGATTAGCTTTGTTCTCAGCCTTATTTAAGCATTGCAGTAAGGAAGCAGCACTTTGAAAAAAAAATCCAACTTTCTTTTCAAGCTGTCATAAAAGTGGTCTGACATTCATTTACAGGATTTATGAACATGTGGAGAAACAGTCTTGACACCACCTGCACAACCACATCCTTTATCTGCCATTTACTCCATTAGAAATTATTTACAAAATTAATCACAAAGTACCAAATAAAATGTTTCAATAATCTTTTCAGTCCTTCATTTCATTAAGTACTCCTTTTAGTTTAGTTTGTTTTTTGTTGTGTTGGGCACTCAGCACTATGAATAACATCCATCAACATAAGCGCACACACACACACACACACACACCATACAATGCATCACATATTTCACTGCACCTTAATACTGTTTGTAACAGTTTGTCAAAAGCAAAAAAAATGGAAATTTATTCCCCATTTCTTTAGGGTTTGACTGATCTATGACACAAAAACTCTTGGCTAACCTACCCTGAACATCTATGTAATGTCTACTGAACATCAAAACTTTTTGTTTGGGACATTGTTAAAGAGCACCACCATACATAAAGTATAGTACCTAAATGATGACCTTAATAATGAGTGATGAAAGAACTGAAGTCTTTTCGTTTTTTTTTTTTATAAATGTTTTGCCATGGAGCTTTGTGAAAAGGCTTCCTTTAAAAGCACCTGCTATAATTAACACTGTTTCTACACAGTCTATAGTTTTACTTAAATTCTTTTGTTGACAATCAATATGCATGAACAAAGTACAGTATTTGGTTCAGTATATTAGATAATTGCACCAACTAATGCAGGTAAAATAAGTGATGTAGCCTGACAGAATGTGCACACTATTTAACTACTCTGAAGAATAAATCTGAATTAGATTCATATAGCATTTGCAATGTAACCAGAGGGTGTTTGTTTTGCTATACAGTATTATCCCTGTGTTGTAAGTATCTAATACCTGATATTAATGGCAACATTGGCGACACCACAAGTAGTTAAGAAAAATAACTAATTTAAGTGCTTAAGTGGAGGAAATAATATGACAGTAAGTGTATTTGTCCACCTTATTTAAGTTTATATTAACAGTGTTATAAAGGGCACTGGGCATTGATCCTTGGTTTTTGTACGTTTCCTGTTCTGCAAGATAAAGTTGATGAATTGAAATAATTAAAATAGTTCACAGGAAAGGACTGATTTCTGGTCGTCTTAGCTGGGGTGATGTTGATGAAAGCACCAGTTTTCTCTGCTGAAGTTGAGGTGTAATTTGACGTCTTTCATTCTTAAGGCATTTTAATTGTTCCACCTGCTCAGGTTGTTAAGTTCAGGATTGCATATGTGTGTGAGATTTGGCCTCCATAGACTTATACCTGGGCCGCACTGGGTGAATGTGCAGTTCATGAAGTCTGCATTGCTGCATCTCACACAGGGAGCGTGCCTGAAGAGGAGCTGCTGCTCTGTTGTACAAAAATTATTTTTTGAAAATAGCCAGAAATAATATAATTTAAAATGTCTTTGTACTCAACTAAAAGCCAGAACGTTACGGTATGAACTGTGCATCTGCCATTCCTGCAAATATTTCACAATCCTTTTGTGTTTGTCACACATTCAACACATACAGACATTAAAATGGTGTTTAAAGATCACTGTCACTGTCTATTTTGCCGTGTATTACACATGGTGAAAATAGGGAAGAGTTCTATTCTCAAGAAGGCAGTGCAGCTCACTTACATGTGACATACATCGATAACATGTGCACCTAAAAGCAACGCAGATGTGCTCACACATCCAGTGTGGCCCCGAACTCTGGATGTGATCAATATGTACCTCAGAACTTTAAAATAAAGACTAGCTTCTCGCATGCTGTCAAAGTCAAATGGGTCACCATAAAGAACACCATATCCCATAATGCACTTGAGCACAGTACACGATGTTTATAGTGCATGCCATTGCAAATGCTAAGACGACGAGCTTCATCGCGATCTATTAGCACCAATCTAAGAGGACTAAGGTGGTGGTAAAGGATCAAATGCATAATAGACAGACAGAACTTAGGGATTTTCATTCAATACCTACGGAGGTTTGGAAAATACTGCACAATATGAAGGTGATTTGTAATAATAACCCATTTACATTTTATTTCTCTGTGAGAATGGCTGTTTAAACGACACTCCAACCATTACTGAGCTATTTTTGGTTCCTGAATGTGTACAGTACAAAAGGACAAAAATGACAATCTGAAGTGCTAAGTTTTGAAGTGTGAGCTTTTGTTTGAAATTTGTTCAAAATTTAGGCAGGCTAGGCTCTTCTTTTTCTGGGGATTCAATGTAATTGGCAGCCTCTTGAAGTTTCAAAAGCATTGCCATCTATAATAAAAAAAGAGAAGAGTTGAGAGATCAGAAACTCTAAAGAATTCATTTTGATTTCACGCAAATAGAAAATATTGTAATTGTGTAATTCCAAAAAACCCAATGAGTAGCACAGAATTTATGAAATTCTTTACCAGTGGATCAGATTCCATAGAGCTGGGTGGAGTCTCCTTGTGAGGCCTGTCCTCACAGGGCTGACCAGGACTGCTGGAACTGATGCTGGGGGGAGGAAGGTGGAACAGCTTTGCCTGGTCCTGCTGGGCAGATGGCCATGGGAGAGTGTCCCTAACCCACTCTACTGGATCCTCCCATACCGCCTTCTGGCCATGGACCTTAGGTGTCGCAACAAACCATAACAATTAAATTAGAGTGCAACATTTCCTGTGAAAAAGCCAGCAGATTCACTTCCTGAGGAGTCTGAATTTTGCTGTCAGTTGCTTCTCACCTTGATTCCATCCTTGGCCCCCTCTTGCAGATATGGAATAATGGAGTGGTTCCAAAGATCAATGAACCATGATCGAAACTCATCCACCGTGACAGGGCATGACAGGAAGAAGCATGGGCCTGAGGACACAACGAAAGAGGGGACAGGGAGGACACACGCTGTATAAAAATACATCAGTCACAAAAATTAAGACGTCTACCTCGTCTAGAGGAAAAAAAAATTCCTTTAGCCCTAAAATCCTGAGGGTTTCATACCAATGAGGAAGTCTGACGTGCTTTGTTTCTCCAGGAAGGTGTGAAGGTGATACCAGAGTTTTGGCACCCAGTCCAACACCTTGATTAGGTCATTATTGATCAGACTCCTCTCATTCTCAGACTCCATCATCTTCCTATGCAAATACCGCACCAGGAACCCGTTGGCTGGTTCCACGTTGTTGGAGAAGGTCACCATCCTGAGAACAAAAGGTCATCTCAGTATACACACAAATGGTTAGAGCGTGCACTGCAAATGAATGGGGACATTAGTTAAACAATTTTCCCTGTCATATGTTGACACATTCATTCACAAACAAGTTTTGGTTTATATCTTCATCATTATCATTACACACACTGTAGCTGTACCATATTCCACTACTAATGGGACAGTATCACTAAATCAAATATTAATAATGCTTTAATCTGTCAAATTTAATTATATATATATATATATTAACATCTTAAGATGTTCTAATCAGTGTAATCAAAACAAATTCATTCACAAATCATAAAACACAAATAAAAAAAATTTGACAACAGTTTCAACAACCAACCTAAAGCTGAGGTGCAGTCCATGGTTCGCACTCATCTTCACTGGCTGATTGCTTGTACCAATAATATAAGGGCTAGAAAAAAAAGAAATATTACACATTTTAAATTCACAAATATCAACCATTAATGTCATTATCTTATAAATATTTACACTACTGTGCAAAAGCCTCAATGCACCACCAGCTTTGTTGTTTCTGTGTCTGTCAAATTCTATAATTGTTGGCAGTTGGAATGGAATCATGTTATTGAAAGTCGCTCTCATATATTAGCAAACTGTCTAGTTTAACTCCTACACTGTGTATGTAACACATATGGCATTCAAGCAGATAATTCTTGACATGAAATAGTACGACAAAAAGGTTTTAACATTAGTAATAATAATTAGGATTCCAATCCAATTAAGTGTATTTTCTGTATTCCCAAAAGTGATTGAGAATTAATTATAATTATACTGTTTGGTCATTTCTCGTTGCTAAAACCACAGCATTAACAGTGGCCTAAGACTTTTGCACAGCACAGTACAAATAATTGGGTTCAATTAATATTTACATGAATGCCATTTATTACCATTTGTGATATTTGCAGGTTAGAGCACCATTGACAAGTTCACTGAGGGAGGCAGGATCATGAATATCATCCAGGATGACGACCAGTGGTATTTCTGAAGTGCTGGTTTCTCGGTCTATTTGATTGGCCAAGTTGGAAAGATAAAGCTGTAGCTCCTGAGACGAGAACAGTGAGAAATGGTGACAACATGAAGCTGACGACATCGCACCAAATAACCCACCGTTGTGCTAATCACTTTTGTTTCTGTCACCTTGCATGATTGACGGTGCATGTTGAAAGTGACCACAATGCCATCAGTGACTTCACGTGCGCTACGATCTACCAGGTACTCAGCCAGCCGGGAGGCGAGGTAGGTCTTCCCCGTCCCGCTGGGACCAGACAGAACGAGGCGGCGGTGTTTGAGTAGCAGACTGATATAATGTTGCATCATGGGTTTGGGAATGAGGGTTTCAAATACCAGACTGTCCACACACTTCTCCTTTAAACCTGGATATAGTGAGGGGAAAAGTGAGAATGAACTGCACAGTAATAAAAAGTAAAGTTGATGACTATCTGCTAATTTACCCAAGATATATTAAAGTCGGGTGTGTACTTTGACACTGCTTGTAAAGAGAATTATGTTAATATTTATACTAATCTGAAATGTAATGTTAAGAAAAGGAAAATGTGAAAATGGTTTACTATCACCTCCGATGTTAATAAGCAACAAGAATTTTGCTCTGAAAATAACTTTGCGTGCCATGAAGCGAGTCTGTGCAGCTTCCACAAGCCTGCAGAAGTGTAATGTTCCACCTCAACATCTATGGGGCTCATGTATCTGAGTCTGTCCGGCCAGCTGGGCCTGGCTGCTCTCAGATCAGGTTACCCAGAGCGTCTCTGGGCTGCCACTGCTTTCCCAGCTCTTCAAGTACTTCGCTGCTCGCATTCCAGCATGAGAAGGTGGAGAAGGGTGGACAGCCGAGCCACAACCTGAGCTCTCCTCACTGACCACAGCTCTGGTTTGAATCGCTGATGGGCTCCACACATGTGTTTCAAACATTTTAATAAGTGCTGTTATGGAAAACTATTAGACGCAATGTGCATATATCAGTACTGGTAGTCATTATTCTCAATATACTGTATATGCTGTACATGTTTATATATAAACGTGTATGGGAGGGTATATTTAAATGTGGAACTGCCACAGGGTCATTTAAGTTTATACATCTGTTATTGTAGATAAGGATGAAAAGTTATCAAAAGCTTCATTTAATGTCAAACAGTGTAGGAGGCAACAAATTTACAGCAGTTTCAAATGTCTTGCCAAAAATCACCAAACTGTTATAACTCCACTATACAATCGGAACCAAACCTGCTATCATTAATTATAGTCTTGCACTAAGGCGTCCATGTGGGCAAAAAAATAAAGAAATCACTTAATGTCAAAAAAGCACCCCCTGGTGGTGACAGAAAACAACATATTCTACAATTTCATGTACCGCTCTCACAGGGATTATTGTATCCACACCACTAAAAACATATTGTAGATTATTGGTGGTGAATATAATTACTTATTGTAAAACAGCCTGTTCAGTGCTGCTTGTAGCCATAATTATTATTATTATTATTACCATGGTCACCCATGGACCTCTGTCCCATTTTCCTGTTATTTCTTTGCTTATATGCAAATTCGATTTGTAAAAAACTGGTATATCTCAACAAATTGCCCCATGGGCATAAATAGAGACTTTAAATCATTTTTAACATATTTTCAGTTTAAATATGGTTGCTCTGATAAGCAGAGTGATATGCACAGTGTACACCATACATGAACACAAACATTGTGACAAAAAACCGAAACCATCAAATCTGCGTGGGCTCATTTAATAAAAAGGTTTGTGGTTTCGTTATAGAAAAGCTGACTCAGACAAGCTGGACTGACCACCGGGTTCTGTTACAGAAAGACCAAAGATTCAAGTTTATCTCTGACTAGAATTATAAAAAGCATCAGTGAGTGCTGAATTCAACTTTACTTTTCAGTTGAATGTAATGAAATCATAAGCCAGATAAATGCTACTTGGAAGAAAAGCTTCAGTCTTTGGCGACAGACCTTTTAGAGACACAGTGATGCTGCTGGGACCTCGGGACATGCACCGTGATGGCTGTGGCTCAGGAGCGTCTCCTCCCAGCACTCTCTTAATGTGGCCCATACTGTAACTGTAAATAGAGTCAGTAGACAGGCCCAGGCTGGAGGTGGGGTCAACTTTGGTTATGTACACCTAGAAGGAAAAAGAATCTATTTAAGCATACAGTGTGTCAAAGGAGGAAGTAAACATGATGCAAACATGTACATGGAGTAACAAGTTAAAGCTCATTAATGCTTTGGTTTAACTGCATACCATACACTAACAAATTAAAGCAGTTATCAGTAAAATACCTTAAATATCCCATGATGCAATTCACAATTTCTGGTCATGGGGTTGGGCTGCTTATCTCCCCTGTTTATATTTAATATACAGTAATATGAAGTTAAAAGGTAGAGATCAGTGTAAGCTTTTTCCTGCATCTTAGCTTTCTCCAACGCCCAGCAGATGCTAAATTTAATGTGACAGCTGAATCACAAACGTGAGTGCGCTTGAGGAAAACTGCACATTCACTTCCCCCGACAGCTCACACTGAACAAAGCTGTCAGAAGAGGGAGCCTTACTTTGAAAGCCTGGCTGACGGCTGAATCCAACATGGTCCAATCCATCCTGCCATTCACTCTGACAGTGCCCACAAAGAAATCCTGCTGTTTAACCTCCTGTTGATCCAAAGTGCAACAAAAAAGGGGTGACACGGATATTTACAGTCAAGTTTTGAGAGGTTGCCATAGGACCTAAAGACAAAAAACAGCATACGTACATCTTTAAAGACACGCAAATCTGCAACACAAACCACCACCCTGACACGGTGATCATCCCTCTGCAAGGAAAGGCTGAGAGAATCTGTGGAGTGGACATCTACTAAATAAACAAAAGAGAGGATTTTAAAATCAGTCTTACTGAAGAAATTTGATTTTAACAAAATATATTAGCAAGTGGGCATTTGATTTGCAAAATAAATAGAAAAACAGTTAACTGGAGAAAATACTAAACTTACGTTTGTAAATGTCATTTAATGGAGCATCTTCACATCTATCATGCTGGTGGTAACAACAAAGTAACTTTACATTTTCAGGTTCAGTATTAAATAGTACCTGAGCTGCTCCCGTCACTCAGCCCTCTGCTGTAGCTTTTTGGCATGTGCATGGCAACTGACTGTCGAGGTGATGCACCTCCCAGAGCAGTGAGACCCGAGGACTGGGAGGCAGAGCTGGAGGGTCCAGGAGATGGACAGGGGGACAGACCACCTGTCTTCAACTGGTCATTCTCAGCCTTCAGGTTCTCCACTGTCCTCTGCAGACAAAATCAGTTCAATCAAATGCAAATGCAAATATGTGTATGTGAGTTTCAGTACGTAAACTAAATCAAAATTTTAAAAACCACAACTAAAATAACTAAACAAAATCCTAAACAAAGAATAATGGAAGAGAAAGATTTGATGACATGTACCTGCATGTTGTTCATGGCCTCCTGCAGCTGCTCCAGTTGATGAGCAGAGCTTAAAGCTTCCAGACGAATGTCAGTCAGTTTTCTCTCCTTCTCCCACAGCTCTGTTTTCAGCTCTGTCACCATCTTATCATCCACCGTCTCACCTCCTTCACACAGCCTGGTAGATTTGGGTCACACAAGACAATGCTTAAAAATGGAGTAAATATGGGCAGGGAATACATTTTTAACTCAATTATACAAAAAAAAAAATAATAATAATAATAAAAAACAAAACAGCAACATAGAAATATAGAAAAGTAAGTAACAGTAATTTTGTGTTAGTATGTAAGAATGAGCTGTGGTAACATACTGTTTTATCATGTTCAAATACGACTGTAAGTAGAGGCTTACCCTGGTGATGATGCAGAGGTGGAGGATTTAATTATTGTTGTTGGATTATCACCACTGTGGTGGACCTTGGGAGAGGAAGGAGCAGAGGATTCTGGTGTAGCAATCTCCTCGATGTCAGCATACGGCCCTGACGACTTTGACCCTTTCTTACTGAAGGCCTTATTGAAGGAGCTGCGCAACTGTTCAGAGATGTGAGATTACAGTGAGGATGGAATACTTAAAAAAAAAAAAAAATCTACAACAGCATTAAATAATTGTTGTTGAGTTGCTTTTAAAGTTCTGCTACTGTGTTGTGGAATTTCTTCATACATGTTTCTGTCCACTTGATGTAGCTGCAAAAATATTTAAGATAACTGTACTTTTAGGACATGCTGCTGTAAATGTAAAACTTCCAGCAATTTCAAGTGCTAAAATGGTACATATATTGTATAAATATTAGCTAATAATGCTAACATCTGTCAAACGTGAGATTTGCAAATGAAACAAGAGCAGCTATAAAAGCAATCTCTGCATAGTTTCTTCAACAGCAATTCATCCTTGAACCTGTAATGTCAACAGTACTACACAGCGTTTAAATGGCATGCACAAGATCACAGATTAGATCAATACTAAAAACAACAATTAAATGTTAATATGATCACAACATTTAAAAAACAAAAAGGAGAATTAAGTTTAAAAAGACACGGAAGACAGAAAAAGTTCCACACTTTTCACAAGTATAACTCATTAGGGACATGTAGGCTGAAGAAGGGGTGGGAGCCGGTGAGTGGGGGTGCAGGGGGTTTTAGACAATCAGCTTTATTTACTGTAGCAACATCACTCACCTCCAAGACCTAAAATAAAAATTCAGGGCAGCATGAAAGAGAGACCAGAGTCAGACGTATTAACAGATTGGGAAAGAGAGAGGAGGAGAATCACACATGTTCACATTCATTTTCCCCAGTCACAGACATCTCAACTGTAAAACGGAAAAAAAAGTTTACTCGTAAACTGATTTTATAATTTGAACTACATTAATATATATATTGTTAAGTCCTTTTTTCCCCTTGATTTGTTAGTATATTTTCTTAATTAATTATTCAATTAATCAATTATTCTTTTTTATTTTTAGTGTATTTCAGCACACATACTTAATGATGCTAAAGACTTTTAAATCTTGGGATTGTGGTTGCTATTAATACAATAATAACATGTGACTGGTGTGACTTGACTTGAGTGAGTTTAAATTAAACTGGTGGTTATTTAAAAAAAATAAATAAACTTAAACCAACTATTAGAATAATACCAAACTTTCACTGACTGACACTAATATGAAGAAAATAAAAATCATATTCATGAATCACTGCACGTTGTTGTATTTATTTGGGGCAACCATGAGTGTGGAGCACACAGCAGTTTGCTCCAAGACCTGTTTTGTTAAACAACATATGTCTGTTTAAAATAAATGTGCAAGCGACTCATTTCTGAACATCTCTGACTCAACAGTTAAAGCTCTGCTGTGTTTTTAATCACTGTGTGTCTAGCTGTGATCCCTCACCCAGCTTTTCTTCTTCTTCTTTTTGGCCTCCTGCTCTTTGAGACTTCCCATACTGGAGTGGCTGGTGGTGCTGGTGAGGCTGGAGATGCTTTCTGAAGAGTTCTGGCGATTGATTTGTAGCTCTGAAAACCATGTGAGTTGAAAGCAAATTAATCAAGAGGAAATTATCGTACAATTCACATCATTCATACACCCTTTATCCCCTCATTACATGTACCTTTGGGTGTGATGTCCGGATTGCTGAGAGCCCCCTGGATGATTTCCTGGGCCTCTGTATTTTTGGCCTTGAGAATATCGATGGTGTCCTTCAGCTCAGTGAGCTCAGAGTCCTGAAGAGGGGAAGCATTAATTGGTATTCAAGTTAGCCTGCAGACTGGTAACTGAACCAAGATTCTTCTGATCCAACGATTGTGGGAATGTCTGTCTGCTTTCAGCAAGGATAGCAGGCTGTGCCAAGTAGCTGATGACAACAAGGAAATCCCATCATGTAAACCTTTGACGGGCATCTCATTTCCTGAACAACTATCAAATATACACTAAATCATGATCATGATTTCTTTGAGGGTGTGTTCAAGTGTAACGGACTTTTGTACATTCTCATTATCAATATATGACAATATATGATACCTTTTGCTCCGAGGAGACTGACAGCGTCTGCAGGCGTGCAGTCATCAGTGCCAGGCTCTGTTCAAACGCCGCTACCAGATTAGCCTTTGAGGGAAAGACACATCAATAAAAGGAAGAGAGAGAAAGAGAGAGGAGAGGGGGTGGAGAGATGTGACAGGTATGAGTCACTATCTGAATCAAATCAGTCCGCAGTCTCACACTCACAGCACACCAACAAATGGCTTTCTCCATCTGCTGTGAGTCGAGGGACGGGCAGAGTGGGGGACAGCTGTGGATGATGTCAGAGATGAAAGAGGAGGTTAGGGTAATGGCGGTGAAGGAGGGCAGTGTTCTGGCACAGTGGGACAAACCCAATCAACCTCTTGCAGCATGTTTGACCTCAAGACTAAAAAAAAGTCTCAGTCCTTTGCCGGTGTTAATAGGGTTAAAATGTATTTTATTTTATTTTTATTATTTTAATTATTTATACATTATATGGCTTTATTTCAATTTGTGGGGGCTTATATGTGTTACATGTCAAGATTTATGGACAGTTCAAATCAAGAAATTTGAAGATACACTGGAGAGATTTTTTTTCACTAACACATTCTACATATTAAAAACTAATAACTTAAAAAGTGTTAAAAGAATGGGCTCTATTAATCACTGATTTGTGAAGTTATACCATAACAGTTTCCCATCACTTTGGTTTTAATCATTTTTCCCCTTAGCGTACTTGGACCATGAATTGTATACACACGATTCATTATATTAGCTGCAAACAGCAGAGTTTTGGACTAAAACTAGTTATAGGGACAAAACCAAAAAATGTTATTAAAAGTAAATGCTGTTTTAGCTTCAGCTGCTGGTTCAGTGGTGTTTGGTGTTAAAATAAAAATGAATACACAATTGAACTTTTGAACTCTGTACTTTCATATAGGGTAGCAGCCATGAAGCTAAACTGGTATTTTTAATCCTAAATTATGCTGATTTAGTTGCTTCATGTCATGTTGTGTTTAGTTAAAGATGCACTTATCAGAACTTTGTCATGTGTAAATGCTGTTTAGCTCATCCATACTGTTAAAACTGAATGTGCTGGATTAGGGTTACAACACTGCTCAATCTTTCATTGGTTTTAAGACTAATTTCATATATATATATATTAGTCATATTTATAATTTTTACTGCTTTACAAGATTGTAAGCTCTGGCCACAGTCAACATGCTTCAAAGTAGGCGTTGAGGGCCGACTGTACCACACAGCAACCCCAACAGAAACGTGATGGCTTGACGTCCAATCAGACTGATGAGGAAGCAACAGAAAAGTCCTCTGAAAGCAACAGTCCAACAAACCTGGCCTAGCTGCTACACCCAGCATCCAGAAGTGCGGGTCAGCGTAACGAATGCAGGGGACAGCAGCCAGTCCAGCAGGCCATACAGCCAGGAGAATAAAGGAGAGGGACAGGAATATTAGGGGGGGGTCACATAAAGCTTCTCATACAAATACACACACATACACATGTAGGCTTGTGTAATGTGTTTTACATATCCAAGTTTTTTGAAAGTTTAGAAAATCTGGTGGATAAAAAAGTGCTGCACAGTGAGAAAATTAGAGAAATCAGTATTGGGAAGTTTATCAAGCAAAAAATTAAAGTTAAGATCAAGAATGACATCAGTAACATTTACAAAGGTCAAACTGTCTATGATGTGCTCATCCCTCTACATTATGGGGTAGTGATAACATCTTAGTGCATCTAGGTCACAAAACAAAAGAACTCAATTCCCATCGTTAGAATTAGAAAAATAAATTAGAAAAAGAATAATCACTTACATTGGCAGAAAGTTGCATGGTCAAGTTGGCGACCTTTTCCTGGGAGACTTCCAGCTCACGCCTCAACTTGCGGATTTGCTGTAAACAAACTGCAGAGTGAGACTGAGCAGTACAGGCATCATATTAAACAGGAGTATGGACAAGAGGAGAGAAAATATATGAATATTAATATGTTACTTGATGTAATGATGAAATGATTATAACGTGATGGTAGACTCTGTCAAATATGCCGTGTTTTTTTGAACAACGAATATGGACGGTATTGCTCCAAAACAGAAACTTTTCAGAAACAATAGGCTGTTTGCACAGCAGCCATTTCGCCGTGTGTCAGAAAAAGAAAAGGTGTTACATTAACAATGACATTAACAGTTCACTTCATGTAAGTCGGGACAGAGAACTGCATGCACCAACTAGCTGAGGAGGCTGAATGGAAAGCAGTCACTATTTACCTGTGCAATTTTCCTATAGTGAAATATTAAAATGGCTGCTGTGCAAAGAGCCAATTTAAAGCTTGAGTCATAAATTTGTTTCTGTAAAACTTTTTTTTTTTGTTAAAATCCTTTTTATTTCCAGACAGTCAGACAAATCAATTTGAATGGGAAAAAATAAGAATATTTGGTATAGGTGGAGTCTAGGAAAACCTTGCAACGGCAGGCTGTAATCACTGCAGCTAATACAGTGCTGGGAGCCCTGAATAAAAGAAAACTGATGAACTGCACAGGTTGGCAGTGACAGGTTCACCAGCAAAGTACATTTTAATAAAACTGCTTTCTTATTTTAGACAACTTTATTTGTTGACTATCAAGATGATTTTAACAAATTAAAGTGCTCAAGAAACAAATGATGGACTACCACTTTAAATGCTTTAAACCAATAGGAAATGTTATAATGATGGAATGTCAATGGACCCTCTCATCTCATGCACCAACAGTTTTCATGGTGTTTAAAAAATGCTGTGATAAAAATTTTAGCAGGTGGTGCTGAATGACACAGAATTTCCAGAGATAAGAGACTGAGAAGTGTTATAAGCTCCTGAAAAAAGAGACCTGTGGTCACAGACTCAGTGAACATTGATAACACCACCTGATCAATGAACATACACACACGCAGTGTGGGGTGAAGAGCTTTGACACGGTGGCCTTACCTCCCCTTGTATCCTCTCCTCATTCTAATGTAGGCATGGTAAAAGCAAATAAACAGTGAAGAGGGACAGGGAAGAGGGTTATCTTTAAGGTGGGAACTGAGATGAGAACAGTGACATACAGCTACCAGAGCCAAAACATTTCCCTGTATTGGCTCCAATGGCAAAATCTTAATAATTTATGCTGTTTGTAATACCTTTATAATGACTAAGAATATGTGCAATTAGTTGCCTAAACAATTTAATATCAGCAACAGAAATAATACAACCTAGATTAATCAGATTATGAAGAGTTTATGTATATGTTGTTAGCCGGCATGGTAAATAAATACCAGCGTGGTTGGCAGTGTTTTGACACAGAAAAAAGAAAATAAGGTTGAATGTAGTCCTAGGCTTTATTATTCTTGCAGCATTAATATGTTTAGCATATTAAGTTTAGAGAAAAAGAACAATAATATTTAGAACGAAAACAAAAGGGAGAAAATGTTTATTACTGCAATTAAAATGACAGAATCTACTTACCGAGGAATAGTTTGATGATGCATTAGAGGCCAAAGAGAGTACAGAGCCGTGCACTATGAGAAAGGCAAGGAGGACATTAATATAAATAAGAACTAAAGAATGATACTGTTCCCATTAACAATTTAACTTTGTCTGTAATTCCAAATAATAAAAAAACAGTGCATAGATTAAAAAAATTAAAACAATGAGTGGTATATTAATAAATGTCTTTTATTAAAGTACAATTACATGACTATATAAGAACAATACCACTGTAAACAAACTTGTATCGAACATATCATAAAGCTGCATTTTGTCTAAGAATGTGTACTGGTTTCTCGTCATGTTTACATGTGGATCTCTACCAAATGTAAACCACTGTCTTTGGTCATTTGCTTAACAGACTGATTACAGTGTGAGTGCAGTTTGTTTTTGAGGTTATGCTGGGTTACTCCCCTGCAGAGAGACCAAATAAGTAAGCTCACCATCTTCCCCTGGTTCACGGAAAGACCCTGACCGCATCATGCTTTTTGGCCGGTCAGCCAGCAACATGCTGCTGCCCATGGGGGAGGATCCATAGAGCTCACATGCTGAGTCACTGGGGGGGCCTATGCTGTTTGAACGTGATATCCTTGGAGTGCCAGTGGAAATGGGGGCAACTATCACAAAAGAGACACATTTGTTTAAAATCAGTGAGTGGCACAAAAAAACTGGTGGACACACACATATAACACTCTGCCACACACACACAAAAAGCCTACACCTTGGTTTAACTCCCTTATTCTGATGACTTAGTGAAAGGTAACACCAAACCATGGCTCCATAACAGTGGTAGAGATAAATATAGACTGTTGACCCCCCCATTGCCTTCAACTTGTGCATATTTCAAACTTGAACTTAAGTCCATGTGAGTACATTTATAGTCTCATCATATTTACAGAGTTAAATTTGATATTCTACTATTTAGCCACCACTTCACAACTCGGATATAACAGAATTCACTGTTGACAATTTGTGTCAACGTTTCTTTACTGTAAAAGCCCCGAGTGTGTATCTTCTTCACTGATTAATCATCAACAATTAGATGGATGGGTTATCAAAGATTAGTTTCAAAGCTAAAATAGTGGGTGTCTTTAGAACTTGGCTGCCAATCTAGTTAGAAGTAGACTCACCCACGTTGGTGAGAGGAGCCTTGCCAGAGGAGGGGTGGAGCTGGCGAGTGGGAGAAGGAAGCTGAGGGGGGCTTTCACTCTCTGTCATGCTGACTATGTTGTGGGAATGGCGTCTGCCCGGTTTGCTTCCTTCACTCTCTGAGAGGCTTGAGCCATAGCGTCTGAGAAAAGAGAGATTATTTTGACATCAAACAATGGAGGTGCAACACAGTGTGAGATTTAAAATAAAGTATTGTTTAGACTTACTCTAAACCTTTCTTTGGCAAGGTATTTCTGTCTGCTTGCAAGCTGTAAAAATGAGAACAAAAACATCAGTTTGGATAAGTATGATGACAGTTTGGCACCTAAGGCACTTTCATGCACATGGGATTGTAAAAAAAAAAAGTACCCATCAATGTAAAGATATTCTTTGGGCCATTTCCACCTGGACACACAAAATTTTTCAGTGGATTCAACCTTTCATCATCTAAATGACAGCTTAGATTTGCTCATCCAAGAAAAGGCAAATCAAATATGGGTGGATTTTAAGTCAGTTACGAAGAAATTTATAGTGCAATATACAGTGCAACTGGCTTTTGACATTTAAAAAGCAGAAAATGGATCTGCATTTATATATATTTTTTGTCCCATAAAGGACTGGGGCATTACGAGTTGGGCAAATAAATGAGAGAAAAGAAGAGTGAGGAAGTCAGACTAAACCTGTCAACTTATACTCATGACTGTGACTGGGACAGATAATACGATATGACCCCAACACATCTGCTTTGTTTTTGGACACAAAGCACTGACGTTTTCCTTTTTCAGAGGAAAAAACAATAAAATATACAAATGGAAATTAAGACTGACCCATTAAACATCAAGTACTTCTGCTACTTGCCTCTCTGAGAGGTTGAGGGATGTTCTGCTCCCACCCCCCCAGGTTCCAGTAGCCCTCTCCTCCTTGTCATGTGTCTCAGCTGACACAAACCTTGCACTGGCAGGAACACTCATCTGCAGTGGCAGGGACTCCAGGCTGCGGTGCATGCCAGACAGCTTTGGGTAGAGCAGTGGTGACCCACTCAGGCTGAGGCTGTCATTGGTGTAGGAACAGGAATCGATGTGGAGGACAGGAGCTGGGCTGGGGGTGAGGCGGGTAGATGTGTGTGACCCAGCCAAGTCCTGAAGTTTGGAGTATGAGGGGACTTTGGGTGGAAGGTCCTGAATGGTCACACAGGAATCAAGACTGTTGGAGTTAACCTTGTCCAGGTGAGCCAGGCTGGGTGGACGACCCAGAGACTTAGTGTTGAGCATCCTGTGAATGAGGCAGAGGGAAAAAAAATGATATTCAGAACAAAGATCACTAGATTCATGCATATGTGGGATTAAACAATTAAACAATTAAACAACCTTCTACTTCATTTTACTCATGTATACTGAGTCCAATAGTTGCAGTTGTATTTGACAAGGTTTTAGATGACTGACTCAAAGAAGTCTGTCTCAGAACATTCAATAACATAAAATCTAACAAATCATTTTCTCATCTACTCTGAAACATTTTGTTTTTAGAAAGCAGTTCCAGAAAAGCTCTATGGATTGTTTAGACTAGCTGGGACAATGTTTAAGGAAAGAGGACCCATCACAACTAATACTCTGGCAGGAAAAATATAGGGAATTTACACTATAAGTTGAAATGCACTATTTTAAGTAAAGTGTTGAGAGCAGAATATAAATTGAGTGACCGTGGTGTGGTTGGTGATGACAGTTCTGGGTATTTGCTACCGCTCGTCCGCCTCAGTCCATGCAGTTTCAGGGCAGATTCTCCTGTGGACTCAGACTGAGTGCCCTCTTGTTTCAGAGAGCCACAATCTATGTCAGCTCCCACAGCCTTTGCCTTGGCTCTTTCTTTTTCCTTCTCTCGGTCTGTCTGATTCACTGGGCCTATACTGGTCCGAGAAGCCATTTTACTGCTGCAGCTATTAAGTTCTTTCATCCTGGGGCCTGCAGAGGCCATGGGCACAGGTTTCAGGCTCAGCAGACTGGGGTCAATGGTACTGCTAACAGGCCGAACTGCAGGGCGACCGATGACACTGAGTGTGCTTGACTTGGCCGGTCGAGGCAGGCTGCGGTACTGAATGCTGTTCCTGGCGTTTGGCCCCAGGAAACTCTGCTCACTGCTTGCATCAAAACTGTTCTTTCGACCTGAAGGCGTTCCTCCTCCCACAGGTTTCACAGGAATGCCAGATGACTTGGGTGTTTTCCCCACAGTTGCAGAGCCACTGGAGATGGTGGTGCCCCCTGCTGTCATAACAGTGGCTGTACCAGTAGCCACTGGTGGTTTTTTGTACACAAAGGAAGCCCCAGCAGTGGGTTTTAGTAAACCTGATGGAGGCTTTCGATGCTCTCCATGATGATCCCTGCCAGCGTCAGAACGAGACCGTTGTAGACCTGCAGCTTTAAGGGAAATCTTGGATTTGTCCAGTGGTTTCTCATTTTTAGGTGCTGCATAAAGGAAAGGGCAACACAGCATAGTTAGTGGAGTTTGGAAAAGAAAACACACAATTAAAAGCATTTACATATTTTTTAAGCTGCACTATGACCTTGAAGTTGGTAAAATATTTACAAAAAATGGTACATAAATGGATTAGATAACTTAAGTTCATATGCCAGTTATCACAGTAAATCTAATAAAATAATGGATTCTTGGCTATTTTGGTTCTTTTTGAATGCTTATGTCTTTGCTTTGCTTTTATGTATCACATTGAAGAAAAATGCCAATATTTGGCATATTTCCTTTCACAAAATTGCCTATACATCTCCAGATAATTATATTTTTACTTTGATATAGACACAAAAACAAAACCATATAATTCAATCACAACTGAAAAATTCTCTCTACCAAACTTGCAAATTTATAAGACAAATATAATTAGCATCATTCTTTGTGTTGTTATTTAATATGGGAAGCAAAAGCTCTGCGTGGGATGAATGAGCAGACAAATCAGCTGGTAGTCTGTGTGTGTGCATGCCTACATATCTGTGTAAGAGAGAGAGAGAGCGCTGCAGGGAAATTAATGAATCGAACGATACACTGTGTTTTTAAATTGCATTGGGGAAAAAGACAGAAACAATTTGTGACAATCAGTGCTGATTCTGACACCACACAATGATCAATGTATAATAACGTTTGGTAATGTTAGGTGCACCAATGCAACCAAAAAAAAATTGAACTGCACTCCAAAGTCAATAGAATGGCCCTACTTTGGGCCATTATCTAATTTTCCTCAATTAAGCGTTTTATTGTGTTTTGTTTTCATCAGAACTTTGTGCTACAAAGTCTGGCTTAAACTTCTACATTTCTACATTAATCTTGACTCCCTTTGACTGTTCTTTGGACTTTTTTTGTATAATATTTTACATTTGGATTCAGGACACCGAGATAATGCATTATGGATAACAAAGATTTCAATGATAACAAAATTAACTGTTGCAGTGATTTAAAAACAAACCAACAAACATAAGACAAAGACAGAAAAAGAAGATAAGCTTTAAACTCTCACCTGCAACTTTGAGCATGCTCTGAGATGTATGGGTGATGGGAGAGGTCACGCCCACAGGGGGATTACGACTTTTCTTGAAACTGCCTGGTTGACCCAAACTTTGAGGCTTCTTCATTTCACCTTTACTTCCTGAATCTTCACTGAGGCTCGGCGGTTTCTTTCTCCACTTGCTTGGAACCTCTGTCTTGAGACTCCCAGTGTCATAGCTGCTGCTGCTAAGCTTGGTGCTGGCTTTGCCATCCTCGCTATACCAAGACAGACCGCTTTCCACTAGGGAGCGCTTCTCTGCATCAGTGCGGAGCTGCACAGAGAGGGAGGAAAAGTCAGTGTGAGTGTGTGGCAGTATGTGGAACTGACTGTCCTCTAAGCTCATCTAAGTTCTATGAGAGAGAGAGAGAGAGAGAGAGAGAGAGAGAGAGAGAGAGAGAGAGAGAGAGAGAGAGAGAGAGAGAGAGAGAGAGAGAGAGAAGAAAAAAGGGAAGGAGAACAAAAACTGTTCACTGTTTTAACATTTTCAGGGATGAATCAATAGCTAAACCCAAAGCGCACACTTTTTAATGTGTCACTACCCAGAGGACAAAATGAAAGAGGCAGCACTGAAGAAAAAAAGTAGACATGCTGCTGCTTGGCAAACTATCAATACGATACAGAGCAAGAGATGGCTCACTGAGCACCTCTAATGTTCATTTCTTCTCACTGAGCATTCTGCAAGTAAGCACTAATCCTAAAGTTGTGTAAAAGGTTATCCTGTGAGAAAGACAAGAGCCACTAACTCTGCTCCCATGAAAATTTATGTTGGATATATTTTTCTCCCTCAGTCTCAAACATGAAACAGTGTCTGCTTTGAACAGGAAAACTAAAGATTTCTCCTCTTTCATGAAAAAGTCAATTTTCAATAACTGTGCACTGAAGGCTGTGGCCTGTGACCAATTTGCGTGCCTCTAATTTCATTGTAATGACAGAGATGAGGCCTGTGGTGTCTTTTTGTGGCCTTTGTCAAGCAAACCCGTATCATAATTAATATAATACAATATAAGGTAAACCACAGAATGCAGCAGCAAAAAGTAAATGCTGAAAGAAAAGGCTGTAATCATAAGCAATGGTTTTGCAAACATTACAAGATGAGGGAATACATACTATCATCAAATTGTGATGTTAAGTGTTGGGTACAGTGTTTTAGCTCACCATGGCAGAAGAGTTGCGTCTGGAACCCAGTGGTGTGTTCGGGAGAGAGTTCAGTGAGGAACTGGCATTGAACTCCTCTGAACTGAGGTTATCCGAGCCATCGCCGTCACCGTCACTGAGCCCACTGCTAATGGAGCTGCTCTCATCCCAACTGAAACAATACATTGATGACACTGATGAAGTCACTGATGACAAACACATGAATGTACACCGAGTAAAGCTGCAGAAATCACTTTGAAGGGAGAAACAGCAGGTTACAAATGTGATACATCTGTTTGCACTGAGGAGTGAGGGTGGCCACTTTGCTGGAAGAAGCAGGTAAATTCAACATGCTGCTGCTGCTTTGATTCTATTCAACCAATACTTCAGAGCTTAGGCCATTAAGGTACAACACTCCTCTGGATTGGATATTTTGGTACAGGTTTATTTATAAACCAACTGTCTACTTAAAGATGATCAAAAATATATTTTTATTAATTTCTCTGGACATCTTGTTACAATTGTTAATATGCTGTTCAATGATTCTAGTACAGTTTCTTCCCATTTTTATATAATACCATTTTCTCGAAATATTCATTCATTGTGCCACTTTATCCTGCAAATGATGGTCACGGTTGAGCTGGAGCCAATACCAGCTGACAGAGCAAAAGGCAGTGTACACCCTGGACAGGCCGCCAGTCCATCGCTGGGCCAACATAAAGAGATTAACACCCATTCATTCTCACACCTACGGTTGACCTAAAAGTGCCCAATAAAACCTCACCTCTGCATTTTACCCAAAGAAAACGCAAAACAGGAGGACATGCAAACTAATAAACCTGGGTCTTTTTGTGTGTGTGTATATATATATATATTCTAACTAATATCCACTCAATCTCAATTTTATTAACAGCACAGCTATAGTAATACTTAACTACAGGTGAAACTAGTGTATGTGTGATAAATTAAACAGGATAGTGTATGTGTGTCTGACAGCTTGGGGTTTGATGGTGTATTCTAAAAGATGTAGAGACATCAGAGTGAAGGGTTCCTGAACCCTCCTGACCCTTCTGCTGCCCCACAATGCAGTACTGCATCATCCTGAAACAAATGCAGCCACAGTCCAAGGAAAGCAGGGATGGGCAGCTTGACACAGCCAAGAGAAAAGTGCTCACTGGGCATCAGATTATAAAAGCAAATCACTGTGCAGAGTTAAATATGCAATGCAGTCTTTCAGTCAACCCCAACATCACAAGAGAACAGGACAACTCAGAGTTCAGCAGAGTTGAAAATTGAACAGTAAAACATTTTTATGTGCTTCAGAAGAGCAATTATACCTTGGTGAATAACACAAATATCTCCCGAAAGCTAAACCATCATTTCTTCTGGCAAACACAGGTGGTAATCAAATTTGTTTTGGCGCACAAAAAAATGTGGCACAGTGGAAAAGGTACATTAATAAGACCATTTAAAAGCAAAGTCCCTGCTTGAGCTGAATCAGTTCTTTTCCCTTTCCGTTTACTTTTCCTCACTGGGTTGAAAATGCGCTTTCTGGCTCAGCAGTCTGCAATTAGCAGAGACACAGAGCACGGAAAATCATAGAAAAATACAGGGAGACAAAAATGGCATGTACACATTCAGAGCTGGATTTAATCACATGGCTAAATTTGAGATGTTGTCGCCTACTCAGACTTAATGGTTTTAATTTAAAACTCTAATACATTAAGATTTGTGGCCACAGGTATGTGACCTCTGGGGGAGATATTTTTACTTTTGAAAAACTATATTCTCCCCGACCATCAATAACAAGTATAAATTTTGATTTACACCGAGTGCAGATGTCTCTGGTATGTTAGAACAATACCACCTCTGTCAGGAGCAACACAGGGGCCATGAATAACCCCACAGGGATGCCAGGCTAAGAAGAGGCAGGAGGGGCTGTGGGCTGTTGATATTACAAGCCAAACTGTCTGCTCTCAGGGGTGAAATCCAGACAGGGGAGAGGGTGGGAGTCAACACACTGCATACTTCATACACAGGGTGGCAATTAACTTTTTGTTTTCTGTGGCACAACTCCAAAATCTGTCTGATATGTGTGCGTCTGTGTTATTATTCAAGTAAGGCTGTCGTGAAAATGTTTTGATTTAAGAGGAGTCTAGGATGCCTAGGATACACAGAACACAAATGTTGACTGTGCCTATGCTGCTACAGTAATTCACATAGTTTTGGATGACGTCAGTGCCTAGTGATATTAGAGAGTGCTGCAAATTTGCTGATTTTAAAGTCATGGATTTAAACTTATATACCCATCCATCATACATAAATCATATGCCATAATACTTAATATAGTGTGTAAAGACTTGCTGTTGAGTGGTTGGTGTGATATCTTGTTCTTTTTGTCAACATTTTCCTGTCTAGACACGATAAATTAGCTAATAGTTAAACCTGGTACAGCCCTGAACATGCACTCTGTTCATGTTGGAACTAATTAACAGATAAATGCAAACCTGTTCCTTTAAAACTGCATATAATTGCACACAAGATGGATGCATCACTTCCTGGCACAATGTTTGTTGTGCTGCATGAAGGACAGTAAAGGCAAGGCTGCTGGAAATGCATGACATGGACTGAGTGAGCGGTGAAGACATCCTCTCTTACGCTGTGGTAACGGCACCACAGTTCTCCCTAAAGAAAAATGTGACCACAGATGTTACCACAGTGTCAACATATAAATCTCCTGCACTTTTCTTCATGGCATTCTTCATTCAACTTCATGTTTATACTCTCCACATGTCAATTAAATATAATATATTGACTGACTTTCAGCGTAGGCTTAAGAAAGACGTGGCATGTCATCGAAAAGTCACTCATTTAACAGCAAAAACACAGAAAAAACAGCTAAATTAATCTACTACTTATACATTTGAGATTAAACTATATTCAGTGATTTTAATCAAAATGTGACCTCCTCATAAAATAAAGGTTAACTATATGTTTAAATGTGTTAAATGTGTAATGGACCCATTGCAAAACAGACAAAAGAACAGATGTTGCCTCTTTTAAGTGCACGTAAATCAAGACAGAGTGACAATCAGCATACAACCCTTAAACTAAAGAAACTAAATGAAATCAAGCCATAAATCATTTGATTACTGACACTTTCCTTTCTATGACCTGTCAACATGGCTGATGTAAAAATGGCCCATGAACGAACATATTCAAGCTATTATTGAACTACATTGTCTCATTAAATAAATTAAGTATGATATAAATATCATGTTACCAAGAACCACAAGTACAGTAGAATCAGCCAAAAATATTTTTGCTACATTAATCTGTAGCAAATCGGCTTACATTAATCTTTAAGCCAATTCATGTAAAAACACTCCGTATGTGGAAAATAAAATCTCCATTAATAAAGAAACTGACTGTGGTATAATTTTATAATCGTTTGATAAAAATAATTAAAATGTAATTCAGCAATTACCAAAATACGATAAAATCAGCCGATTTAATCTTCAAATAGTTTATTGGCTCGTGTCAATACGATGTAACGTGGTCGTATTCAACTTTGTGTTAAACTTCAATAAAGTAAACATACTCAGACTACTCCACTCTATTGTCTCCTTAAATAGTTTCAGTATAATATTATTCAGTAAGCACCAAATTAATCGGGTAGTGATGCGCGAACTATCGGCTGGTGTTTCTCGACGGTAAATATGTTCAAAAAAGCCATGTAATGTTCACATGGTACCGGAAAAGTTAGTCAGGGAAGACACCTTTACCTTTGCGTAAGCAACGTCCTGAATCTCGCTTTCGGCGCGGAGTGAGGGCAGGCGGAAGACACCTTTCCGACCAAAACACGCGCCGTCATCCGTGACAGTGTCACACCTTTTAATGAAAACGCCGCTCTAAATTCACCACCGTGATGGGACCAAAGTAAATATGCATCCGCGAGCTGAGACACTAGACTTTCCCATTCAGGGAGCGCGAGAGGCAGTCAGCCTCTGGACAGGCGGCTGCACACCCCCTCCTCCTATTCCGCCTCAAAAAAAAAATAAAATAAAAAAAGGGGGGGGGGGGAGGAGAGAGGGGAATCTGACTGGCTATGGTAACCATGGTGATCACCTAGTAATCTGATTACCCTGCAACGGCTGATAGAGTAGGCTAATGTTTTTGATGTCTTTGCACAGATGATCTGCTTATAAACAAATAAATCACTCAGGATTGAATCAGATGTAACCTGCATCGTTCGCGTGCAACATTTGGAGTGGCTTATATTTGAACCATAAAATGCGCTACTACTTCAAAGGAGTCAAAAATAAAAAGCAAAAGCGTGGAGGAGATAAGTACCTGTCTGATTTAAGTCTAGTTATTATACAGAATAGTTGGTTATACACTAAACAGTGCAGCATTATTGCTTATAATGTCAATATAGCTATGATTTTGCTAAACTATATAGTAACTTTTCTTTTTTTTAAATACATGTAATATAATGACACATGCTTATGAATCAACTATGGCCATGATGCTCTATGTCTGCCAATTAGGAAAATTTAGTGTAAAGTTTTGGCATAAGAGCTGGGCAGAAATTAAATGATATGAAGTAAAATCGTTCCTTATTGTTTAGCACACTTTTTGTTCACTAGTGTTTCAGAATTTCTATGGTGTAATTGTTATTTTTAGTGCCAGCAGTGTCACGTCCATCTGAAATGGAGACAATACAGCAAATCCATCTTAGCAAGCCCGTGTGAAAAGATTTTTCTAACATCACAGTATATCCTTCTACGTTTAAGATTATTACCATAATTGTCACTAAAAATAAAGCAGTTTTCCATCCTTCACTCATTACCTTCTGTGGCCAAGCTGGAAAAACTCAGTTTAAGGTAAGCTCTAAAATCACTGCAAGTAAAACCACAAAACCACACATGACACAAGGACCTCCACTGAGGCATGAGTAGCCTTGGAAAACCTTCCTCTTCCCTTCTCATTAGCAATGGAACAGATCCACGGTGATGATCTCACCAGAGATCTCTGTAGACCAAGGAGGTAAGGCTTCTGTGGGCCAAAGAGATCCCACACCCCGTCCACCCAGTCCGAGTCCAGCTGGACTTACTTTATGTCAAACAGATAATACTTAACCAAACAGCATTAATGCTTTCCTTATTTCAATTTACAGGAGATTCCAAAGCAGGAAAATCTAATATGCCTAAAATAAATTTAATTTTGTATTTTCAAACAGTCAAACCTTTCAGACAAAGAGAAACCATTGTTTCTTATAAAAGCTATAATACAACTTTGAGACTCTCTCCTTTTCCAAATCAAATCACATATTATAACACTTTAAATGTAGGAAGCTGCACATCAGATACACAGATGTCCCTCAAAATGTCTTCAGCAGACTGAGATGTTCGCACGATACAAGCTTGTTGTGTCTGCGCCTCTGTTTTCGTTATCGCTTTGATCAACATCTGAGTAGGAGCTTCAGCTCGCTGCCTGTTCTTGTTGCTTTGTTTTGAATACAAACAAGAAAAATGGCATTGAAAAACTGCAACTCCTGGATAATCCGTGTATCATAGCAACACATAAACTTGGATGCTCATGTCTTTGTGGTAACTGAAATAATGGTTTATTGTTCCATTGGTCCATATGTTTCCTGTTTATCTCAGTCAGGCCACAGAGCTGCCACGCAGGCTAAAAAGGCTTGAAGTCATGTTTACACTCATACATTGTACCAGCTGTCCTACACTGATAACCAAATGGCTCAGGTCAGAAACATCCTTTGTGTATTTCATGAGGTCATCCATCAACACTGCCACCAACGAGTATTTATAAAGTGTTAAAACAGAGATTCAGCTCCATCTGTGAGGAGTTATAGCACTGTGAGGACCCTTTCATGTTTTCACTGAGGTTTTACAGACAGAAGGCCATTGTCATGATTCGACCTTTATTGTTGTTACCTCTGATATATATATCAGTGCCCCCCCCCCCCCCCCCCCCCCCCCCCCCCCCCCCCATCCCGTACAGTAAACTGCTGCAACAGGCAAATCTAGACATTCATTTAAAAATGTATTAAGAATAAACAGACAGAAGTTCGAAAAAATGTTTTTTTAAGCATAAATTTTAAATATTTAGTCAAATGTCAACCACATGGTAGTTAATCAGATTACAGATCCAATAATGACAAGAGTCATTTTCAACAGCGAGAGCTCAGCCAGGGTGAAAACCTTAAAAACAATCAAACGCAGCATGAGACCAAAACTATGTTGACATGTGAACAATGAGGCCTATGTTTGACAATCTCCTTCACTATGACACTATCCATTTACAAAATATAATCAAAGTATGTTGATACAGAAAATCTCTATTTGACCTGTATTGCTATTTGTATGTGGTGTAATGACATAGAATTTCCAGCAGGAGACTGTGAGTTAAAGCTGGCCCAACTAAGCCTTCTGACCAGCACACATGCTGTGCAAGTGTCTTAAAGAAGACAAAAAAAGTGTTGCTGTTTTTTTAACCACTGGATTTTCAGACAGAACAAATAATTTCCCACTCAATTCATTTGATTAAAAGGTTAAGTATGGGAAATCACTTCAGAGAGCAAGCGTCACAAGAAAACACTGTCTGTTTAGGTACAATTCATTCAAAAGGAGTTCAGATAAAAACATTACAGTGAAGCTCTCTGATCTACCCATGTCCTAATTTCCCTGTTACGTGCATGACCATAGCTAAATAAATATGATTGGGATGCCTTCATGTCCCGTCCGTGTAGTAAACAGGTTGAAGATGCATCAGCAGGTGCATGTAAGACTGTTGCACACCAACCCATCCCTGCAGCCCTCTGGAAAAAAGACTTGTCTGATTATTGGACTGGAAATTGATGTACAGTCTACATCAACCTGAGACAGGAAACTTTCCCCACACAGATGCAGCCCACGGTGCAGCTGATGCACTATTCAGCCCGAGAACAACAGTCTCATGCGGGAAATATTTACAGCCTGATAGTCTAGAATATAATGCAGTTGTTGCTTTATGACTCTGTGCTGGGCCCTAGTTTTATCTCTGCTCCACTAAGACAAATTCATGTCAACGTGATTGATACAGCACTTAAAAACTGAAATGTGTCAGTGCAGCTCCATATCAACAGAGAGCTGAGGCAGAGCCAAATTTTACATACACTGATAAATTATGAGCTAATCTGGAAAAGAATTAGATCATCTGACATTTCTGTACCAACTCCAAGAAACACGGTTATGAATGGGGAATGTTGCATTAGCAAGTACAATATATGGTATGATTTTCATTCTTAAACAAAATGTGATTTATCATATTCTCCAAATGAGGAAAAGTGCACTAGTTACTATGCACTGGTTTTATCCAAAGTGCACACACAGATGACCCCATGCAGACATGATACAGCCATGATTCAGACACCCTGGGGTGCAGCCTTAATGGTCTATTATTAATGTGGCTCATGATGTTGTAGTGAAGGTCTGTTTAGTGGGGGTGGGTGATGGTGAAGGGCATGAAGATCCAGTAATTTTACTAATCGTTGTTTGCGTATTAATTACTCATAACTGAGTTAAATGAAGAACCTTTTTCTTTTAACTGATGCTCCTTGTAAAAACATGTGCAGATTGCAACAAATTCACTCAGGTCCAAAGAAACATTTCAAAAGGGTGTTTGTATCAGAGGCAAAGAACCACATTCCTTCTCACTGAGCCATGACTCAAAAGGACTGACCAATCACATGGAATGGTCTCACTAAACAAGAATCCCAGAAGCACTGGCAGAAGAACAGTCCAGAAAGGACATTCAAACAGATGGATTTGAATGGGTCGGAAAATAGGTGAGGTTTCAACAGCACGTAGTGACTAAAGCAAGGACAAGAACAAAGAAAGGAGGAAAGAGGAATTAAATGCAGAACAGATTCAGAATCACATGACTGCAGCAAAACCTTACATTGCATTGTAATGTTTGTCAATATACCCATCATATTTCCATGAGTGAAGCTGTAAAGTATTCCAATATTTAGAAAATTGCATGCACATTGATATTGTACATGACTTGCCCTTTAACAGATCCCCAAACTATCATGGGGGAATGCTTTCCCATGGTTACCATGGAAATGACATTGCTAGAGGAAGAAACTAAGCAAAAGGCTTATCTACAAGGTACAGTAATATAGGAGAAGAGAGCAATGGAATGCATTTAGTGCTTGTGAGGTGAAAATATTCAGTATTCCAAGCCGGATTTGGAAAAGAAAGTGTTTGAATTGAATTAAATGATTTTTTTCACAACAAGTGCTAATGAAAATCCTGGCAATACAGAGATGCAAATGGAAACAAAAACAATATCCTTATTGGCAGACAGCTCTCCCCCCACAGAGTCAATTACTAAACAATAAAATTAAGTGGTTAGCATGCCATCTTCACACCAGCCACTCTCTGCTTCCACTGATCAATTTTTGTCACTATGTCTCACTCTCATTTTCTCCATCTCACATAAACCAACAGAGAGAGCAATGCATGCACACACCAGTTCAAAAGCTATCATACTGACACTCAATTCAGCCCAGCACTGGGTCAGTGAAAGACGGTTGCTATGGCAGCACATCCCGAGCCATGTTGCCGCATGATCAGAGGTGTAATGTTCGTAAACAGGCCTTGTTTCTCTGCTTAGTATTGCGGCATATATGCTGCCATGTAGAAACACAAGCTGGTGGTACAGTCCAAATCCACATATACCAACATACTCACCCCAAGCCCACTGACAAGTACAGAACAGAAGGGCAGGCCAACACTTGTATATACTGTATACAAGTATACTGTATACTGTCATTTCACCTGCACCATTTCTTTCCCACCAGAGTAATCCATACGCAACAGCCATGATGCAAGTGTGCTTTGTTCATTGTCATGTGTGAGGCTATGAACAGCAGATGGTGCTGTTATGAGATCTAATGCAATTAGCAGCTGAATATCACATGAACAAGAGTATCACCAATTTTGTCTATGATATTAACCCAGGGCAGAGTTTTGACTCATAAGAAATACTATATTGCGGCCAATTAATATTCTTTATTATTAATTGGCCGCAATATAATAAGTCTTTATTATAATCAAAATTGTTATATTAGCACCATACTGTGTACACTGAAAAGAACAGGAATTGGCCTGGTATTTGCAGTGAATAAATGTCCAAAATGTTCAAAGCAGTTTAGAGTCTTTCAGATAATTTCTTTTTTTTTTTTTTTTTAGATAGAGCAAACAGAAGAATCCCACACACTCTCTTAGCTGCACCTAAATTTATTTGGGTGCCTGAGTACAGAAATGTCACAAATAAGTTTATTAATGTAAGTAAGACAGTATGTGGGATTCTTTGTTTTCTATTTGTATCCTGTTTGACGCCATCCTACACACCTCTCTGAATAGATGTGCAAAATATATTTAAATTTTTATGGTGAAAGATTAAAATTAAAGCATTTTGTGGCTGCAGGTCTTTGTCCCTCTGCAAAATACTGGATTGCAAAATGCCTTTGGCATCTGTGCCAGCAAGATATGAAGGCCACTGACAGCCATAGAAGTGCAGTTTGAATGCATTACCACAAACGGGTAAATGTCACTGCATGTGTAGTTGTTAAAACTAGTTAAAAAAGTATTGTAGAGATGTTCTATTGTCGTCCGTTTATCATTTACAATACGTCGGCACTGCATTCATAGGTTATCTCTTATCTCTGCTTCCCTCTTTAATTGCAAGAGTTTAAAGCAAATCAAGAGCTGAAAGATGTTTGCTTTTTTTCATTGTCATACCACATATATCTGTCAGATGCAATAGTCAAGGTCTGGTATATGGGCATCCTGTGGAATGGAAGTGTTGTGCAACAGACATTAGGCTCACATTCATCCTATCAACTACATGACGTATGGGAAAAAACATGATTCTCTCCTCTTTTTGTTTGTATTGGATATGAAAAGCTACCTGGAATCAGTGCTCACATATACTACAAGATGAGTGCTTGTAAAACATTAACCAAAACTGACTGAACACCAGTAAAATGACACTGAATGCTATATGCAGTAGGATAGATGATTTAAATGCCACATATGGGAAAACCAACCAATAACCAACAATATACTGATTATGATTATTGCTACTGAATGTAAATTATTGCTACTTGTAAACTACCTCTTTAATTATGGCTTGCTGAGAGATATTATATGACTGATGGTTGAACTTTACCAACATTGTGTGAAGAAAGCAACCATAGGAAATGGTTATGATTCCTGGCGTGGCAAGCTAAATAAAATGCCATCTCAACATTCCTCTGACACACGAAACAAAGATGGTCTCTCACTAAGTGGTCGTATTTATTATCATAAAACCAAATTATTGGATATAAATCAGCAAAAATCCTGGCTTGCCGCAAATATTTCAAGCAGACACTGAGTGAAGTGAGAGAAATGGGTTATGATGAAAAATTGTAATAGATACTACACTGTTGGTAGAATATGTATATCAGTGTACTATATCAAATAATATACAACTGTCATGATAAATAGAGACAGTGGTATTTATGACGGTACACAGAAAACACACAGGTCTGCAGCTCCTCAGATTTTTGTGTCGGTTTTAGTTCACTATCATGATCAGCATGAAGTTTCAGCAGTATGCTACAATTTCTGGCTATTTAAGTTGTTATAAAGCACATTAGGATATTCTTTTATAGGAGTAGGAGAAATAAAGTTCAAATGCAACTCTGTCCCAATAGAGCTGCAAAATGGAAACCACAATCAAAAATTAATTATTATCTTTTATTGCCATTATTAGCTTTTTTAACGGTGACATTGATGGTTGAGCTGTTGCACTGTATTACATTACATTTCAAAGATACAGCGTGGCCAGCCATAACAGTAATCGTAAAAAAATAAATAAACTAGTAAAACTAGTGATTTTGTGATTCATTGATCCTTGTACTGGGGCCAATGACCAACCCAGTACAACCACGATCCTTTCTGTACAGCATCTGCATGTTCTCCTCACGTGCACTCGTCAGACTAAGTGACGTTTCTCTGTGGTTTATTATGCAGACTCATATTTGCAATCACAGCATCTGATAACATAAGAATAGTATGTATTTCCTAAGAACAGACAGAAAGGCTGTATATATGTCCATTTAAATCATTTGTCTTTTAACAAACAAACCAGATTATCATTAATCTGTGAACCTCTCTGTTGGAAAGATGGGCTGTATGTGGTATCCAGTTAATGATGAGGCAGACACACAGCAGCAGTGCCTTAGCCTTAGCTAGCCAGTGTTGTCTGGTGTGGATTAATCAATATCCATTAGACACTCAGTATTGTGCTTCCAGGTCCATTTTGCTCCAGTCTCATAACATGTCTAGTTTATTATGTTTACAGTCTCTTTCCAGATTTTTAAAAGGCATTATACAGAACACTAGTAATGCATCTTCAAACATTCTCATAATTCTGATATTGTCAAAATATTAGGACTTAATATGGTTCTTTTCAAACCAATTAAATGTACAAAAATGTAAAGGTGCTTCAGTAATAGGGAGCACAAACCACATTTTGCCTTGCAGTCTATTTCCAGCTGGTTTCCATGGTTACGCAAGAGGAGCCTGATCTATTTTCAAGGGTTGGTAGCTAATGGTTCACAATGAGCTTTGGTGCAAATGTGAGAAAGGAGATGTACAATAGAAATGCAAATGTATATAAGATTTTTTGAGAAGATATTGTTACAGGAAAATTGGAAATCCTGCCGTGAAAAAACAGGCTAGTCATGTACATTACAACAAAAGGCTGATGGTTTCTTGATAAAGAGTATTCCAGTCTTTCAGGGGGATCAGGGATACTTCCCACTGATTATACATGGAAATACTGACCAGCATGGGTATAAGTTTTATCTTTCAAACACAAGCATAAACCTCAAGGTCAGAGAGAAAATAACAGAATATCCATATTTCGGCCCATTTTGGCAATCACAATATCCTACTATCATTCTCAAGATATCCCACAGGGACATTTTCAGATCCATCAAAGCACACCTATATTCCTCTTCGCACAAGTGGTAATCTAATGTAGGGATCAGTTGTAACAATCAGGGTGTCTTGCAGTCACACTTGTCTGGGAACGTTTGACATTCGTGGCAAACACTGAACATGTTGAGGCATTTCTAAAACAACCAAAACAATAAAAAAATAAAGAAAGCAGGGGTGAGGCACCAAGGTAATTTCACACTTATTACTATGAATCACTCCAACAGAGCTGATAGCAGGGGAAGGAACAGAATACATGTCAGATTTAAGTGGACTTTGAGGACATGGACTGTGGGTAAAACATAATCCATGTTTAATCCCAACCTGCTCAAGGTTCTGCTCTCTGACTGCTTTCACCTCTCTACTCCCAAAATGTAAACGCTGAACACCAGGTGCTTAAAATAGGTGACTATACATTTTTTTTTAAAGAAAATGTCTCTTTCTTTCTTAGCAGCCAATCTTTCATGCAGCAAATATTACAGCCCTTTATTTAAACCCATACCAATATGGCAACCTGTCTTTCTTTTGTACTAATTTGTACTCATCCACTCATGCCGTGTCTTCATTTTCTCATTAATATTCTCCATATTAAGAATTTGACCTGGCACACAGGGCCTAGCGAGAACTCCAGGTTGAGCTTAAATCCCACTGCATGTGCAACTGCGATAAAGCTGCCTGAGCGGCGTCCTCGATTCTGTCTCCCTCTCTCTGATTCTCACTATCAGTTGTCAAATTGAGAGAAGGAATTGGATAAAGATGCAAAAATGATCATAAGAGAAGGAAAGCAAGGGTGACAGAAAAGGGGGAATAAAAACAAAAAAAAGCTGTTCTAAGGTACATCGTTACCAAAATTTCTGATCTTAAACATTTGTCACCTATGTATCTGTTTACAAGTCTGCCAACCCAGCTGTTGTACAGTTAATTTTAAAAGGTTTATTGTGTTAACAAGAAACTAACCGAGACAGCAAAAGGCAGATTGTCCAAAGCACTGACAAATCCTTAAAGAGCAAGAAAGGGAGTGATTTTACAGAGACTGAAGATGAAAGCTTGCTGATCGGTTTGGCAATGGTAAAATATAACAAAGCAGAAATCTACCGTGACAGCACAATAGTTTTGTCACCACAGTTGATGGTCTATGCATCCAAATTAGATAAAAGGGAAAGGTTGTGCGGAACACTGTCCAGCAATTACAGCAGGAGCCTGTGACTTCTGCGAGTTAAATGCAATAAGGCAACAAAACTGCAGACTGACCTTTTTCAAAGTCACGTGGCAAAAGGCTTAAAGGACAACCCAACACCAACTGCCTGTAGTCTGTCAATGATTCATTTTATCATGGCAACAACTGGTTCAAACCCCAGATTATCCTCATATTCTCTTACCCATTTGCCAGGTTGTCGTCATCGTCATCCGGCAGGCTCTTTCCTAATAGGTCGCTGTCACTTAGGTAACCAGACTTGAGATCATTGTCATCCACATCCAAGCCTTCGATAAGCTCAATACGAGATGTGCTGCTGAGGCGGCTGGAGCGAGATGGCATCGTATGGGAGGTGTACTGGGAGCTAGTCTTACTCCCTTGGTATCCTCCTGTAGCAGACGGAGCGTCACCTGCCTGAAGACGGGGGCTGGATTGGCCATGGCGCCAGGAGAGAGGTGAAGAGCGGTTGGACAGGCTGGAAATGCTACGAGCGTTGGTCTCGTCACTGTCATAGCCCACATTACTGCTTTCAAGACAGCTGGAGAGAAACATCAGGGGAGGGTCAGTTAGTGTGACCTCTACATATTTAAGGCAGTGAGGTGATTTGCACTGAGCCCATCTACAATAACCTTAAGGATGAGGCCAGAGAACAAAGATGTTTTTCGTTCTCTACCATTGATCTGTTACTGGCACTAAGTGGCAGATGACCCAATATCTCTGTTAACATGGTATCTGTATCTTTGAGCAATACAGTCACACTCAGTGGCAGCAGACAATGTCATTCTCTTACCATTCTCCATTTGCTTTGCATGTCCACACCAAAGAAAAGTTTACCATGTTTACCATTAGTCATTATGGTGCATATTACAGTTCTCCAATCCAATTGTTTGGGCTTAGACATGACTCCAAAAGGTTAGGAAGTCTGTGTCTGCCAATTACATAACCACATGCACCCAAATAAATATTGCAATGGCTACAGCCACGGGAGTATTTTTATCCATTGTTGATGGATTATTCATCCACATGAGGTCTAAGTGATGCCAACCAGAAGAGACAGTGACAGTGTGAAGATTTAGATATATACTGCTTAGAATTACTAGACATCTGGAAAAAAGACATAGCTTTGTAAGAATTACATTACACTAATTCTGTGATTCAGCAGTTTGATCCAGTAGGTGCTTTTACACAGCTGCCTTAAAGGTCCAGTGTGTAACATTTAGAAGGGATGGTTTATTGGCTGAAAGTATGTTTTTACACCAGTCAATCATTTGAGACAGTTTGAATAAAATTATTTAGTTTTTCTTAAAAAGCATAAATAAGTTACAGATCCTAGCTTTAACAGCAGCTTAGATTACCTCTAGAAATTAGTTATAGCAGCACCACAATTAATGTAGCACTGGGACATGGAAATGTCTATAAATGAAATTATATTTGGTTTTTTTAATGAATGTCCAAATTGAGTAAAGTCCTTCACTCTATAAGTGTCTTACTGTGTTGTGCTTTTCAACTAAATTAGTGCCTAGGCCTTTTGCCTTTGAAAGTCAAACAGAGAAATGCCCATGAATGCGGTCATGACCAAGAAAAAAAGAGAGAGGCTATTTAAGAGGGATGGAAGCCAGATGTTTACCAGGTGGCAACTCTTCAAGTGGCTGTTTACACATGACTGTGGTTTCCATCAATTTAACAAGCTAATCCACATTAGAGTGCATCTCCTTTCAGGTTAAATCATACACAGAATTTGGCTTATGGTTTCATCCAATCCCTTCTCATCCCGAGAGCATCATATACCACCGCTCTGTCACGTCCCACAGCATTGCCCGACAGATGTTCAAGGTACTCTTCAGAGTCTAAAAGCAACACACTGGGCTTACAATTGACTCCAATGTAAACCCACTGGTGGCACAGTTAGATGCTCAGAGCATCTAAAAAAAAGGAAAAAAAAGAAAAGATAAAAAAAAGTCAAGAGTATAAGTTAGGGTTAAGGTTTAGGATAGGACTGAAGTTAAGGTTAGGATAAATATCCAGGTTGGGCTTAGAAGATATTCACTGTTGGCTCAGACTAAGGAAAACTTATTTTATTAATATCATTAGCATTTCCATGACCAATAATAAATCATAATATTGGTCATGGAAATGCTAATGATATTAATAAAGAATTTAACGACTTGATTCTCACACATAAAATTGTGTGTGGATGGACACTCAGGGCAGCTGCTCTGAGCATCTAAACGCACCATACTGTGCTTCCCTTTTAGACGCGGAAGGATACCCTAGGCATCTGCAAGGCAACACCAAGGGACATGACAGAACCGCAGTTTATGTCTTTCTTGAAATGAGAACAGGCAGTTTCATCCTATGGTTTGCACTGACTTTGGTTTATATCCGACACATCATTCCCAATTCACATCTGAAACAATAAAACATTCTAACATGCATATTAAGTGCACTTACCTATGACTGAGTTGGGAGCCCCGTAGACTTGACATGGTATCCTCCAAATTCTGGCGGAGGTCAAGGACATTCTGTACGGTCCGTTTCCTCTGAGACTCAGGGTCTGTGGGTCAGCCAATCCGAAAAAACACATATGAAACATTTAGAACTGCTGTTTTTACGAGTGCATGTGTCAGTGTGTGTTTTACAAGATGTCAGACAGACACTCACGTTATGCAAATGCAATATTTGCATAAAATGTGCATCTGGGGTGGGACACAATCTCGAAATGTGTAACATGTGACTGGATCTGATACAATCAATAGATTCTTATCAATATTTTTAATCATGCTGTATTCCAGTAAGTGGAATGAGCTTGTTATCTATGTTGTGTTACAGACAAGTTACATATTGTATTCAAGTCACTGTTATTCTGTCTTGTGCTTTAAGTCACCATGGACTCAACCAATAAACCAAGACTATATCAGTATTCACTGTGTTCAGGTGCAGTAAATGATAGTCCTAGATTACCCCGCAATGCAGTGATGCCTGCAACACAGAAAAGGACACCCTGAACAGAATGAAGGAGGCCTCAAATGGGAAAGTCCCATGAATGATGCAACACACATGATGTGCTCTGTCTTAACAGAGCAAAGGTAGAGCAAAGTAAATGGTCTGTATTTATATAACGATTTTTGTTTTCTCTTATGATCATTTTTGCATCTTTATCCAATTCCTTCTCTCAACTTGACAACTGATAGTGAGAATCAGAGAGAGGGAGACAGAATCGAGGACGTTAACAGACAACCCAGTCTGTTACTGACCCACCACATACCAGTAATTAATGATACATGTTCATGTTCTGACTTACTGGTCATGTTAAATTCTACGTCAATTCTTTAATATTGCTAAAGGTCCAGAAAAATAAACCACTCAAAATGAGAACATAATATTTTCCATAAATAAACAAGTAACGTCCCGTAAATATTGATATTTTTCTATCAACAGTCTATTGTGAAGCTTGCTTCTCTCAGTCAAATTTCTCAATTAATATGATAGTGACAGTGAGCCAACAACCATGGAAAAATATCTCTTGTGCTTCACTAAACAAAAAAGACATTCAAGAGTGGTGGAGAAAGAGGGAAATAACAGGTTTTATACAACCTGTTATTATACATGGCCAAGACTCTTATCAACAGTGAATCTCAAATTAATTTGAATGTTTTAGCTCTTGATGAGCAGAAGGGAAATGGAAAATCATGTCAGTCACCTTACTGATTGACTATCATTCTATTTTATTGCTGCTGGACTCTGAGTTACAAACAAAAATCTGATGTACCAGATACAATGAAAAGAAAGACTATTCTATTCCCAACTATCTTTGAATGCTAGGTTTGATATGGGCCAATAGATACTTATTACTGAGGCATCCAAACTAATTTAACAGAGGTTTGAGTGTGTTAATGACTGGCTTATTTCTGGTACAACATAATCTCATAATCTCATTTTTAGATCTATAATACTATGAATACTCTTAGTAGTCAATTTCAGAAGGAAAATATAAACTTCAAAGTGAAAGTGAAGTGCACGTCTTATTTTTTTTTAGTCTGTAAAATTAAGTATTGCAGATAATTAACAAAAACATTTTATGTAAAGTCTGTAGCTTTATTTTTTTCTGTTAAATATAGATTTGCATATAAATACATGTTTTGCTGATCAATCTGTGTTTGAAAGGCAAAGGCAATACTCAAAGTAGCGTCTCACAAATTTGATCCTTTTTTGTCTTGAAAAAGGACTGTGCTCTAATTTGGTGGCATTTTCACTCTGGCTTGTATAGAGATGCCATACATTCCTGTAACTTTAACATTGATCTTGTTGAGGTCTGCAGTTTCTGGTAAGATGGGCACATTTTAGTGAATAATAAAAGTGAAAAAATACACTGACAAAAGTTTGCTCTTGTTAAATTTTTAAACTTTACACTCAACATTCTGTGACCTCGGCATGCCTCCACATTTGTGACAATGACATTCCCCATGATATAATTTCCACTGCAATATGATTCCATATACCTTTTGCTTGAGGCAATTGCTATTGTTATGGATGTCTTGCATGACAGATCACATGCAATTACAGTGAAATAGGGCTTGCTCGTTTCCTCGTTGTCTAGAGACGGGCTTCTCCATGAGTTCTGCTATCTGTGACCCTCTCAAATTAGAAAATATTTGTCATAGCGCATTCATTGTAAACAAAGCAAAAAAAAAGCAAAATTTGCCTTTTCTGCTTTGTGTGAAGGGGAAGACGACAAGTTAAACAGCTCTTTTCCCTGTGTTTTGTTGTGCATCCACAGACTGGTCTTTTGATGAGCCAATACTATGCAATGTTGTATGACAGCCACGTTGCACAAAAAAGTTTTTTTTTTTTTATTGGACTCATAATGATAGCTACTGTAGAAGCAGGGTACATCATGCGGCTATAATCGGGCCTTAAATTCACTACACTATAAATGAAAGGCTCTGATTAAGTAGAAAGCTTTGTACATGTAGATTAAGGACATGTACAACAAGGCCCAGTCCAATATGACAAAAGGAGTTTTTTAAAATTTAAGTACTGAAATTACCTTACACTGTAACGATCATTACCATACTTAAAAGATCACTGATTAATACAAGTCAATAATCAGTATCAAATTTGTCCTCTTCATTTTGCACTTCCATTTTGATGACTACTTTTTCTTTCATGGCCACAAAACACTTGACTTGCGAGTGTCAAAGGCCCACATGGGATTAGCATCTTAAATGATTATTAATAATTCATTAGGGTGATAAACTCCCTCTTTTGAGAAATAATGACTGTCAGGTGATTTGAAAACCCAATAGAAGCCAATGCAACACATCGAGCAGAGAAGATGAATCAAGGCATTCTGCTTCACAATGTATGTAATTAGGCTCAAAAAGGAGATGTGACTGTGGTGAAGAACTCTGCAAGGCTCAAATACATTTTTGGGTTGTGGTTCCACACTCAGTCATGCATGGCATTCTGCTATAGTGTATTTTGTACAGATTGGCTTTAAGTGTGACTGGTATGAGCTGACAGACAACCATATAGGCTAATGAGGCATGAATAACAGATGAAATCATTGCAGATGTTTTCATTAAGATGCAACAGGGAGCATGCACTCCTGATGATACTGAAGCAATGAAACCACAAGCTATTGAAGGGTAAATCAAATGTGGCTTGGTGGTGTATGACAGGCATGAACTATGCTTGTTAACAGTGAAATATAAGAAAATGAGTAAAGTGCAATTAGCATCAGTGGCTAAGCTTTTATTGAACTCTAAAATATTACCTCTTGAAATTATGAAGTCAAATTATAGAGTCAAAGTTTAGAATTCATAGTGAGCAAAACTGGCTAAAGCTTAATACACCATTTAGGTAATTCAGTTTCCAAAGAAAAAACACAGATCATAGATGCATGCAGATGCATAGATATATAGATATAGATGCATTTCTATATCTAGAAAAAAGGCCATTTCTTGCCATTTCCAGCATTGTAGTACACACGTACATCAGAGATGCAATTAGATGGAGCTGAGCAAAAGCTAAATATGTATGTGTATGCCTGACATGAATTCAAAATGGCAAACTGCCCCCCATGTCTGTTTTTTTCTTTTTTTCTTTTTTTTTTTTTTTTTTTTTTTACAATCATGCATTGAGCAGTAGATGGAGCCTGAATGCATCAGCACATGTTGCAGCAAACATTGGCTTAAGAAAAGACTAATCTGCTCTTAATAGTCCCCAACCTTTAAGGGGTTTTTATTCATGCAATCAGATGACAGTGTTATGATAGGAAGCAAACACATACATCATAATCAATGCTGCAGAGTGTCAGATACCTAAGTAACATCCTGGAGGAATAAGAACAATAGAGCATTATTATAGCTTTGGTGTTTACCATTCTCTCAAAATGCCAAGCTGAGCCAACATTCAGTTAAATAATATGAGGAAAAGCATGCTTTGCAAGCACAATGACAACATTTTCCTGTTTTTGTCCCGTAATACTTGGTCAAATGCATTAAATATGTTTCAGGAGACTGTGTTTCTTCTGCAGCAAGCAGATGCCATACTGTATGGTGGTGTATTAAAGCACTGAGGTTGTACAAGCAGGGCATTTGGTTTGTAGCACATGGCGGCAAAAAGCACTGGAACAGGCTTTGCTGCACTTACCTAAGATCTGACTGAACAGCAGCTGCTCTAGGTCACCCAATACTGTCACCACCAGCTCTGGGTCTACCTTTAGAAAGGGCTTGTCTCCCCCTTCCTCCATCTGGCCTTTGGAACTGGACTCAGCTCCTGCCCCAGCACCTTGTTTCTTAGCGTTGGCTTTTGCTTTGCTGGAGAGGATCTCATCATCGGACTTCCCATCCTCAGGTGCTTTACTCAGAGGCTTCACCTCAGCATAAGGACCACGCGGTATGCGGCTCTGCTTGCTTGGAGCAGAAGGAGCAGCCAGAGGGCTGAAGGGCTTTGGTTTGCCCTGGAACAGTGAATGCTCAGACTTGGATAGGTTTCGAGAGAGAGGGGAACCCCCTCCAGCATTGAGGCCACCTCCTGCTGTCTTTGGCTTGCCAGTCTTGGTCTGTCCTGCTCCAGGTTTGGCCATGTCATCACACCATTTAGGCTCATAAAGATGCAACTTTTTTTCAGCATCTGTCAAAACAGCCAGGTTTGTCATTGATCTCTGTTTTCGAAGACTGGATGGCACTGGTATCCTGCCTTCAGAGCTACCCACCCGGTAAACCTTCAGTTCACCCCGCTGCGTGCTCTGTGGCAGTCCAGACTTTGTCCTTTTAGCAGCCATTCCAACTCCTTTGCCATCTGCTTGCCCGTATGCCTTTGTATTATCCGTCCTCTCCATTTTCAAATCACCTCTGCCTGACACACTATTTCCAAGTATACCCCCTGCATGAGACCATATAGAAAAGCATCAGCGAGGAGAGGATAAGTCAGGCTTCCTTACTCAGTTCCTTTCTCTTTGTGCAAAAAAAAGAAAAACACAATATGTTTCCTTTAAGGCAATCCTCTTTCTTCCCCTCTGTCTCCTTCCACTCTTTCCCTCTGCCAGGCTGCTGCAGCTGCAGCTGTTGCAGAGCTGCCCAGGCGCTCCCTTTCTCTCCTTCCTCCTGTCCTCCTTTCCTCAGTTTTTTCCGCACTCCTCCCTTCAGCACACCCTCCTGCCACTGAATCGCGCATCAGCAGAATGACAGCGGCGGCAGTCACAGCAATGCTCCCTCCTCCCCATGCTTTCTGTTGCCTCTCCCTTGCCTGAGACTCCGCTTCCACCCTGCCTCCTCCTCCTTCCACTCATTTTCCCCCTCTTTTACAGATGCTTCCCTGCGTCTCGGCAGAATGTGAAATGCAAGAGGGCGATCGAGAAAAGATCATCTGTGGCTTTTAAAACCAGGCACCATTCTCCCATAAGGCACCATGTTTTCTCACCATCCCTTCTGTTTCCTTTGTTCTTCCCCTCCCCCTCCTCTACCTCCAGTGCTCCCTGTTCAATACACTCAACTTGATGCATAATTTGTGATATTAGTCAAAAATATTATTAATGTGTGAATTTAAAACAAGTTACGTTTGTTATGTAATTATAGACAACAGCATTCACTATTGTCAATGGCACTGCAGCTACTCCAGATTATCTCTTGATCGAGTCTGGGCTTTCTTACAATATCAATTCCAGATTTACAGCTGGTGAAACCATATGGTAAAATATTAGCAGTGTCCATAAATGGAAAAACTATGTAGTTTTCATATAATATCAGCAAAGATTACATAAATATTTATGTATTTAATGTTACGGTAATGAAAACTGATGAAATAAATAAATAAATGTTCTACCACATGAAAATAAAAAAAAAAATTGGCATAAGATGGGATAAGTGTAGGGCCAAATAGGTGACTTCACTCCAGCAGACTGAGTGAATGAAAATATGCGCCAGTGTGAGCAAGAAACACACCCAAAACCACACTTTGGAAATATCCTCAAGTCAGTTTAAAACACATATACTGTACATACGGAGTCACAAATGTGACTGTGTTGAATGGAGAGGCCAGTATTTTGTGCACCGACTTTTGGCAAATGTACGAGTGTAATCATCTTTTTAAGCTTTTCCACAGAGTTGCCTCTCGAAAGGATTGAGGACACTCTGCAGTGCTCACATGCAGTGCTGCTCCATACTGTAGAAACCACCCATCTCATTACCTGCATATCATCTGCACCAGACCTTGCTGCACTGCACAAACACAGCTGACCCCGAGAGACATTAACCTCCTACATTAAATGCTGTGATACGGCTAACATGTATCCAACAAAATTTAAACTGTATTGGTGAGTAGAAACTTCTCGCTAACAATTTCGCCTATAGACGAAGTGGCCAATTGGTGTCTTCCACCACATAGCGTAGTCAGCATTACTGCAGGAAAAAGTAGCAGTCATGCAGTGATAGCAGCAAAGACAGTCAGATTTATGACATTAGGCTGCTGGCTCCCCACTGTTGAGAGTGGTACATTATAAATGATAATACAGATATTCCATTTTCAATTATTAGGCAATGGGTGTGATAAAAGCCAGCAAATACAGGAAAGAGGTTGGCTTCAACACGCACAACATTTCAATAAATGAAACACAATGTAATATACTGACACGACTAAGAGCCCCAATTTAGTTCTTAAAAATTTTAATCACCATGAGTTCTCAGGAGAGACGAGGGTGGAGCTGCATCTTTCACATCTGGGTCTGATTCTTGCTCTCCAACATGGTCATCTAAGTAACCATATGCGTTTATATATGTGTATTCATGTCTGTCTCCTTATGGTTGTGTGGACAATTTTCAGTTTGAAACCATCTAGAAGACGACGCTCTGGCCATTCCTTCCTAACTTCTTCAGGCCTGCTTGAGGGGAAAGACTTGGTTTAAGAGTTTAGATTAGAAAGAGGTTTAGTTAGGGTTAAGAGTTGGATTGCACCATAGATGTATAGTGCTACACAGCTACACAGCTGTCTGTTATGGATTTTTCCAGGACAGCACATGAAATCATTTTGGGCCTGCTCAGCTGCTATGATGTAATGCCTGTTAGGACATCAGGGAGACCTCCACTTGTGCTCGAAGCAGAAAAACAAGGAGAGCAACAGTGTAAATGTGAACAAAGCCACATGTAGACAAAAGTATGTGAAGGCATATGAAAAGATAGTCTTTCATGTGTTAATTTATGCAACAAAAAGCCTCTAAATCAAGATCGAATGGAATCATTGTGTGGTCTGGAATGAGAGCAGCTTGAAGGAAGAAGAGTGAGCACACAAAAGTGTTTCCAAGTTCCCTTAATGTGCGAAGCAAGAGTCTGTTCTTGATTTAATAAAGCTGCAGCAAAAGGTAAAACCCATCTTCTCTAGATTTAAATGCTTCTTTAAATCATCACTGTGCACTCCTTTTCCAAATAAGTAACTAGAATTCTATTTCAAATTAAGATTTCTAAGCAAAAATCAAACTGAAACTGTGATTTTTGCAAATGTTTCTACAGAAAGAACTGGCCACAGAAACAAACTATAATTTTTCAGCTACCTTGCTGTTGAAGCAGAATGGCAGTTTCACAAGATACATATCTGTGCACTTCAGTTAAAAACAAGAATTTAAGTTCCCCCAAGGTCCATCCAGCAGGAACCAGGGGAACTCCCAGACAGGAGGTGAAAGACGATCCTCCCATCAAAACACTCCATGCCTCAGTCCTACATCTGTCCACCCTCAGCTGCGGACCACTAAGTCTCTGGTCTCTGGTCCCTGAGGAGGCGGGCTAGAGGCTCTCATCCCTTAGAGTCATTAAGATAATTAAGAAGCCAGTTAGAGGGGTTTTATAAAGGCCCAGTGTGTTTATATGCAGCCATTTTATAGATGCAGTGCATAGATCGGTTTAAACAGAAAGAGTGATTTGTAATGGTGCAATTACACTGAATGTGATTTTTTTTTTTTACTCATACAACAAACACAACCAGCAACTAATCATCTTGGGCTAGAGCTAACTAAAGTCAAAGGTTGAATAAAGTGACTGACGCAAACTTTGAAAACTTTCTAGCTAGACAAACCTTCTCACCAACATTCTGCCAAGCCCCTTTTTCTCGATAGCTCCAATATGTCAACTTAAGAAGTTTTGCAATGCACATTGCTGAGCACATCTGTGCATTGACTTTGTGCAAAAGGCATCACAGCATCATTTGGTTCAAATGCAACATATGCCAAACTTAAGTGTAGATAAATACCTTTCTTGGTCTGCCCAATCTTACACATCACATTTGTATTGCCATCTCAAAGCAACAAAATTATTATTAATTATTAATTAATTGTTCATATTTAATCACAATAACACACTACAGCCATTAAAACAGTGAAGGAGGCAGGACAGGGTTAACTGTGCTGGTAAATGTGCTGTGTGAGAGATTTGAGAGAACTGCTCCATGCCAAGAATATGCACATGAAGAAAGAAGTGAATTATTTCAGGAAATCCTGATGCAAATAACAGGTGGTACATAACAGTATGAAGCAGTGGTTGTGAGCTGGCAGCCTCTGTGGTGAGAACAACTGCCACCCTGATGAGTCCAGCATTGAGCCACGTTATAGCCTGGGTGTTACAGAACGCAATATAACACAACTGGACAGGGAAAATAACAGTGTATCACCAAGTGGTTGAACTCTTTGAACTGGGTTTTCTCTTGTGTTGTTGTAAGAAACTTCTACTTGACTTGAAGACAAATACCCTTGAAGGACTTGAGAGGGGGGAAAAATCAAATGAAAGCTTTTCTTGAGCCAACTCCTAAAATTAAAGATGATCAATGCACCTTTAATCCCATTTTAGAATTATTGCTCATTGAGTGTTTGCAGCAGTAGTTCTCAGGTTCTCAATCTTTCTGCCTGGTGTGTCTGAGTTTTGAGCACTTTTTAGGGGGATTTTATTCTTCAGTTTGACAGCCAACATTAGAAAGATGACAAGAAATATGAGAAAAAGAGATAAAAAACTGATACATTACATAGTGATACTGAGCCTGGACACTTTTAGTAAAGGGATAGTTGAGGTTTTCTTTAAGTAAAGTTGTATGCCGCATTGTCAGCACTGACAAAGCATGAATGCCAGCAGGAACACAAGGGAAACCCTCTTTTTTTAAATCCAGGCCTGCCTAAGTCTAATTCCTAAGCCTAAAATATCTTAGGAAGATGTTTCCCCTTTCATTGCCATTAGACAGTCTTTTAAATGGGATATATGCACCTGAACACAGGTGATATCCTGGTACATTTAGGCATATTGGCCATAATGTACCAGGATGTGTCAGGTACATTATGGATTTTTTTGTCCAAGTCATTCAGCCCTGGCTGGATTTAGAATATCACATCTTTGGCGACCCAAGATTAAGCAGTCGATAGTAAGAAACTGACATAGACTCACCAAGATCATCACAGTAGACCTCCATAGAGTCAGAGGAGTAGTCGCTCAGATCATCCAGAAACCCATCTATTTCCTCACGGACCTGAAACCTACTAAAAAACAGACAAAGAGAAAAAGACAAAACCACACGGACACTTCAAAAACTAAAACAGAAGACCTAGGGCTGCATCATATTAAGTGGGTTCAAAAATGAATTGGACTCTGCAGCAGAGGTTATTCTCCAATCATAATGGGCAAAACACTGCCCTCACCTGAACCTGAAGGGAGCAACAGCTGCCATGTGGACTTTTGCCGGCTCACTTCCCCTGCGTGGAATGTTGAAAATCTGATGAGATGATTTTAATTTGTCACTTGACACCTCTCGTTCAGTGGCTCCAACATCCAGGTTTGAAATGTTTATCATCTCATTGTGGAAGTACTCCGACCCACGTGGAGCCATTCCTGATATCTCATTCCCATTTGCTCCTTTAGTGAGAAGGTGAAGTCCTCTTCCCTGGCCTTGCAGGACATTAGTTGGAAGCTGATACAAGTCACAGTTTTCATTTGGGTTATTCACACTCCTCAGACGATACTTACCAAAAGTCAAATTTTTGTTGGCATTCCGTCTTAACTGGAGGTCCCGCAATGCCTTCTGGGTCAGTGTACTGGTCTGGAGGTCCAGTGTACTGGTCTGGAGGTCCAGTGTATCTTTAGAGCGTAGGACTTCTCTCTTTGGAATTTGAGGGCTGCTGGATGCCGATAATGTTCCATCAGGTCTCTCTGTAGATACCAGGCTTCTATGAGAATATGTGCTAATCTTCTTCTCTAGCAGGCGGTTCTTTAAAGTAGTTACTCTCAGCAGCTCTGCAGGGCCTGAGGATGCAGAGGAGGAAGAGAAGGAAGGTCTTTTGGCAACATGCTGAAAGTGCAATGTGGGAGTGGGGAGGCCTCTGGTTTGATCTTTCGGATCCATCTTGAAGAGTGGTACTTTGCAGTCATACTTTGCAGTAAATGACGACTGGAGCTGACATCTGCATTACTTTGGCTGAGATATCACTTTGATGTTCATCCCACTGTTAATGGTTGACGAGTGTCACTGCACTGATTCCTGGATAAAGGAAAAATTAAATATGATGCTGCAGTTTAAATTTATAAATATAAACACGTGTACTGTACATATTCACATGTGTACATATACACACACACATTCATATATATGGCATAGAGTATAGACAGATATAGAGCACATTTAGCATATAAATGCACATATACTCATTTTCTAATATGAATACACTAATAGACTCAATGTTATAACAATATATAAGCAAACAATTACTACGCGTATGAAAAAGAATGGCACTTCCAAATAAGAACAATAAATAAACAAATGAAGAAGGGGGTGGCAGAGAAAGTGGGAAAATAGAGATATGAAAAAGTGTTTACATTTTCTGGTATGTGAAGGCTGAAGAGGAGTTGGAATCCGATTTACAATACTGCAAAAAATGTTTATTGATAAAATCATATGTCAAAAACAATGGGAGCATATATGGTGATTAAGTTCTATGTAGTATAATTAGGACTATATCCATGTTTTATGCAGTATGATGAATAACATGCTTTCATTTAAGGCTGGTACTGTAAAACAGCTGTGCACTCCAGGGTGTCTGCCTCACACCAAGTAGATGTCTAACCACACAACCTACTGACTTGAAAGTGTTCATGACTGAGAGGGAAAGAAGAAAGAGGAGATGATAGTTTGAGGGAGAGAGCATTATACCATTATGCATCATCAACATCAAAGTAGCCTAAAAGCCTGAGAACCAGACGAGACACCAGTTCAAGTTACTATAACACTGAGATCAGGAAAGTCAGTGAAACCTTCCTGTCAAATGTACTTTAAGTGACCTTTATTGGCACTTATAGGTGAGGCTGTGAAGCAGGAGATCATGGATAATAAAAAACATGTTTTATGGGTCAAAGGAGGATGAAAGGAGAAAAATGTTTCTTCCAACAGCAAGGAATCTAATACTATTTTAATATGGAAATCAAGCAGCATTGATATAAGATCAATAAAAACCTCAGCAACATTTAGAAACATTAAGAACATTTAGAAAACACAGCATATGTTCCCACAGCTTTAGCCTCACATATTCAGAGACCTTTACCAAAAACCTCCAGTAAGAGACATGCTGTTAAAGCCAGTGACAGACTGACACCAATTGGCACATGCAGCAGAATGGCTTTCTTTCAGGCCATGCCAACTCAGGCTGTCCTCGGCACACAGTCAGTGATGGTGGGGGATTAATCGGTCTTACAAACCCCACCATCACCTCCATCAGTTAATCCCATCATACACAAATAATAAGCACAACAGCAGAAGATGAGCATAATCTTATATGTATACTGACATTTAATGAGATATTATAGTGAAATTCTTTTGATTGGTGAGAACCAGTTTTTCTCTAATTTAAAACTGAACAAGGTGAAGCTTTTGAACTAATCATTACTTTAAATTGTTTTCTACCTGTGGCTCATGTTTCTATGACTTCGAGCCTTAAAAACATGCTAACATCAAAGTATACATCCAGAAAGGTACAAAGCTGTAAATGCCACAGTCCTCCAGACCTGATGCACCAGAGGGTCTGAGTATAATCTTACAGACCAACAGCATAAACAGACAGGATCGATTTAGTCTGGTCGAGTCTCCACACTGCAGAGCCAAATGGTCTGATAAAGCACTCACAAGACAGCGGATGAGTTGATGTCATAAATGGTATGAAACCACTTTATAAGAAACAAACAAAGCTGTCAAAAGCTGGAAATCATCATCATTCACAGGATGATGATGCTCTGTAATTGTTTTGAGCCAAACATTTCCTGTCAAAAAAAAAAAAGAGTCAACTTTGGTTTGCAGATATTACAGAATGGTTATAATGCGGAATGAGTACTTCATTATTATAGTTTTACAAGAGGCCTGATCTAATTTTTATTTATAGCACCAAAGTCCCAGATTCTGATTTCCACTGTCCTCCACTGTCTCACCTTTTAAAAACAAAAAGTCACCTTGACATTGTTTCAAAAGATACACACATTTGTGCAAACAGATCAAAAAACAAATACAGAGAAGTAAAGCACAACTCTCCTTAATCCAACTGAAGGCAAAATTACTGTTAAGTGACACCAGTTCAGACATTGTGCTCTCACAGTATTGATTATAATGTATTATTGTCCGGTTTATCTGTGTTTTTAGTTTGAAGTCTCAGACTTTTCAGAGGTTACAAAGATGTGTTTCCTTGTTCAGAATCAAGCAATTGTCATTATCGCCACTACACTACAACGCTGATGGTTTTTCCATCAGCGTTGTAGTGTAGCTCAATCCATCAGACAGTCTAATAAAATAAACACACTCTGCAGTAACACCCCTCTGTGTGTGTGTGTGTGTACCTGGTATTCCTTATGTTGTGGGGACCTACAGTAAATCTGTTTTCATAGTCACATGAAAGTCCCCATAACGTAAACTACTACATTTTAAGGTGAAGACATGTGTTAAAGGGTTAGGTAAAGGTTAGGGTTAAGGCATTATATGGTTAAGGTTAGAGTCTCCAGGAAATGAATGTAAGGCAATGCAATGTCCTATGAACTGTGTGTGCCACTAATCAAGGCTTAAAAAAAATAAAACTGCAGTGAGTACTGCACATATACACTCAATGGCTGCTTTATAAGATACACCTGTACATCTGCTTGTTAACACAAATATAGGTTTTAAAAAAACCATTTAGACATATGACCCAGCATATTGAGGTCAGTGTGGAACACATTTCGACTTCCATACTCAAAACTAGATCTAATTGTATATAAAGGGATGGGCTTTCAAGTGAAAACGCTCGTCTACAGCCGCTGGATATAATCCCACAATTATTCGTAGTCAAACCTACAATGGCTCCATACATCCAGTAACTCAGACCTTGACTCAAATCAAAGCTATACCACATGACCATGAGGATAAAGAATCATCAGTCTCTTAAAAATGTTTTTTTATTTTTTTATTTTTTATTTTATATACTCATGAAGAGTCACACTAACCAATTTTTTTGCAATCAAACAAATAATCAAATATTCATGGCCATATACTGTACATACAATGTACAGTTTCTACTGTATGACCTGCTTAGAACCTGCTCTTCAGAAAACACTGTCCACTCCAGAGTTGATCAGTCAAGTGGCTGACAAACGAAAACACAGCTTTATAAAGATTTTTTTTTTTCCTTGTAGAAAATGGAAATGGAAAACAGAACATTGTTGCACATCTCTTCCGATCTACAGATATCATACCATCTGCCGCAGGTCTAACAACTGTGGCGTGGGTGCTATTGGTGCTATTTCTTCCATTCATATCACAGTTTACAACAGCAGACCATATCTATGCACACCTTCAGCCAGAAGGGGAGGCACTAATTACCAGCCTAAATGGCTGGAGTAAAAACCTGTGCCTCCATATGTCACACAGTGGCACCACAGAGCTCAGTTTAACACTGCAGAGTCAAAACTGACCACCCGAAATGTTGACCCATTCCATCTGTCACTTTTGTCGTAGAAACCACATCAACTCATGTTTCAAAAAAATAGGTGAATCTAATTTAAGAAAAGAAAAAAAATAACCTGAACAATTGATACCATTGTGTAAAGTATAAAAACAAAACTACACTTGTAGATTTTCTCACAGATAAAAAAAAAATTCACATCCAACATGACAAAAGATCCAACTGTGGTAAAGATTTCAATAGTCTGTCTTCTATTTTCCTGTGATGTTATTTTGTAAGGATTCAAATGTATGCTTTGTCTCTCCCACTGGTTTAACGTTCTTCAGTAAATATCTGGTTCAACTCAGCTTCACTGAGGGATGAGCTGGCCTGAAATGTCAGTCGAGAGAGATTGATTTACTGTAACATGCCACTCAACAACTGACCAAATTTTTACAGAGACATAAATCCTAACCTAATTAAGACTGGAATACAACACCATCCGATTGCGTTTGAGTCAACTGATTTGTTACTTTTAGTATCTGTTCTCTAAAGAAAAGACTAATCTTTATGAAAATATGAACCAGAAACAAACCACTGAGTTAAAGTTCCCACCAACACGCTTAACCATATCTGGCAGTGATTACAGATTGTTTGACAATTAAACATGTCAGGCCTATACTCTGTTTATGGGTAGTATTCTTTTTCCTTTTTTTAAGTGCTCAGGGAAGACTCATTTTACCACTAGTCTCATCTTCATCTAATCACTGACGGTGCTTTATTCAAAAAAGCTTGAAAGCTTAATATAATAGAACAGCTTCAACTAAAATATGTATCTGGTTTTCCAAAGCCGACACACATGTCATTGTGGGCGAGCCAAGTCTGCCACTTAGACTAGACTTTCCAAAACAGACACAGAGACAGACAGAGAGAGAGAGACAGTTGGACCAAGGACACACGTGGCATTCACGAGGAAGAAAAATGCTCCTTTAAACATTATTCCCCTCACATAACATTGCAGTGCGAGCACACGCTACAAGACATCGTATTTACTTTTATAAGTGTTTTTAACATGCAATAGTTGACCACAATGCGCATGTTCACATTGATAAAAATGAAACAATAAATAATCGGTTGTAAAAACTGTGGCTGTGAAAGTGAAGGCAGTAATTGTCACCCCTTGAAAAGATGTTTTCTTGCCAAATGACTATTGAGGTGTTGTAACATAATCCAGAGTGACACTGTAATTAAAATGTTCAAATGGCAGTGTTGCATATATATGATAGATCTGTTTTATTGAAAATGACATCACCCCTGCTAGCGGTATACTTAAAGCCATAGTGGCAAGTACTGTTGCCTGGTAGTAAAAAGACCCAGGTTTGCAACCCCGTCCAAACGAGGGCCTTTCTGCAGTTCTCATGTTCTCCTTGTATGCGCATGGGTTTTCTCTGGGTTCTCCGGTTTCCTCCCCGAGTCCAAAAAGGTTAAGTGGACACTCCAAAGTGACCGTAGGTGTGAATGTGAAAATGTATCTTCATCTGTGTATGTTGTATGACCTGCAATGGACTGGCGACCTGTGCAGGGTGTACCCTGCCTTTTGCTGTGTGTCAGCTGGGATTGGCTTATCAGAGACATCAGACACATCTGTACAGTCAGACTTGTAAACCATAAAATTTTAAATCCTCCATCCTCCATCAGACAATAAGACATAATAGTGTATTTAAATACAGGGTGGAGGAAGCAAGATTCAATCTCAGGTGGTCACATGAGCTACTCTCTCCACCTTAAATGTCATAAGTCTATCATATTATACAATTGTGATTAATTGTGTTATAACTGTTATTAACTGGTGTATTTTGAATAATGACCAAAAGTGTTATAACTGCAAATGTGTGTTGTGGGTTCCAAATTTATTCTACATGCCATTTTCTTGTTTTAAAGATATTGTATTCATTAGAAAGTGACAGACACAAGTACCTTAAATTGATTCTGCATTGTGTGTTTATAAAAAACAAATATCTGTAAAGCTTTATATTTAATCACTTCATGATCCAGTGAGGACAATAAAAGTCTAGCAGAGGACCAAAAAGAAGGAATTAGTTCAGACTGACTATGTCCCTCTGTTCCCACCAGGCTTTTTCTCTCTTTTTCTCTCAGCCTGCAGTCTGTCACATGATAGAAATATCTTGTGCACCGGATGACGCTGTATTGTCTGCATGCATACTGCTCACATGCTCAACAAATACTACAGTGTAGTGCAAATGTATTAGCTGTTTACCTAATGGCACTGGGGAGAATAAAAAGTTGAGAGCAACAAAAAAATTACAGTTACACTTGCAGCTTTACAACGAGAAGACAAAAACACAATATTTAGGAAGGAAGTCCAACGTACCGGGGCGAAGGCTGAAAAAACTTTGTAAGGTTGTAAAAAGTGCTCAGACCATTTAGTGATCAAGCCAAGAGATGAGCAGTTTTCTTCAGGTGTCCATCAGTCCATCCCATATGCTCCAACCCAAAAGAGCAGCTGCTCTAGCTCTGTTATCGTCTTCTGTCCAATATGTAAAACCAAGATGGGACAACAAACAGCCTTCAGCTCAACACCAAAGAACAAAGCATCCTTGCTTCCGTCCGATGCCTGTAACAAAGTGGGACTGCTCCCTTCCTGCTTGCATAGCAATACTCTTCAGGTCCTCTGCTGCAGTTAGTGCCTCCGGATCAGACCACTTAGCTAGCAAATGCACTCTCTGCCTTGTAAATGGACCATTCCAGTCCAAGTCTCTCTGAACATAAGTGCTGAGCTATATATGGGCCATGAACCTGCATGGTGAAATACTTATAAGCAACATCAGAGTCTTTTATCTGTCACAGTCCAGCTAACCAGGTTGCTTATGCATCTTTTTGGCCTGGCACTCAAAAGCTGGGTTTCCATCATGGTATGGTTCGATTTGGAATGGTAAAGCCCTGGGAAAGGCTAAGACTGAGAACAGTACCTTTACTTGGTAAGCGGGGGTGTGGGCTGTGCCTGATGACCATTTAGCGTGTCATTGTACTAGTGCAATGACAACTAAACCGACACAACAGACCGCAATGGAAGACATCAAGTAGTCCTTTTGTTCCTACTTGGTGTATGGCTGACAAGAAGTCATGCTTTGCATAAGATAAAACTGTGGACTTTTGCCTAAACTTCCATGGGATATTTACATCGACTGCAAGGGAGTGACATTTTTCTGTCCCCCACTCAGCTGACTGTTGTGGCTGGAGCTTCCCGGGGTAACAGAGTACCAGAGACTGGTACCCCAAGGGAAGTTTGCCAAAGAATAGACGGGGCCCTTTATGTTAGTACTGTTCCCAGTGGAAAAACAAAAAATACATACTGTAGCAAACTGATGATCTACTGAACTGGACTGATATGGATTGTCACGTTACTGGATTAGAGTCAGAGATTGGGACTGAGCGGGCACAGATATACTGTGATATTACTTAAGGATATAGGGTGTGTACACATAAATATTTCTATGACCATCTTTTGACCCTTTTCCACAAGACTGAACATAACCTGCTCCAACAAAGATGCAAAGATAAAGAATCTGTGGTTCACAAGCACAGATTGTGTGAGTACAAAGAGGTCTTGCCAAAGCCCTTCATCCCTCACAGCTTATTAAATGCGTACTTCAGACTCAAATGTCTACACATAGTGATTTAGTTAATAATCCTTGTCATCTTTTTCCATCGGTGCACCTTAGTGAGTCATAGACACTGGCAGACAGTGGCAGACAGCAAGGGAGAGAAATCTGGGTGTGTCTCAGCCTTACTCAAGTATAATCTTGGCGCCTCTGTGACCCCTGCTGACTAATTTATGAAACTGCATCACCTCACTGCTCATGGCCAGTGTGTGCTGCGCAGCAAAAGTCAGCAGGAAGATGTTGGGTGGCACAGAGAGGCTCATCCATTCAAAACATGCTGCCAAAATACCACAAATATTTCATTTCAACAGGAAATTTAACTGATCATGTTTATTAAAAGAGTGATTTTACTCTATTGTCTGTAAACTCTACTAATTACACAAAATAAGAAATATTACAAACACTTCCTGGGTCAGAGGAACTTGCTTTAAATTCCCTATGTAGGCTTGTTGAGAGATCTAGACTAAATTAATTGTTATGAGGTTAATTTTTGATTTAGTCTAATTTGGGCCACTGCTGACCACATTATAGAATCCAAATTCTTAAAAATTAAATCTGCAACCAACACTTCAGCCTCATTTGACTAATTTTAATAATAATTAAATTTTGGGTTAAAAAAAAAATTAATGATTAAATCAGCTAAGAAAACAGATGCTAAAAATTGTAGTTAATGGAGACAATGTACCAGATACAGTTTAAACAAAAAGAAAAAAAAAAGCACACACAACTGCAAATCAGGCTAAATTAGTGTACCACACTGAGAGCTAGTTGCTAAGCAAAATATACAAATTTTACAGTGTTAAGCCATGTCACCTCGTCCAGCTTTTCTTCATCACCTGAGAACTTGGCAAACACTGCCAACAGGAGCATAACAATCCTTGTGCTCCTTCCACCATGAGTCTCCTATGAGCAAACATCACTTCTCTGTGTGACGGAGGGTCTTCAGCTCAGCCCCATCCCTGTCTCTTCTTTAGCTTTGCCTCTTTGTCCTCTCCTCTTATTCTGGATTAAATCCATCGAGTCTCTGCCTCTCCATTTCTGACCTCCCCTCCTCTCTCTCTCTCTGTCATGAGCATTTACTACACAACTAGCCAACAGAGCAGAAACAGAGGGCTACTGTTGGCCAGTGGCAAGCTATAAATAGGCTTCTTGGATTCAACACTGTCTGTTCTTATGATGATGAAGAGCCCCAAGGGCTTGGAACGACCTATAGGAAAGCAGACCAAAAGAGCAGAACTCTGTTGGCATTTACTTCCTGCCTTGTTTTGACTATAGTCTCCTTATCACTTTCACATTCACCTCTTACAGTGAGGTATCCAAGCTGTGTGCTAATGTCCACAATGCACCAAGTACTAAGAGTTCATGATAGTATGTCTTATTTTGACATTAGTACAGTGACCTCCCATCATACATCTACCATAATGGAAAGATCACGTGTGTCCAATAAAATATAGGAGTTGGTGTAATAGTTAAATGTCAGTTCAATGTCAGGATGCAAGATCACTTGAAAAATGCCAACATACCCTCAGTAGTAGTAGTAGTAGTAGTAGAACCAGTACCTACATATGGTGTGCCTTGTATAAAGAGCAACAGAGGCAGTAGTGTCAGAATATCTGGTCAAAGATCACTGCAACCCGGTGTAAGTTAGTCAGACAGTAACATGAAAAGCAATAATAAAGAACTTTTGGTTTAAACTTGTCATCATGTTGTTAAAACTGAACAGCTTTGAAGTGACATCAAATAGCGAGTGCAACTTCAGAAAAGGGGTTCAATAAAATACCACTATGTGCAAAGCATTAAAGCCTCACTCAGACAAAGGGTCTTTTTGGTACATCTTGCGCATCTTACGGCATATTTTATGGAAGTTGTAACAAAGTATACCGTTTACCATCTCTAGGGGGACCCAAGAGCAAATCTTTTTGTATACCTCCACAGATGAAGACAGTAACTGAGACTACCTCCCTGAGTGTTTGTACAGGTCATTCATGGGTGGAGCCTAGAGAGGGCCGCAGCTAGATGGTTGTTATTTGCTGATTATAAAAAGGTGCTAGGGATGTCAACATATTGAAAATGTATTAAGGAATCAAAAATGTGTTTCCTGTCATTAGAAAGTGATTTCCCTCCCTCATATGCTGCATGAGCACACATATCTACCAACACACTAACATAATTAGCAGAGGTGAGATAAAGCAATATCTGAGCTGCACTTTTGCCAGATTTTCAAACAAGAGTCTGGTTAAAAACGCACATTACTATTATTTATTGTTAAATAATAACCAACTATTGTTTATTAATCCATTCAACTATCGGTTAAGGAAAATGCATGTCATTTTCAACCTCATAAAAGACACGCAGACCTTTTGACTCCATGACCCTCACTCATCCATACATTGACAGACTGATTTTCATCCTTTGTTTTGAGCCAGCAGAAGTTTGGGCTCCCTCTTTCTGCTGCAATATGATGCACGCATTTCTTTAACCAAACATTCTGAAGTCCACCAGTAACTACTCCTGCAGACATCCCTCTTGTTCCCTTCCCTAAATCTCACTCCCTCTCACACAGTCTATGTGCTGACTCCTCCCTCGGTACAGTGTGGTGTCCACTCAGCCTCCTTTCATCAGACCTTCTCTTCATCGGACAAGTGTCTCTTCTCGACTCTCTCATCTCTTGTGATCAAGGAACAAGTACAGAGGGGCACAGAGAGGAGCAGCCTTTAAATCTCATGTAAGGTGAGCAAGATTTTAAAGTGGAATTTGTTGGGATACAGAAAAATATATCTGGTTTGATGAGTTGAATCTATAATAACCTAAAGAAAACTTTTTCTTTGGCCGTTTGAAGGATTAAATGCCATGACAATATCAGGAAGTTAAAATGCCTAACTTTACAACTGGAAAACATCCTGCTATTGTTTTGGACAAATTAGTGCTATTGTCAGCTTATAGAAAATAAATTGAAAATGTGCCACTCCACTTCCAAGACAATTTTTTATGAATGAAACATACAAGTAAACTTTTTGGCAAAAAAAAGACCAGAAAACACTTTTACATTTAATTTACTATTTTAGAGTCTGTTTAATTATATGTACCCATAAAACTGTTATATTCAAGGATTGTTACCAATTGTAGGGAATTTCCAGTTTATCCAAACAATCTATTTGGGCAGAATAACACAGTTGTAATCTAAGGCCATTAGAAAGATTTGACTTTTAATACTCAGAGGTGAAATTCGTGATGTCCATACAGAGTATTCTAAGGTCATTTTAGTTCCATGATATCTAAGCCACATTACCAGGCACTTTGCATTTTACAGTCGGGTATAGAGTCCAGTAGGAGCAGCCTGCAGACTGGGGGGAGAGGGAAGGAAAAAGCATACTATCATAGTGAACTGGTGCCTCTCCTTTTATAGTTATTGTTGTATGTAGCCTGAAGTGCTGCAGATGGCCTCAGTCCGCTGAGCAACACTGAACGTTAGACATAAAGTGACCGAGAAATGTAAACAGCCGCTTCTCTGTATCCTCACAGAATGCCTTTTGGAGGAGGAAACAAGTGCGGCTGCTGCCAGAAAACAGTCTACTTTGCTGAGGAAGTGCAGTGTGAGGGGAAGAGCTGGCACAAGTCCTGTTTTCGATGCAGTAAGTATTCATGCCCTCAGCTAACTGTCTCAGTTTGTCTACAGCTCTCAAAGTACGAAAAGTTCTATGAAGGAATGCAAAGTATTTGGCATCCGGGAAGCAAAGTGAGCACCCACAGGTTTTCACTCAAACATCTAAGTCCTTATTAAGACCCAGTGGAAACATGTGACAAAAGATAGGTTTTCCTAATATGGCAGAGGGAGGTAGACAAACATCCCTCCCCTCCAGCACACTTTATCTGAGCCAGCACAGCACATAGTGGGTATGCCTGTGTTCCTCTTTAAAATGACATGCATAGTCTGTGGTAAACTTGGAGCTAAATGTTTGAACAAATGGAAAATATTTGTTTTCTTTACTTCACTCTTGATACTTGCAGTCTGAAGAACGGAGAGGAATAACAGTGGATTGATGCATACAAATTTTCTCTTTGTTGCAAGTGGTCTGTAAGAAGAATTTGGACAGCACAACAGTGGCTGTCCATGTGGATGAGCTCTACTGCAAGTCATGCTATGGCAAGAAATATGGGCCAAAAGGCTATGGATTTGGAGTTGGAGCTGGTACTCTGAGTATGGACACAGGAGAAGGACTTGGAATCAAGACTGAAGTGTAAGCAAAGCAGCAAAGCATCACTCTCCCCTTTAATTTAACTCTAGAGAAGAACAAAAACCTATAAACTGCATATTAAAACATACACCGCCAACATGTGGATTTAGTGGCCCTCATCTATCAAACTTGTGTGAAAACTGATGCAGATTAGGGGCAACTATCACCGTACGCCAAGTCTCACCTGTGATTCATGAAACGTGCATATGTCAACTGACTGTGTTTAGAATTCAACAGATTGAAAATGTATTAAGGACCCAATAAGGTGTTTCCTGTCATTAGCAAGTGATTGCCCTAGACCTCATATGCAGTATGATTAAGATTTACACCAGCGGAGGGCACATATCAACCAACACACACATATGAGCTACAGCAACAAGACCCCAGTCCTGAAGCAACGATTGGGGGGGTTGCCTCCTTCAGGGTCAGGCAGAGGAGACACAGTACATATCTAAATGGTCCAAATTTGTAAGAAATGTGAATATTTAGACTAATTATTAGCACAGCCTATCAAGGTGTACATATAGTATCACAGACATTTTTTCTCTGTAAGCAGAGTGAGTCATGCAATCAATGAAAGTAACACAAACATCAAATAAATAAAAAATTTGAATCAGTGTTGTACAGCGTACAGTGTTGCCTAACCTAAGTATTTCATAATTATATTTTAGAAGCCTTGAAATGAACGGGCATTATATTAGTATAATCTAGTAACAATTAGCCACACAGTCACAGTGATTTCAAACTTGAATACATCTGGTCCAAGCTGGTGTGAGATTTTTATTGTCCACTACGCCAACGTCCATAATGATAAATGCCGATCTTTGTGAGGAAATTAGCGTACAGCCAATTTTTTGAGTGTCAAGATCAAAAGAGGGATGAAGCATAAAAATGTTGCCATTATTATATCTCTTTTTTTGGAACAGACAAGCTCCTCATCAACCAACAAGTAACCCAAACACCTCCAAGTTTGCTCAGAAAGCAGGAGGCTCTGATGCGTGTCCTCGATGTGGCAGAACAGTATACGCCGCAGAGAAGGTTATTGGAGGAGGCAACGTAAGAAAAGGCTCCTCTAAATTGATGAAAATTAAGATTTTTTTCTGTATGGGCTAAACCTAATTCTTAATTCTTTGCTCCCTCTTCAGTCCTGGCATAAGGGATGCTTTCGTTGTGCCAAATGTGGCAAAGGACTAGAGTCCACAACCCTTGCTGACCGAGATGGGGAGATCTACTGCAAAGGTCTGAGTGGATGAACTAGAGCTGAAATCATTCTAAACTGCATATATAGTGCACTTGACAAAACTATACAAGTATTATTTTCACCTCTGTGTGTTGCTTTTTAATACACTAAAAAAAAACAAACCTCATATCAAATTAAACAAAAACAATTCATCACTAAAAAGAACCCCAAACTAAGACATCAAGAAATCACAAAGATGTGACAATAACATCATATATAGTTTGAAAGACATTTTTGGGCTATCACTGCATCCTGTGACTGGCATTCCACATCCATTTCATTAAGAAATTGCATCATTACAAGCTCCAAAAGTTGGTCAAAAATCGTACCTATATTGTGTGTGTGCAGGGTATGCATAACCCATCTTGATGTATTTCATTTCCATTTCAATAATTGAGGGAAAAAAAACATTGCACGTAGATTCACAAATCAAAAAAACAATTTTTACACTGAAAAAATTGTATAATTAAAATTACCAGACTGCCAATGTTTCAATAAATGTTTCTCATTCACAGGTTGTTATGCAAAGAACTTTGGGCCCAAAGGTTTTGGCTTTGGTCAGGGTGCAGGCGCACTGGCTCATTCCCAGTGAAGCCTTAAAGGACTGACGTGGTGTGCTCTGTCCGATACATCATCATTTCCAGAAACTCCAAAACTGAACTGTCCTTCAATATACTCATTTCTAACCCTGCTGGTCACTCCCAAAGAAAATCTCAGCATCTTCAGCACTGCCACCTCCTGTCCTTTAGACAGTGCCACTATCTCCAAGCCATGCATCATAGCTAGCCTCACTGCCATCTTGTACACCTTCCCTTTCACTTTTGCTGCTATCTTTCGGTCACACTTCACCCTGACACACTCATCTCTGCCCACTCCGCCCTGTCTGTATTTAATTATCAAGTACTTCGATTATCTTGTGCATTTACTCTTCCTTCAAACCTCTTCTCCTTACATTTTCATTTGGTGCATAATTTTCTAGATTAAAAAAGAACCTTAGAACAATCTGTCTGTTTGGAATTGTATATTATGCATCTTTAAACTAACCACTTAACAGTAGGGGAAAATAAAAAAAAATAAAGCAAAGAAACAATATGGCTTGTGATAATAACAGAACTGAGCAAATGTTATATTTGAATACCTGAAAGTGAGTGTTTCTATAAATGATGTATGTTCAATGTTTTAAGACTCTCAGCCATTAAAACAGAACCTTATATCTTGCTTCACAGCCCATCTGTCTCATGTTGTACATCCTGTCTTCAAATATGCCTTGTTGCCAACACACAAAATAAACCTCAGGAAAATAAAAAATAAAATAAAAATAATGAATTTTGTGGGCATTTATGTCTCTTTTTTTGTTGTTGTTGTTTTTAAAATCATATTCAACACAACACCATAAAGCAGAATGCCAGATGTCATAGTAAACATGAGGAAAATTATTTGTCCAAGTTAGCCTAATGTCAAAATACAGTTATATGAGCTCTTTGTCTGACTTATTGTTTTCCTAGCCTCTGCTTGGGCTATATTTATGAACCAAATATTAAAAATAGTGGAATAGAAGTTTATATTTAAATGACAGTCTGACTGCTACCACACAGCACTGAGGCAAGCCCTGCAAATGAAGCACATGATGGGTCTATGAAATGTACTCAACCTTTGATATTAATTTGACTTTGAAGTTTGAACAGAAATGATGACACATTGTGTTGTCATGATGATGATGTAAAATGAAAGGTTTACTTAACACACACACCACGAGAGATGCGATTAATTCAAATGACTTTCAGAGGCCAAATTATCCCCAAACCACATTCAACGTTTGATAAGCACCGACTGGGGGGTAAATTTTTGGATGCAGTAATAAGAGTCGAGGGTGTCGAATACCAAGTCCACAGGATAATCCTGTCTGACTGCAGTCCTTACTTCAGGTAAATGAGTTATCCGACTTCACTATCAAGCAAAAATGTCATATCTCTTTTGTTTCTTGCTACGATTTTAATCTGAAACAAGTGGCTTTAAAACCATGGGGCGACTTGTCTTTCAACTGGAAGGTTGAAAGAACAGTTCCCTGCTCCTCTATAGCAAAATGTCCATGGGCATCTAATGCAGAGGGTCACGGGGTTTGTGTACATTGGATAAGACTCACTGTGTCCTTTTTTCCTTTTATCTTGATCCACAGTGCTCTCTTCCAGTTCCAGTCACCTGTTGACATCAAGGTTTCTGACATCAACGGCCTGTCCACTGACATAATGGAGCTCATTGTTGACTATGCATATACTGGCAAAATTCATGTGACAAAGGACAACGTGCAGGACTTAATGCAAGCAGCTGATATGCTCAGTGTGACAGCTATTGCAGAAGCCTGCTCAGAATTCCTGTGTGAGCAGATAACACGAGAGAACTGCATTGGAATTTGGCAGTATGCTAAATTCTACTTCTACACTGAGCTAAGAGACAAGGCTTACCGCTACATTACTGATCACTTTGACGAGATTTTCCCCTGTGAAGAATTCCTTTATCTCTCTGTGCAAGAGCTAAGTGCAATCCTTGGTAGAGATGATCTAAATGTGAGGAAGGAGCACACAGTGTTTGATGCCATCCTTTGCTGGATAGAACACAAACCTGAAGAACGAGAAATGCACATTGTTGAGCTTTTGTCAAAGGTACAATAACGTTCGGTCAATATATTTTAAATCCATGTTTGAGACTTGCTGAGCCTAGATTTAGCCTATATTCTGAACTTAAGGAGTCAGTAAACTTTATACATATGACATTTATAAACATGTACAGTAAATACCAATTCCATGGCCTTTTAGGGTTTATCAACAATTTCTGTCCTCTCGTTTTTTGATGCAGTTCCGCATGGCCTTGACAAGCATAGATTACATCCAAACAATCGTGTTGTCCAATGAGCTGGTGGAGAACAGCGCAGAGTGTCAGCTAATGGCCACTGATGCCATCCAAACCATTGAATACATTACCCAAAGATCCAATTTGTCTTTTTTACGGAACACTCTTGCACGTCCTCGTCTTCCCAATGCCATCCTGTTGGCCACTGGGGGCTGGAGGGGCGAGAATCCGGTTGCGGCCATTTGTGCATATGATATCTTTAGTGACAGTTGGATCACTGTGCCATACAATCTGGAGTATCCTCGTGCCTATCATGGCACCGTCTTCCTCAAAGGGTACCTCTATTGTCTCGGCGGCTCTGCACGGGAAGAATATTTCAACAGTGTGAGCAGGTTGAACCTAAGCACACACAAATGGAATGAGGTGGCACCAATGTACTACAGCCGCTGCTATGTGAGCACAACCGAGCTCAACGGGTTCATCTACGCCATGGGAGGCTTTGATGGCCACTCTCGACTGAACAGTGCAGAGCGCTACAATCCTGATGCCAACCAATGGAAACGTATTGCACCCATGCACCATCCAAGGAGCGATGCCAGCTGCACAACACTGCATAATAAGGTGTGTGAAGTGAGAGCACATATAGAAAAATAACAGTAGTATGAGAACTTTATAGATCATTTGCTGTCGCTTTTTATCTACAGGTTTACATTTGTGGTGGATTTGACGGTAATGAATGCTTGCAAACAGCTGAATATTATAACCCAGAGACCAACCAATGGACATTGATTGCCCCGATGAACGAAAGGCGTAGTGGAATTGGAGTCATTGCACTTGCAGATCAAATCTATGCAGTACGTACAAAAAATGCTGACCATACACCAACACTGTCAGTCACTGACCCATGCTACTAGCTATGTTTATAAGTGCATATTAGCCTTCAAAAGGTTTATGAGTTGCTCCGTAGTTTCAAGTGAGTCAACAGAAGTGCTAAAAAAAAGAAAAAAAAAAAAAAAATTCAACTGCATATGCTACATGAAGTTGTTCTTGTTATGTAGCATTGATGTAATACTTTTCCTCCCACAGGTTGGCGGTTGTGATGGCACACACCGTCTGAACACTACTGAGGTCTACAACCTCCAGAGTAACACCTGGAACTTTGTAAGCTCCATGATGACCACTCGCAGTAACTTTGGCATCGAAGTGATTTATGATCAGATTTTTGTCGTCGGTGGATACACAGGTACTGGCACCACCAGTCAAGTCGAGTACTATGACAGTACAGTGGATCGGTGGTATGGGGCCTCTGAGGTGACATACCATAGCAGCGCTCTGAGTTGCTGTGTGCTGTATGGACTCTCTGATATTGCTAATTATGCTGTCCCTCGTGACTCCCTGCCTTTCATTTAATTTTGGGGGAAGGTATGGTGTTGTGAAAAGGACCAACACACTGATGCTGTGCGTTGAACAAGATGAAAAAGAACTCCGGAGAAGGACAGAAAAAGGCAGTATTGCAACGTTACAGATGCGAACAGACATAATACATCAAAGATGGACAAGACATCATGTGACACAATGTACTTAGGTAAGATATAGTATATAGACAGAATATATATGGGGAAAGGAAAGAGAAGGAGGCAATAATGCCAAATGCCGTAAAAAACAAAGATGAAGCAGTGAATGCATTTTTGAACCAAGACGTACAAACATCACCACACAATGGATAACCTCCCAAAGTGCACCACTTAGTTCATCTCTCAAAAGTAATTCAACATGCCAGTATCATAAGAATACCAAGTCACTGAGTCACCATTTACACAGTATTACAGTACAGTCGGCACACATTCTTCTCTACAAAACACTGATTAGATCAACTATGGGTGCGTCGAGCACTCCATACATTCCCTTTCAATAGTGAAAATCATGACTTACCAGAGAGCAATTTATCAACTCAGAACACAAAAAAACCCCATATAATATATGCTTGACAGATTGACAGCTGGTTCAACCATTCTGCAAGTAACACTTGTGCAATTAACTAATGCCTCAATGTTATGGGGTGTAAAATTATTCAGAGAACCATTATGTCATATTTTGATCACTACAACATAATCATGGATTAATTTGCTAACCCAGCCTTCTGTATCAAAGACTGAAGAGCTATGTCAATGTTGTGCAGTTGTGCACAAGTGGAAAAACTATGTGGAGGTTTAGTTTCATTTCCACTGTGACTAGTGATTTGAGTAACAAATTCAACCCATTTTTGACATTTAAAAATCTCAGTGATATTTAAAATCGTTGCAAAGGGTCAGATGATGTATGCGTGATATAATCTGACTTAATAAATAATACATTTAGTATACTAGCCTTTATTAGAAATAAAACCCCCAAAGTGTTTTATTCACAAAAGAGACTTAAAAAAACAAGTTCAGAACTGATGTGAAGATCTGCACCAATCACAGGAAGCATACTATTCAAGGCTACAGCTCAGTGTGTTTGTTACCACGATATGTACTGTACTGTAAATTTTCTCTCATCAACCCTGAAATATTTACATTCTTTCAGTTTTGCATCTGTTGCTTGTTGGAAAGCTTGCTTGCTGCAAGTTATACAGAGCTGTTCTCATATGTTTCAATTGGACTTTATCTGAATGTTTGACTGAGGGCTGAAAGGAAAGGTTCACAGTACTAACTATCCACAGTGACTTTTGGGGATATTTACGTTCTCACTTACAGTCCATTGTCACTGTGGCCTCACACCTTGCACTGAACTCTACTGTTCATTGTGTCTCCTTTTAGGAGAAGATGCTACAGCACCAACTGGCAGTCACACGGTATCAATGGGACTATTGATATCAACTCCAGTCTAGGATATGATAGTTACATACTATGTGCGCCCCATCGCATGTGACCTTGGTGCTCCTCAATAATAACACTTAAAATGACAAAAGGCATTAATGTCAGTATTACTGCATTTCAGAAGTGGTTACTATGGCAAAACAAAATTACTATTGTTTACAATATACGACCAACCTTTAAATACTACAAACTAGAGACCAGTTCAATTTTTACACAATGCATAAAGCATAAGTCAGACACATTGATTCAGGAACATTTATATATGGTGAGTGAAGTGAGCACTTAGACACACATTCGCACCAACAGCCACCCATGTATATGTTCACTTTTTCTTTTTTTTTTCAAAAGCACAAACAAAAGGCCACTACTACTGTAGAGTGGCAGCATCACATGTTACAATTTTCCTATGTTTTAGTTGTGCCTCACCCAAATGTACACTGGAAAACGCATTCCTGCCTCAAAATCATGGCATTGTCTACAGCTATTATCCTAATCAGGACTGCAGGGGCCCTGCAGTCTCGGGGGGAGGGGGGCTCATTTGCAACTTTATTCAGCTGGGAGGAAAAACAAACTTGTTTGACTTAAACATACGTTAAAAATAGCAGAAGCCTGCCGACATGAATAAATGATAGACAAGCCTACCCTCACTCACTCACTCATTTTCTACCACTTTATCCGCTAGGGGTCGCGGGGGGGCGCTGGTGCCTTACTCCAGGTGACAGGGCGAGAGGCAGGGTACACCCTGGACAGGTCGCCAGTCCATCACAGGGCCACATAGAGGCAGGCAACATTCACTCTCACATTCACACCTACGGGCAATTTAGAGTGTCCAATTAACCTAGTCTCACCCCGGTGAGAACCCACGCACCACGGGGAGAACATGCAAACTCCTTGCAGAAGGCCCCTTGTTCCAACTGGGTTGTGAACCCGGGACCTCTTGCTGCAAACCACTACACCAACCGTGGGCCCCTAGACAAGCCTACCTAGAGTTTTAAATAGTTCTTGCAAGAAAAGATGAAAAACAGATTAAAAGCTAACTGACAACTAGTGAAGTAAAAGTTGATGATGAATGAACCTCATCCTGGCATTCATTAAATACAACACACATAATTATAAAGAAGCAGAAAGGCATCATAATCACAGTCACGCCGAGACCCTCCCATCTCACATTGTGTTTGTGCACTTCTATTTAAGTCTCGTTGTGAAAGGTGGGACAAAGGGCAGTACACGGAACAAGTGGATTAAATATTCTGTCATGTTCTTTCTCCATCACTTTGTGTCTGTCTGCAGCCATATCATCATCATCACCACAAAAGGTAAGAGCCTGCTTCTCTCCAGCATTAAATCAATTAAACTATACTTATTACTTCAGGAATAAAAGCTATAATACTGTAACACGTGACTGATAATAAATCACTGTTAATTGGATTTAATGTCACACACTGTAATTTTAACGTAGAATATGGATAACATTTCCAATGTGTTTTATTTTGCAGTACTGGGTTAACAATAAAATTTGTTGTAAAGCAGTCAGATTCATTAGTTTTGTTTTTCCTTGATTTTTCTAATGACCTATTAACACCCAGATATATTAAAAGGCATGCAAAATGCATGCTTATTACTTAAATAATGATTAATCAAGAAGAGTTATCCTAAAAGAGCAAATGTTACCTAAGCTCAGGTCTGAGAATTAGAGACCCATATTAAATTTGTTCTCATCAAATGGGGAAAATTAGATATAGGTGGGCTTAAATCCTCTCTTCAATTCATGTAATCCAAGACACATCAGTTAATCTGTGAATCCAAGTAAACCATTTTGCATCATTTGGAAAAGAACAGCTTTTCATAAAATATAAACTTTAAAAGACCCTCAGTGGAGGCTAAAGTGGTAGAAATTAGTAAACTTTAAAAAGGTCCAAAAATGTGATCACTTAGGTCACAGCTACTGCCCACTTTGACATTTGACCTCCACAAAACATGTAAGCCTCAATTCCACAGAAACATTCCAAAAGACATTTTACAAGGTCAAAGAGATGTAGACCTTTGACCAAATTATAGTAAATTCATTTTGAAGGCCAGGAGAAGCTACAAAAGATCTGGATCTGCATACAAAACTCAAATCAGTGAAGATGATGACACAAAGAAGGTGGGTTTAGAAAAAGAAGGACCAGTTAGTGCTCTGATAGCACTTACCTCTGCCAACCCCTGATCCCCCACCAACTTTAACCTGTTTATGGATATTAGCATTCTACAGTGACTTTGTTTTATAGTGATCCTTGTATTGCACATTGAGGGGGGAAAAAAATTGCATTTCAACGATGCAAGTGAAAAAAAAAAAATTATCCTGTGTCGACCCTCTAATTGGATCTACTCCAAATGATCCTTCCAAGAAAATGATCTCAGTAATTTTTGTGTCATCGTAATAACTGTAAAAATGTACAAATTTTTACATTAAACCCTTTTTTCTAATATGACTACTGCCATAAATTGCATATTAAAAAAAAAAAAAAAAAAAACTAGAGAGATCCATTTGTACATGAATATCAACTGATTGTGACTGACAAAAAGCAAAACATACAATAATACAATACTGGTCATCTTTCTTAAAACAACTGCTACTTTTGCTGGACCTGCACTTGCTGTATCAACTGAACCTCAGTCTGACAGTTTTTAAGTTTCTATCATTCATACGTTATTTTAAAAAGTTATGTAATTTTGCTTTAAGTTGCCAAAGCTGCAAGAAACCATTCACATCAAAATGGCAGATTATGCTTAACAGAGACAGTCAAAATTCAGTGTTTCTAGTTTGGAAGATAAACTGCACCAAACATCAGATGAGATATAAAACATGTTTTGTTTTTTCCCCCCCACAAATTTCAGCCACAACTTCAGTACAGAATGTAGAGCTCATGTCAGGAATGGAGGGATGCAAGATGATGTCTGACACAGAAAAGGGCCCCGACCAGCAAATCAGAGACTATTTTACATGGACAGAAATTTCCTGATACTAACAAATAATGAAGAAAACTCAACATGCAGAGGTGTAAACTGTATACTTCATCATCATCAGTTCATACCGTCGCTTTAGAGTTTGCTCTATGACATTAACATGAATCCAATATCCTATTGTCCGAATGTTTTATTCAGAATATTAGACAAACTAGTCAGATTGGTGTCCATGCGAATCTAGTAGTCAGTGAGCAACAGGACACCTCATGCAAACCAAATAGACTTTAACACTGCAAAAAAAAGCAATAATACGAATAGTTCATAAGGTTAGACTTTTTACATCATATCCTGTATAATTTTCCTTTAAACACTTTAAATGTTAAGCTTGGTGTTATTATCACTGAAACAAATACAAACAATATCTTGATTGTTTTCTGAAAGTAGAAAACCAAGCATTGAATCACTGATCAGTAAGCTCTGTAGACTTAAAGGTTTATTAGGGACACAACTATCAGTCAGTCAATTATAACCCAGTAAATGTAAGACATTTTGATTAGTTTGCAGATCCTTATGTTTACTGTGGTTTGTAAAATCAAGGGATTCTCTGGTGACTCCTGCTGAAAAATCATATATCAGGATTGTCTTATTCTGCAAAATCAAAACCCAATTCAACACTGATTTACCCTAGAAACATAACATTGATTCATCCATGAATTGCCACTAAAGATGACTGAAAACCACAAGGAACACTGAGTGAAACAGAAATATTCTGCACCCACATGCGCGGTCAGGGCCTCATTTTCAAGTTAATGCCTGTAACAAAAAACAGCACAGAATCTAAATACAGAGAAGTCAGACAGCAACCACTCAAAACCTAAGATGTGGCTCTTAGGTTGTTTTCCATGTTACACCACAGTAAACATGGACAGTGGCTAAAAGCAAACAATCAGCAAGAGCATGGAGACCAGCGGTCAGTCACACTCACATGCCGGCAGACCGACGTTTGTGGTGAAATGAAGGAGCAACGCCTGACGTTTCCAGGCGAGGAACTAATCCCGCGAGTCTGGAGCCAAAGACACGGGAGACTAAGCCGCATGAAGGGGAAAAACAAGCGTGACAAGAGTCCACGTAGAGACTTGTATCCACCAGGTGTCTGCAGTTTAAGTAGCCCGCCTCACTGACAGGGGTGCGTTTGATTTGTACTGCGGCGTGTCACGTGTGGGTGGAGCAGAGAAACGTCAGTAATGGAGCACTATTGATGCAAGGCGAAGAACGAGATCTTTATTTTATATTTTGTTTTTTTTAATCAAGTTTTAGCAGAGGGCTTTAGTCAAATCATATTATGTACAAAACAAAGTGACGTTAAGATATGGAAAACGTATTTATCTTGATTAAATTCTATTCTATTGTTTTTGGTTCTGCAGGTGGCAGGCATGAATTCGTAAATGATCAAAACAATAATAGAAGTGTTTATGTTGACTGAGTTGTCGTTGATCCCAGAATACTGTTTCTAATGAGCACAACTGTATGGCTGTAAATGTGTCACTATACAGGATAAACAATGTGTGTACACATTCAGCAGCCACTTTATTAGGTACACCTGTTCAACTGGGAGTTAACACGAATTAATCAGCCAATCACATTGTAGCAGTTCCGTGCATTTATGTCTTTTTTATAACTGTTGCTGTAGTAGGATTTTCTTTTCCCGAACATCGCGAGGGTTTACAGAGAATCGTGAGAAAAAAGGAGAAAGTATCCAATAAGCAGCAATTCTTGTGGTGAAAATGCCATGTTTTTCGAGCAGAACAGCCAGACTGGTTTAAACAAAGAGAGAAAACCAGTAGGTGTGCAGAAGACCATTTCTAAATACACAACATGAAGAGGCAGCAGCAAAAGATTTCACATGCCACTTTATTAGATACACCCAAGGCCCAATGATGTGTCAAGTGTACAAGAAAAGCTTTGGCTGCACTTTTATACTCTGCCACCAAGTGGCAGTATCATCTCACTGACAAAATGACTTAATTGTCCAAACCAAGTGTATTAAAAATAAGAAGTAAGTAAAAGGTATTTACTTACTTACAAAGTATTTTTGAGTTTGTTGTTGGTATAATACGTCTCACACATTTTGAGACTTGTCCAAGCTGAGATTCCTTGTGCCATGTTAGGGTTAAAACTTTTGAAAACTTTACGAGGCCTAACTGCTTTGTGTTGTTTGTTTTGGTGACTCATGTTCTCTCCCTGGGGTGGGCTGGGGATCGCAACGATACAATCAGGCGGCTATAATGCATAAATCAAAGCAAAGCACATGAAACTCAATCCTGCCATTGTCTGACTTCCTGCCACTGTGTCACAGCTTTGTGTCGCCTCTTTCAAAGCTTGTTCATGAAGTAACACATGCTTGAAGATTATTTTACTCAGGCGTAACTGAAAACAGAAGAAGCGAAAGTATCTGAATTACACAATGATGTATTTTATTGTGAATGTGATCTGTGTGTGTGTGTGTGTGTGTGTGTGTGTGTGTGTGTGTGTGCACAGTACATTCAACAGCTGGGCGATTACGGGGGTTTTATTCTGTCAGAGGAAACATACACCTAAATAAAGTTATAAAAGAACTAAAATTGATTTCATTTGGGTCATGGGTGTGTAATTACGTTTTCATCATCCTGTTCAAGTATACACACTCATTAGCAAAAAAACAAGTTTGTTGACTCTTTGTGTTCCAACACCATGCAACCACAAGAACAAATGTCCGACCAGGAAACAAAGAATTACCCGTACTTCAGTGTGAATATTTCACAGTCTGTTTGTAACCTAATTTCAGGCAAAACCATACGTGGAAAACAAATACCACCTCCTGCACGCAGTGCAAAAAATGTCTGGGGTGAACATGCACTTCATTATAAAGGTATAATGTGGACATGCCCCATGCCTCCAGGTATGTTGAGTGGTCTCATTAAGATTACTGCATGAGCTGCAGCTGCATTAAACCTGTCAAAGAGGCAGAACACAGACACATTTATTATTTATAACTTACCTTGCCAAACATCAAAGCGAAGAATCTGGCTATGAAATGGATCTCCAGTGAACAAATGAATGTGGAACACAAACTACATGCCAGTACATATTTTATCATATTAAATTGTCTCATACTATTATCTAAAAAAAAAAAAGAAGGATAACATTGTATCAGCATATTTAATGTCCCACTTGCAAAACATAAAAACTTAATGTGAGATGTTATTAGTTTTATTCATCAATAAATCCTAAATCTGGAAGATTAACAGAAAAATGATGTCAGGTATTTCAAACGAAACAATATTCTTCGAGGGAAATGTTTAAAATGATTTTGCTCCAGGTGACTCAACATCCACGACTTGTTTTGACAAGACATATTTGACTGGGGCATTGTCCCAAATGACGTAAAAATTTGCTTGAACTTGCCAAAGAAATCCTCAAAAACCATCTGCCCTTCTTTAAAGAGAGGGGGGAAAAAAAGAGTCACAATCTGCTGGGTCAAACAGTAACAAAAGACTTGGCAGGTCATGAAGGGTGTCGCTTATAACACGTTGCTGCATGCGAGGACACAGGGCAGGGATGTCAGCTGCAGGAGACATAGCTAGAAAAAAGTTTTTTTTTTTAATACTTCTTCACTGTGGGAATCAAGCTCAATTAGCTGATTGCGTAACACTTCCAGTATGTGTAATACGCTGCAGCTGTACAGTGTTAGAGTAAATAATGTGTTTCTTCACTTAGAAATCAGAGGAGACAGAGTTGGACTTGTGTTCACAGAGGAGTAGGTTTACAGGGATAACTTTTGAACTTCCCCACACTAGCCAGATGTAAGACACTTAAAACTTTTTGAGAGCAATAATCCTCCGGTGTCTGGTCTAGGTTTTGCCATGTAAAAATAGACAACGCAAGCCCATGAGAATACGTGTTTTCCCATTCTATTTAATGCCTTCTGCCATCTGTTTGCAGGTATGTGCCCACCCATTGTAGATATGGGCAGCTTTCTGCCATGTGACCCCACAACTGGGCTTAAAAGCTTATGGCCAACAGAGAAGGGCACAGTATACAACTCCACATTGAGTCACGTCTGAGGTGAACGTCGCACCATCTGGGTAAGTCTGTGCATTTAATAAGTAACACTACTTTTATCATCTCATCATGATGCAGTGGCTCGCCTTTCTCTGTACAGGTGCTGCAGTAGAAACATGTCGGACACAGAAGATGCCTACGAGTGAGTACATGCAGGTTTTTTTCTGTTCATTTTAAGAAAAGGTGATGTAAGCGCAGAGAGAATTCATCATAAAAAATGTTTTTTTTTATTTTGTTTCTTTTTTTTTTCAGGGAACAACGTAAGTCGTGTTATTCATTCACTGAACTCTCACACACACACACACACACACACACACAGAGGCTAGATGAGTCTCCAAATTTTGTTTTCACGGCGTGTACTAAACTGGCTTGCAGATTCATGTCACTAGATCGATCTCCGCTTCATCAGTGCAGCACAGAAAAATTGTAAAGAAAATGCATGATTACTCTGCATGACTGTATCAGATCCTTATCCTTATGACTGATAAACTTGGCTGCACTGCAACAGCTCACCTCTGCTTTTTAACTCCTCATGTGTACCCAGCGTGAAGGAAAGGGGGATATTGTTGGCATTTACTAAAATGCCAACCATATCTATAAAGCAGAGCGAGCGCTCTGAGAAGACAAACCTGTGCCAAGGCGGCTCACATTCACATGTCAGTTCATTGCTCAGTCTTGAAAGATGTAACAGTTGATTCTGAAAAATCCTGAATCTGCATAAGATCCCAAACAAGAACCATGACCTACAGTACATTCCCAAAACATTTAATCTAAAGCTGTCCTGCAATTTTTGCTTTATGTCGCTCAAAAAAGAACAACAAACGCAGTCAGAAACACCCCCTCCTTGGCAGAGATAAGACTGTATCAGTCTTAAAATGGTTTGAAATGCTTTGTTGTATGTCTTTCCCTGCCATTTTGTTACCTGCTTTACACACTTGAGCCTTGTATTAAAGCACTGCTGGTTACTTAACACGCTCCATCCGCTAAGCTCTTGGCCTCACCACAGCGTACTGTATTTTTGGCATGCTGGTGCCACTGTAGAGGCAGCTGCAGCTTTTCTGCCAGGCTGACCTTTGTCCGCTCAGCGAGTCCCTCTCTGCCTGAGGCTGAAGATAGTTCACCTTGAATAAACATCCCAGTGGATCTGTCCTTTTGACTGAAATGGTGCATCGGGTTGCCTATGCTGAGATAAAGGGCTGTTTCTCTATTTTCTAAGCATCACCTGTGTTTCTGTGTGTGTGTGGTTAGAGTCAAATGTAGGTCAGCTTCTCGATAGGGAACCTTGGCGTGGATAGCAGTGAAAGCACAATGTCCACTTTCATTTTTACGGCCCGTAAAAGGTCAGATAAATGCAGGTTGGTTTACCTTCTCTGCAGGGGGAATCAATAGATTGAGTTTCCCTCTGTGGCCAAAAGGGACTAAAGATTTGGTGTCACTTTTTTCTAGAGAGGCCCAGCGAGGAAAGCAATGCTGGGAACACAAAAGCCCCAAAACAATTGTGCAAATAGTGCAAAAGCTACATGTAACACTGAGGAATGCTGGTGGCTAAACTGTTACGCTGTAAAGTGGAAATTCTAAAATGCATAAAATCATTACAAAATAATATTTAAATACATTAGTGCCATTTAAAATGATTTACATCCCCAATGCTACAAAATAGTCCTATTATTTGCTCACTAACTACATACTTGCTTTGCACAGAAGAGGACAAAGAGGAGGTGGAAGGTAGCACTGCTTATGCTAATATATCTACCATTTGCTTGCATGTTAACTGGAAACAGATATTCCTCACGCATTGTTAGTGGCCCTGTGGAAACATACCTGTCATTTAAAGACCAGGTTAAGGTTGGAATGTGTTATTGTTCTAATGAAAACCACGTATGTCCATGACATCAACACTTCACAGTCTGGTTTTGGCCACATGACACAGTATTTTTCTAAAAAAAAATGTATTATTCTGTCATAAGACATGATGTAATGGGTGACTATGGCGTGTTTTTGTTTCAAAAAGGCACACATACACATTTTTTAATTTACATAAATCCAGTTTTAACAGTGCATTTTAAAACCTGACCCCTACTGAGAATCACTCCACAATTTTTTTTTATTTATAAATAAAAAAAAAAAAAAAGAAGAAGAGAATCACTCCACAAACCTGTTCTGAAATATGTTCTACACACAAAGCTTATGAGTGCAGAACTGTTCGCAGTTGCATTAGAAAGGTCATAACCTTTGGCCAAGTCCGGTTTTACATCTTTGTGCCTCAAACATGTGAAGAGCGTGTCATTCTCTGCACATCTGCACACATGCTTCACTAAGTGCTGACCTCTCACTGACTCTATTCTGTCACCAGATGCAGGAGAGGAAAATGAAGGAGGTATGGACAGGTTATTAGTAAAAATACAGAGGTTATACGTGTTTATGTGAAAGACCAGTGCGTCTTTACATTGCCTCAAAAACTGACCATCTCACTTGTTCTTTTTGTGGACATGAAGATGAGACGAAGCCCAAAATAAAGTAAGAAAATGAAGAATTTAAACCAAATCAGAGAGACATTTTTAAATAGATTTTTAATAATATTTGTAAATCCTCCCCAGGCCAAGTTTCGTTCCTGGCCTGGCAGCTCCAAAGATCCCAGAGGGAGAAAGAGTGGACTTTGATGTGAGTTTACCTCAGTGTGGATTAAAGTTAGACCTTTAAGCTGTACTTTGGGGAGAATGCAGGATATCTCACTGGTCAGTCGTGTGGTCCATCATTTCAGGACATTCATCGAAAACGAATGGAGAAGGATCTGACTGAGCTCCAGACTCTGATTGAAGCTCACTTCGAGAAGCGCAAGAAGGAGGAAGAAGAGCTCCAGAGCCTCACAGATCGCATTGTATGACTAAGATTTCTGGCCGCAAAATAATACATGCAGTCTAATATGATCATGAAGTGAAATGGTGTCTTCAAGTCACATTTTGCACTGGCAGGGTTTGTTGTGGTTTGAAAAAAAAAAAAAAAAAGATCTTTGTTTTCCTGTTGCAGGAGAAACGCAGATCGGAGAGAGCAGAGCAGATGAAGATCCGGGCAGAGAGAGAGAGAGAACGGCAGAATAAACTAGCTGTGAGTGAAGTTTCTGCTTGAATTTCATTAAAGCATGGATGTGTAATTTGTTTCTGACACTTGTGTTTATGTTCTTCGGTGAAATCCTCCTCTCATCATAAGAGCCATTATTAAATATGGGTAATTTGGACAACATCTGTCATTAAGCTTATACACCAACAAGCCAAAATGTAGAGTTCCAGTTCTGACAACAACCTAGAGTGATTTGGGGGCGGAGCTTTAACAAGAAGGCCAATGGCAGTGAGTTATATCATTTGCATGCAGTTTTTTCAGAGTGTAGCTTGCGCTAGAGTTGTGGCAACGGTGGCCGGAAAAGCTGCAAAAAGGAACAGTGCTGGTGCTATTTTCAGCATGAGCACACACAGCACATTTTAAATCCACGTAGATCGAGCAGTATATTGCAAAACTTGACAGACGGAATACATCTGGTCTTTATAAGGCCCCCTGGTGGTGAGTATGGAAACAGCCATTATTCCAGACAATGTGCAGTAACCACACATCCTCAACTTTCCATCATCTACCTTGGAGAAAGGTTACACATTGCAATAAAAGCATGTAAGAAATAGGAAAGGTAAGATATTGAAGATATTTGCATCGAAGTGATTACTACACAAGGAGAATATGTTGCCTGTATGCACTCATCATCTCCTCTGCTCACTTTGAGAATGTTTTATGGCAGTAATCCAACCCTGCCGTCTCAGAATCTGTGTCAATCTGGTAAAATGATCTGCTGCGCTTCACTTTTTTATTAACAGAGCGGGCAAAGATAAAAGTTACCTGGCATATTGTCTGGTATATACACTATGCTGGTGATTAAATACTGCTTATCTGTGGATTGGAACTGTGTTGATTCCAATAGTTGCATTATGGGATTACGTGACATCAGTTACTGGAGCTCTATTACCAGCTTCCCCAGACTTACAGAACCTAGCTTTAGTAGGTAACAACATGGGGATGGATGGTTCCTAGATTTTCCAAACTGGAACTTTCGAATACTCAATTAATGAAGTTTATTCAAATTCAAGCGATCACATTTTATCAACGGACAGAATAATGGCACTATACTTTTTTTCACATCAGGAAGAAAAAGCGAGGAAAGAAGAGGAAGAGGCCAAGAAGAAAGCGGATGAAGATGCAAGGAAGAAGATGATTCTGTCCAACTTGAGCTTCACTGGATACAAAGTGATTTTTTTTTATTATTATTAATTCACTGAAATTGACCTAATACAGACTAAACTGATAGGGGAACATGTTGTTTCCCATCGTCTTCCTCATGAATAGCAGGCACAACCCGGAACAAAGAGACAAACTGAGAGAGAAAAGAAGAGGAAGATCCTGAACGATCGACGCAAGGAGTTGAACATCGATCACTTGAAAGAGGACAAACTCAAGCAAGCCGCTGTTTAACTAACACCTATATAAAGCCAAAATGTTGTGTTTTTTTTTTTTTTTTTTTGCAATTTGAAGTCTCCTGAATTTTCATCTGCACTGATACAGGGACAAAGCTCAGGAGCTGTGGGAGAGGTTGCGTCAGCTGGAAGCAGAGAAGTTTGATCTTCAGTATAAGAATATGAAGCAGAAATATGAGGTAAAATGTCACATATACTGTATGTCAGCACTATACAGTACATACTGTCAGTACATACTGTCATCAGTCTCCAATTGCTTAACTGTTTATAACAGTATGTGTCAGTTGATTGTGAAGCACAAGCTTCTTTTTTACAAAATGCACGTGTTGTTTTCTTCACGTGCATTCCCAAGGTCTGTTAAACAAACAAACGTGTCACATTCCATTTTGAATGTGACCAAATACTGCTGCAGCACATTTCATATTTCATTTGTTTTAAACCCATCTTTGCACAGGTCACCGTGCTAAGAAACCGGGTCAGTGATCATCAGAAAATGTAAGTGTTACTGACATGATGTACATGATTTTATTCAGTGTTTTGTAATGCAGATTCTTGGAGTCAGTTTTTGTAGTGCAGGTGCCTGACTTGAGTCAAGTGAACTGACATGATGTGACCACTGACTTGAACTGGGACTCAGACTCAAGTTTGAGAGGACGCAGATTTTTGTTCGTTTTTAAATAAGGCAGAATATTTTAGCATACAGCATTTAGGTATTAGTTTTTAAATAATGCTGCAATATTAATACATTAATGCTGTAACAAGTAAGCAATAATCTTAAGTTCCTTAATACAATATTAATGATGCTGTTTCCTCTTGCTTCCATTTCAACTTCCTTCTTCCCATCTTACTGCTGCATCCGCAACAAACAAACTAACAATAAAGGACTAGAAAATAAAGCAACACATGACACAACGGAAAGACTAGAGTATGTGAACCACATGCATGTATGGGCACTTCAAGTCTTCAAGGAGACATGGGCTGTAATGGAGATGCACAGCTGAGAGGTCTCATACCTGCCATGTGATATCATCTGTGTGAGTGTGCCTCACAATAAAACAGTGACAGAAGCCCTGCTGCCATCCAAACCATGTCAATCCTTTCTCTGATCTGCAGCTTGCATTACAGTGAGGGCTTGGTCTTTGAGTCAAGTTCAACAAGCTCAGACAATGTATTCGTGCAGATTCTGCACGAATACATTGAATCTAAAAAAAAAACCAAACAAACAAAAAAAAAACATGAATCTAAAAACCAGGAATATCAAACAGTTATTGCTCACTTCGGACAAGTAACTCTGCAACGGAGCCTTAGTGAGTTTTTGTTTTCAAGCCAGATACTTCTCTTTGCTTAGAAAATGTAGGAGCTGACTGAATTAAATCTGTAGACTTTCATGGCATCGTAGTTCGTGTTCATGCATTCATATATTCATTGAGTCATTCGTGTGCTGCAGGTGCCACGGTATAGCAACAGTTGATAAAGATAGCAGTCGATTGGTAGGAAATCCCCCTCCAACGGGAGCAGCTATGAAAAGCTTTCTGTGAGGCAGTGGTAGCCAACACAAGAATAGAGCTCCTTGTAAGGAGTCGTATAATAACCAGTTGTGAAACACAAATAAAAACCTACATTTAAAAAACAACAACAAAAAAAAAACATAAAATAATCTTGAATCTGCACTTTTTTCTCCATTGTCGTGACTCTGATTGGAATCTGAGTCACTTCAGTCTGCGATCTGAGATCAGATCTAGCACGTGTGTAGTTAAGTGAAAGCTGTCAGAATACACAACAGTTCAACCTGTATTTTAACTTACGTACTTCAGGAAGAACAGATTTAACTTGTGCTTGCTCACAATCCATCTCCTATTATCTTTTTTGAAACATGGGATTTGAATATGTAAGTTGGACACGGTAATGCAGTTTCAGTAGAACATACACAAAGTTCAGTGTGCAGCGTGTACTGGCTGATGTGTGTTTTTATTCTCAGTTCAAAAGGCGGCAGGGGCAAACGCGGTCTGAGGAAGTAACACTGGACATGAACAAGAGGAAAAGTGGCTTCATCTGGCATCAATGAATTTTAATGTTATGTATACAATGTATTACTTGAACATGCAATATAAAGTTACAATTATGAAAATATCATACAATGCTCTTAAGCAAATGAATCCATGTTGAGTTCATCTGCAGCAGGTAGATTTCTGATTGCTGAATGATACGTCAATGTGGTGCAGCTCACTTTAAGGTGTGTGTGTGTGTGTGTAATGTGTTTTAGCAACTTTAGGGAGAATAATTTCAAATTATTCCAGAATTCTTTTTCCAAAACTGAATGTATCACTCAAAATAGTCAAAGTGATTTTCATTAAATGAATCCTGTGTGTTGGACACTGAGATTGCAAAGAATAATAATAAAAAAAAAATACAAGAGGTACTGTGATTTGATTTCTCTTAGGTTTAAGGTATCTTCACTTGAATTTTGCAAAACAACAACAACAAACAAAGCTGGGACAGGTTAAATTTAACATGCTTCTGTGGATTGGTGCCCAGTAAGCAGCTGTCACAAACAGCAGCCACTGGAGGATGTTGCACCAACAGTGGCCACACGAGCTGCTCACACCATCATCGTCAACCCAGCAATTATTATTATTATTTTTTTAAAGTTTTTCCCCTTTTTTAAACATTTTACCAGCTCGACTCTAGTGGGTCACGAAAGGAGGTTTGTGTTGTTTTGGTGAAAGAAATTTCTTTAGACAAGCATCAGTATGCTTTACCAGAATGGCAATCTACAAGGCCAATAACTGTGGGCAAAATAATTTCATCCTGAATTGCTCCTGATTTCGAACAAGAAATCGACTGCTTCATCCCTGGCCCTTACCCGACCCCAAACCTTTTTGGCAGAGGCAAGTATAAAGGCTACGCCTTAGTTCTCCTTGCCAAAGCGTTATGAGAGCATTTTTGTTCAACTGATCGGCAGTTTCATGTCATTTTCATTTCGTCATCGACACTGATACGTGCTGGAGAGATCTGTATTATCAGTTTTCCACAAATGACCGAAGAGAGGGTCATAAATCTGTCAGTGGGAAATGAATTGATTACATATGTATGACCAAGTGATTTGAATTGATAATTCATCAAGTGCAACAACAGCACCAGCTGTCATGCCTGGTTCTTATCATGTCATCTTGGGTTGCAAAAGATAAATCACGAGGGTGGAGTTAACTGAATTTGAAACGTGTGTTCTCATCTGCAATTAAGCATTTTCAAAAATAACAGCCAAAACCTGGATGGGTGTGACACGATGCAGGCGAGTGACAAAACTATACTGACTATGACAAATGGCAACTAATTCAAATGCCAAACTTTTTGGTTGAGGGATGGGTCATAAATCAGAAGAACCCATTAAATATCGGTGCAAATCAGGTCAAAGGGGCTGATCCCAGTACAGTAGAATCACTTGAAAAATTGTTCATTTTTGAGTGATAATAACATTTTGGAATTGCAGCTCTCTGTCCTAAGCTTTTCGCATAAGTTTATTTTCAGACTCTCTCATAGACTCACTGCTTTTCCCTTTACTCAAGTTTCTTTGCAGTGTATACTGATGCTGCTGACCTGTATGGACAGATTAGAAGCGACTCATTTCCCCATGGTTGAAAACAGGGTGAGTCAATAGAGTAGGTACAGAACTGTAGTTCTCTCTTAAGCCTCTTTCACACTGAAGTTGGCAGGTATATCCAGGATATTCCCACTGACAGTGATCGTTCTGCCCTGCGATGTTTTGAACACACGTCAAACATTTGTGAACTGTGACGTCATAAATACTATGCCGGAAATGAAACAAATTCACTCAGTCAGTGTCTATCTGCTTTATTCCCCATGTGAGGATCATGGAGGGAGCTGAAGCCAATTCCAGCTGACGCAGGGTGAAAGGTGAGGTCTCACCCTGGACAGGTGGCCAGTCCATCACAGGGCAAACAACCATTCACTCTCACATTCACACCTATCTGCATGGTTTTGGACTGCATCCAGAGATTAAAACAGAGATTAAACAGGTGTGTTGATCAGTGAAAAGGGGGATGAAATGATTTTCTGAAAATTATGGAATTATAGATGTTGCCCGGTGTGCCTTTAACTTGGTAGAAATTTCATTTTATACATTTCATACATACAGTTTTATACATTTTATACATAGAGTTTTTCAGCATGTATAATTCTTACATGATGAAAAACAAAAGATGTGAATACAAAACACATCAAAACTAAACAGGTTTCATATGCTCATTCAGCTACCAGGCTTTTAACTAGAGAGGGGATATAGAATTGATTTTAAAATGCTTCTGATTCATTTTTAAGGTCTTAAGGCCACAGCTTAACTTTTAGTGCCAATGGGCTGGTACCTTAAGATAATGGCAATTTACTTCCCTTTATTTTAATTTTCTGACCTTTGTTTAAATTATAATTTAATTCAATTGTCAAAAGATTATTATTATTATTATTATAGGCTTTATTGACAAGTTTTTGGCATACTACTGTATTTTAACACACCTACATATGAAAATACATACACCACCAAAAAGACACAAAATGTAAACACACATCACTGCCTAAGACAATATGATCATAACTCCTAAACTCTCCAAACAGAAATGCTCAATTTTTACATTTTGCATTTTCAAATACTCATGTCATCATACTAAAATTTCAGTGCAAAAATTAACTGTTAGCCCTCATGTTAAAAGCAAAGCGAGCAATTGGTCCCATATTACACAATGCAGACAGACACACCATATTTTTAATATTAAAAAAAAAAGGCACATTTGTAGAAAAGGCCGTCTGATGGCGAACACGTTACATCTCAACCTTTTTTTCCCCCACAAAGAAAGTCACCAAACAGCAGAGAAAGGTTTGTGCAATCATCTGTTGATGGATGCATTACGTGGATTCACAGGTTCCAAAATGTCTGTAAGTCTTTGTGAAATGAAAAAGGATGCTGCTGTATGTCTTGTCAGAGTGCAGAAACCTTGCAGGAGAGTTTCTTCCGTCTGCATTAATCGACAACTTGAACCGACTTTAGTGCCGATGTTGTGGTGTCATTTATGAACAAGGACTTAGTCATCCCTTGCTGCAGGGAAGATAAAGGTTAATGAGACTTTCACCTCTGTAACTTCACCTCTCACTCCCAAAGTCTCACTCCCAAACACTGACTGATTGATTATGAGCTTGAGTTCAAATTTCCTGTACTAATTTTAAAAAGGCATCAAGCACTTGTGCAAGTGTTACACTGAGTAAAACCTGAGCTACGAGATTCCTCAACTGTACAACTGAAGTGTCTGATTCACATTCACTGGGCATTTTCTTACCTAATCCTCTCAGCTCACCTTTATCTCTCTGTTTCCCACAAATACCAGAGAAAGGTGTGGACTTTGAGTTGAAGGCAAAAAACAAAGAGGACACACCCAAACCCTGACAGATCTTGGCACACGGGATTAAACCGCAAACTGCAACTCACCTTTTTCAGCAAGCTTTGTAAATCCTTTTCTGACCACAGACTGTGAAGGAGCAGGGATGCAGCTTTGCTGGATTTGGGGAAATAGCTAAAGAGAGAGAGAGGAACGAGTAAAAATAATAGATCAGTATGGACTTGTGGAAACCACACAGGGTGCAAACCACATTCCCTAGTGATTCATAAGTATTTCCCACATCTCATAATATCATATCTATTGGTCTAAATGCATATGCAGGCACACACTCTCTCTCTCTGCACACATGCAACACTTACTTATTTTGGCTAAGATCAGTCAGTGACTTTATCAGGTTGCCTTTTAACAGCTGTTTGCCCATCTCAGGCTCCTTCATAAGCAAGCAGTTGGCAGCCTGACAGGCCATGGACAAAGTGTCATCAGACTTATTCTCTCCTATGGTGCCAGCAGTGATGATGTCCAGCAGCTCAGGAAGAACTTTACGAGCTTCAGTAACATGGAAAAACAAAACCCACTGGCTGTTTAACACAAGTACGCACATGTAAAACTACAACAGCAACTTAGAATGATGGAGTTCTGGGTAATTACACCAAAACATTGATGCTGGGGTCTGAAAGAGTGAAAAAAGCTTGCAACAGTTGTTTTCACTCTTGAAAAAAATGCAATTGTTGATACCACTCCCTCCTTTTGGCCCTATTGTCAAAGCTCCACCCTCTCTGGAAGTCATTATTGGTAGAGGAACTGGAAATTTTGGCTGACATTTTACCATGACACTAACTTCTTATTTCTCTGACTCATCTCTACTTCAGTGTGTATGTGTCTCTGGCTTGTTCACGCTCTGCGAGAGTTAAGGCTGTGTGCACACAGGTAGGCAGGTTGGTGTATGAAAGACATATGCCGAACATTTTTTTTCCAGACAACTTAATTAAATGATAGCTTTTGCGTGAAAAGGGTTTTACCAAAGAAACACAAAGTGTTAAGGAAATGAGAAACCATAGTTTTAGCCTACTCTAGTTTCTTACTTCATATGTAGTCTCTTTAGGTTAATATGTTTGTTTTGTTTTGTGTGTGTGTGTGTGTGGATTTTTCACTTGCTCCTTACCTAGGGTATGGTGAAGATTTGGGTTCTTGGTTAAGTTTCCTACTAAAGCCACAATGCTCTTCTGTAAGTAGACTTCTGTAGGTTTGTCTGACTTCAAAAGAGGAGTGATAACAGGCAGGCCATTCAGTTTCTGCACAATGATCTGGCTCATTACCTGGGATACCTGGGGAAAAGGCAAATGTGCTGAGTGCAGGAATATGTTCAAAAGTGATAATTCTGCTGAAATGACAAGCATTTACAATCAGTGTGTCACAGAACAATATCTCACAATGCCTTCATGTGCGGTGAGGTTCTGCAGCGCTCCACAACATGCTTCCTGTGTGTCAACTTGCTGGCTAGAGCCAAGCAAAGTCAAGTAACTCTGCAGAGTTTTGGAGTGCAAGAGCCAGCCAGCTCCACTGGGCTGAGGATCCTCAACGACTGCGTAGTCAAAGTGATACTGGACGAGAAACATCATTATCAACATAGACTGTAATAGTCATTTGATCCCTGTAAATCTTGACCTCGTCTAGCACATTATCCTCTTTGAGTCCTAATATTTTGCATATTACAATTTACACTGTCTCTAAAATCAGTTGTACAGTCCTTTATTGTTTTAGATTAAGTGCACGGTAATATGTGCTCGCACAATAGTGAGAGCTCAGCGTGTTTACAGTCTTGTCTTTACATATACCAGTCATCTGCTCATGGACACGGAAAAGTAATTTCCTCTGCAGAGAAGTTAATTGTTACCACCTGATAATCCAGCACAGCAAACTGCCAAGATGAAAGTGCAGCTGATTTCCAAAGTGTGTGAGACAGGCACTTGGATTGGTGTATTGACTATTACGCCCACAACACACCTGCGGTTAATTCTAAAAGACTGAGTACAACCCTGTGAAACAACCTGAAGCAGCTGTTTTTTTTTCCTTTCTTGAACGAGCAACAGTGGAATTAGAGACTCCCAAATAACAAAATGCTTTAGAACATGTGATCACATTATTAAAACAGACAGACCATAAAGCCTTTCAAATTCTGGAATGCCATTATAAAGGCTATACTGTTAGTAAAATGAATATATGAGTTGAACTGAGGTAAAGGATTAACAACACTGACAGATACTGTCTAGACAGCTGTCTGAACAAAGTGACAGTGAGCAATGAGCTGTAAAATATGATCTTTTACATCTATTTACATCAACCTACATCAACCCACCTCTCGCTCCAAAGACTTGCTCTGTGGACTGAAGCAGTTGATGGGGCCACTGTCGTCCTGGCTGTTGGTCCTGTCCACCGTCTTGGCCAAAGCCGTGATTCTGCTGAACAGCGTTGGCGCCTCCTCCTCCAGCTGGAAAGTCAGGTTGTGCAGGACGCACATGCAGTTTTGTACGGACTATTTCAGCAGGAGGGACAAGACACAGGTTGACATTAAATAAAAAAATTACTTTTCATTGTGGGCATCCCATAGCCAAGCAGAAAGGAAACTTGTAAAAGTAGGGTTGCCGGTTCAATCCTTGCCAAGTCAAGGGCTGGGGTATCCCTGAGCAAAGTACCAATCCCTATTGCTCATTGTTAATTGGACAATAGACCCACATCTAGTGTACTCATTGTACCTGTCTCAAGCCCGGATATATGGGAAGGATGTGTCAGAAAGAGCATAAAAATCTAAGGCAAATCAAATATGAAGGCTTTCTTTCTTCAGTAGTTAGCTGTAGGCAACAGGACTTGCTTGAGTTGTTTGGAGATATTTCACCTCTCATCCAAGAGGCTTCTTCAGTTCTTGCTTGTTAACTCAAGCAAGTCCAGTCGCCTACAGCTAACTACTGAAAATGACCTTACCGACATTAAGGACTTTATTATTTTGTTTCAGTGTTCCACATGAAGGTGTGGCGTGAATGATGGTGAAAATGACAGCATTAACTGACTAAAGTATAAATTGAGGGGAAAAAAGAAAGTGTTTTACCTTTTCGTCTGGCATTCCTGCTTCCACACAGTCTTTGACATAACTGACCAAAGAGTCGACCAAACCCCGACACTTTCTCATCACCTGTCTGTTGTTTTGCTTTGTACTGCTGAGGTTTCTGATGAAAAATAACATTAACGTTTCAATCAAAAGAAAAAGAAGAATGACAGTCCACAAAATGCAGTGTATTAAGACTTTAATGATTTCTGTTTGTTTGTATAGCCAATAAATGTTTGCACTACATGGGGTTTGTTTATTGCCCCCAAAAGAAAGGGGACCAAAGATTTAATATTTTGATTTTGTCTGATATGAATTACACCTTAAAGGTTTGCAACAGCAATCTTGTACAAATTGAGACATAAAATAAAACAATCACAGCTTTGTCTAAATAATACAGGAAGTCACTCAGGTTTTTCCATTACAGCCACATGTTTGTTGATATGGGAGATAAGATCAATGCTACTCGCTCTCTCTCTCTCTCACCTTAGAAATCCAGTGGAATGGTAGAAAACCTCAGGATCCTGGCTGCTGTGGCTGTTGGTCCAGTCTGGACCTGTTGTATAAGGCAGAATCACACGCTCCATGACGACAGGCAGAGCGCTCTTTAGCAGGTCAGGCTTCAGACTTTCTGTGGAGGACAAATTCCACAGAAGGCCTGGAGAAAATGGGAGAAACAACGACATTGAGCTCAGCAAACCTAACTGTTCCATTACTATGTAAATACTTAACCACTGTGTTAAACCTTCCTGCCTCATCTCTACTCATCTCTAGAATCGTTGAACAGTCAATTTATTTCCATCAAAATCCAGCTTTTATCACAAGAATAGCATCAAGTGGAGTCCGCTTTAAATACTGACACTTACAACATCACTGATGTGATTGACAGCAGAATATGAAAAGGATTGTGTTCGACTCTGTACAGGTGGCTCTCAGTGTGTGTGTGTATGTACATCGTGCGTTTGTATATTCCACAGCTGAATTTTACCTGTCAGCTGCTTCTGTATCTCTACAGAGTCTGTTTGCTGGAGCAGAGCCACAGTCTCCGCGATGCCACCGCTGCGGTGTATCGCCTCCTTGTTGTTGTTACTTCTAAAGCACAGGTTACGAAGGGCGGCCAAGGCGGTATGGCTGACTTGTGAATTGGGGCTGCGCAGCAGAGCCACAAGAGGGGGGATCCCTTTGAGCTTTAACACCTGTTGAGACAAGAAAGCTGAGCACAGCTTGGCAACCTAAAAATCTACCACAACCCAACCACAGAGGCCTGTACATACATGCCATTAACCCGCGTGTCAGGTGATCACGTCTTACATGAACACCTCTGATTCTAGTATGCATGTGAATGCATCCAAGACGCATTGAGATCAAATTACTCACTCCACGTTCACAGGTGCTCCAGGCCTCATATTAGTTTTGAATCGTGTACAATGCATCGAATGACAAGTTACCTACTCACCTGGAATAAGAGAATGTGCATTCTCAAATGAACACAAGGCACTCAAAAAAAAAGATTTTCAAATAAATATTCAAATAAATATAGTCAAATAAACTACATCAAACATCTTCAGCAATTTGGTTTGCCTGGAATGCACAAATATGCCTCCCAACGTGCAATGCATTGTCTTGATTGTTTCCTTTTTTCTTTAGTTTCTCTCTTTTCTGACAGGAAGTGCATTCCTGCCTCCCACCAGTCAAAACCTTAATCTGTAAATAAAGACAGCTGACAAGTGTCCACTTCCTCCCACTGTGCAAAAATGAAGCCAAAATATCCCATTTTTTTGAGTGAGGAGGTAAGATATAATATTACAAGCGGTCACTGGAGCCACATGTGGAGACGCATTTTAATGTCAGGTATGAATGTGGCGGAACAACTACAAGTTGTGCACTGTAGTGCTTTGTTTGTAGGTGTCTTAGAGATGATAATGTAAATGTACAAACTACAAAAAGGTCAAAGAGTAACAACTTCAGTGTCTTGAGCAGTTCCTATTTGGTGACTGTTGTAAAGACATTGCACCAACATAACCAGTCCTACCAAAATCACCCCCGGCATGTTCACGTGACTGGATAAGAGAAGAGAAAAACATAACAGAGCGTTTTTCTATTACCATTCAGGATTAAACATTTTCAACTCTTTTGGACTCAAAATCACAATTCATGTTCTATACAATGTTGAAAAAAAATACATTAAAGTTGAAAAGAACAAATTCAAATTCTCAAACGCATTAGAATACTAAACATCCAATGAGTAGAATCTAGAAGGGTCTAAGACTAAGCAACTGAATAAACTATTTAAAATAGTCTTTCATCTGAAAATGAAGAACTACTAATTTATTTAAAAAAACCAAACAGCTGTAACAATTTGCAAATCACAATTAGGTAACTGTTCAGCCCTAACCACCGTTACACACATCATAATGACACATTTTATCCAAAATGTTGACTTTTTTATTTAGGCAGGAAAGTTTCGTCCCCTCCATCAACTCGAAAAGATAAAAACAAAGTACCTCCTCTTTTGCATTGTCATCAATGAAGGTGCTGTGCTGAATGTAGGAGGCGCCGCAGTGCTGATAAATCTCATTGCTGTTGGAAAGACACTCCACAGCCTCCTTCATATTTAGACTGACAACACCACTGTTCTCAAATGTCCTGAGAGAAGGAAAAACACATTAGGAATGTCATCTACGCACACCGTGTGTGCACACACTTATTTGTTTATGTGTTTGATAAAACACTGTGCTCCTTTCACCTTAGGTCAGTAAAATGATGCTAGTTTTTTTGTCACTCACCCATGAACTCGTTTGCCCTTGAGTGTGCCGTCAGTGACGGTAAGCCTCGGAAGCATTTTGGATGCATCTGTTTCACTGTATTTGAACTGGCTGGCTGTTTTGGAGTGGATTAGACCATTCAGAGCGTTCACATTGTGACCTGTGGGAGAAGTTACAAACATACTGTTGGGCCTTTCCGCCTTGTGAGTTCCTGTGCTGGAGAGGAATCTCTGCAGAGGAACAGAGCCTTTCGGAGTTGGCATGGAACGCTGACGGACCAACTCAGGCTCACTGTGGCTGGGCTTTGAGCCGGTGAGGGCATAACCCCTCTCATACTGGTGGGCAGAAGCTGCAAAATTCCTCTTAACAGTGGATTCCTTGGGGTTGTTGACGAATTGCTGTTTCATGTTCTTCTCAACAGTGAGCTGCAAAGCCAAGGAACACATGAGCTTTTAATGAAAGAAGCATTTCACCAGCAACAAAGCAACGGATAACTATAAAGGTCTGTGGTGTTTGACATAATGCCTGTTATATAAATGCCTGGCTGCCTCCATGCGAGAGGCTAGTAAACAGATTTCTGCATGAAGAGACGCATCATAACTGGAAAACTGTAACTGTTTTTGAGAGAGAAACTGGAGAAAACTCAACCAAGACAATTTTTCATGTCCCTCTTTCTGGTTATTGGTAATATGCGCCTTGATGTAATAGAAAACAGTAAAAAAGCAATACATTTATAGAAGTTTAATTCATTTCAGCAAGAAAGACACTAGAAACTAATAAAATGCCCCTATTTTTCCCAACCAGGACCATAAGTAGGATTGTATTGATACTTAACCCCTGACAGACTGTCCACCAAATTTCTTTACTTATTTTCATTCACATTTGACATGCAACCACAATCACAGTATTTTCCAAGCAAAATTGCTGGTTTCATTTCAAATAGGAGGATCTACTTTTTATATAATGAACGTAAAAAAAATGTCTGTTTGGTTTGAAACCTGATCAAACACAAACGTGTAGGGATCACCTTAAGAACTTGTTTTTGGTTTCCTGTTTGATCAGTATAGTAAAGACACGGCTGTAGATGCTGGTAAGGATACAGGATACATTTATCTTGTGTCATAATAAGCATATCTGTGTAGATACCAGGTCCATTGTGCTGTAAGTTGAGTTGTAATTTTTCCAAGACTGTGTCCTATTAGCCAAGATAATAAAAATGTCAACCGCGATGCTTGAAGGGAACTACTAGAAATGTGGATGTGTCATTTTTGTGCCACCATTAGACACATCAATGTCTCTCTAAAACAATACTGTGATGATAATGCACCAGAATGGCCCTAAAAGACAGACAAACCCCATATCTTACAGTTTTAGTCATGTCATTCCCGAAGAAAATGCTTCCATTAGACATGCTCGACTGAGACTTCAAAGGCTCCACAAACACAGGGTCGTACACAGGACCTGAGGAGAAATGAGCAGGTCGTCAGCTGCTATCACTTACAATGTCACAAACCGCTTACCTCTATCTAGGGATAAGAGAAAAATGTGGCCTGTATTGTAAAACAGTTATGTATTTAAGCACTGAGCAGGAAGTCTTATCTAAATTTATAACAGCAGGCCTGTGATCTGATGTCATACAAAACTGGAAATGGAAGCAGTTATGGTCAGTTTTTGTTTGAGTTCATTTCAAACTATTTCACTAAACCAGGGTTGTAACCTAAACTAGATGTGTCTGGCTCTATAAAGCAATTAAGGTCAAACTGCAGCCTTAATTTTGAACTAGAAATGGCAACATTATTGAACCCTTTGAGCATTTTTATTACCATCTATCTTTGTCATGTTTTTAAAATCTAAAATAATATTATCGGCCTGCAAAGCAGACACCATCCATAGGCCTCAGATTTATAGAGGCTTTAACTAAAGAGGCTTTAGTTGGACGTCAAATAATAAAGCGAAAACCCTCCATGTGGAAACCAAATCAAGTGGAAACCACATATGCTGCAAATATGTTGCAAAGTAACAGGAATACAGGGAGAATCTATGTCAGGACTGAGACATTTTTAGATTCCCAGGATTGGATGGATCCTGGGAAAGAGAAATTGTTAAATAAGGAAAATATTAAAAATGAATTTGATTGCCTGTGACTGAAGCTCTCCAGTTTTCAAATGGACTTTGATTGCATTTGTAACTTGTATGTCTTTTTTTTTTTTTTATGTGCAGCCAGGGAACATTTTCAGCCACTCACTGAAATTGTAGCATTTGTGATTCAGCAGAACAAACCTCTTACTACGCGTTTCCTGTGAAATACTGCATCACTTACGTATCTGTCAGAGTCTGTGGAGCATCTGAGCTGTTTCTTACTTGTGGGGGTCAGAGGGGTGGACGCGCTCCTGCTGCTGCTGGACTGCCGTGACCGCGTCCTCCGGATCGTTTGCACTTGTTCCAGGACGCGCTGTTGTCCGGAGCGGCACTGGTGAGCGGACGGCACAGCCAGGGAGGTGTCGTCCACATTCCCGATGGAAATGACGGATTTCAGCGGATCCGGAGTCGTCATTGTTTAAGTTTTCGGCGAGCAGCTGCGGAGAGTTGGTATATGTGTGTGTGTGTGTGTGAGAGAGAGAGTGCAGTAATAAAATCGCACCTTGCCCTGCCCTGCTCCACGTGACCGCGCCCATGAACACACACCCAGTAGACTTTGGAGACCGACCACGGTCCTGAACTGCGCGCACTTTCTCTCACTATCAGCTGCTGTTCACCAGTACGTCAGCGCAGGCAAACAGCAGGTCACTCAGAGTGACTTCAGTACATTTAAAACAACCTCACTTGACAGAATACAAACAATGCAAACATGAACAACACACTGCATTAAGTGTGACAACTCTGGGCTACATGTGCGTCTGGGTCCAGGCTCATTTGTGCAGTAGCCTACCAAATCACAAAAGACACATCTTACACACTGGACTCTAATCTTTCAAGTTTTTGAATTTTACACTTATACTTATCCATTGTCTTGGCAAACTGTGAATTTTAGTCTCATGGGACGAGATAACAGAAAAGCATTCCAAGTGGGAGACAGTGTTACATACCTGGTTTGTCAATTTTGACAATGGTGTCTTCCTTCACTCCTCTTTCAAACCACCCGTTTTCATCTGTATAACCTAAAGAATGTCCCTTTTTTCTGCAGATGTAGGTGTTGGCTCTCCTGGAGCCATTGGGGTTGTTTGTAGTTTCTCCAAAGTCCAGGTGGGTGCATCCTCCACTGCATAGATCTGCATAAACCAGACATCAGGCATTTAGCAGAAATTCAAGAAGAAATAATTATACCGTATACAATCATGATTGTACTGTATGAATTGTTTTTCTCAACCCCAGAACGAATCGGTTATATCAGGAGCCGGGTCAGTTCTGGACCACCATGTTTTTATAAGAGCCCACGATGGACAATGAAGGGTTGAAAGGGCAGAAGACGTGGAGGCAGAGGACAGAGGACAGTAGCAGATACTCAATTTTAAGTACAGTCAGACTCATTGTTGTCATCATGACAGTAGTGGTGTGATTCATACATAAAAGCAGATTTGACAGCAGCACCAACATCAAATGAGCATATGAGAAGCTTAAGAGTTTATTTTTGCTCTGAAGTTGCATATTTAACATCATCGCACAAAACTGAAGACAGTGTACTTGACTGATTGAATGAAGGATCTTTTCTGTTTTGAGAGTGCATGAGTTTTCTGTAAGAGTGATGATATTGTCTGACCGGGGATGTGTATTTACATTTAATGCAAGCCTTGTTGGTGGTGTATGTATTCAGGCCAAAATGTGTCAATAAAGCTGAGGCAAGTCAGAGGCATAATAAACGACAACAACAATAATAATAATAGCTGGATCTGGATCATGCATATACTTTACTTATTGTGGATAGAAATTTAATCCCCAAGCAAAAATGCATTTAGACACATCCTTTTTACTGGATTCATAGAAGGGTATATACGTTGTTTTAAAATTCCCTGATGCACAAAACAACAGCCACAGATTTTATTGGTGCCTTAGGGTGTATTGTTGTTCATGAATATGTCAATAAACAGTGATTTATTTAAATATTTCTATTTCATGCTGCTACTACTATTACTAACTAAGAGGTAGACATGTTATGAATTTGACCTCCGTCAAGAGTTTGTTTTTCTTCTTTTTTTTACTGGGCCCTTTTTATTCCATTTGTAAGGAAAAAAAAATACATTAGGCAATAACAATTAACACGTTCTACTCTATATACTGTATATATAATGTATACACATAGTATATAAACTATAATGTACACTAGAAAAACAAAACATTAAAGCACAAGGAATTTTTAAATTTGATTTTACAACAAAAATAGAACGGTAAAACAATAATACACTGACAATTAACAGGAAATATGACAAAGAGGCTAGTGACAGGTAATTCTGCACGGCTGAGGAGCATTGCTCAGCATTGGTCTCTGCTGAATATATACTTTATGTTAGAAGAGGTTTACACTGTATACTGTATATGAACATTATATTACAAGTTTGTTGGCTGGCCCCTGCTAAAGAAATCGGTCTCAAACTCAGTGATCATGTTTTCTGAGAAACTGCTGAGTCTGGTGTACAGGCAAGTCACTAAAAATGTTCTGGTTTTTGTTGTTATGGATGGACTTTCCCTGGCAGTGTACATGTACTGGCTGGTAGGTTCAATTTGGCAAATTCAGGTATCGCATGCTACCAAAGTGTGGGTTGATGGTTTTCAGGTGGACCAGATTTTTTTTTAATTTGGAAAGTTCACCCATCCGAGATTGTTAAATTGCCCTCTTGTGGCAAATGTGTGAAACTGTTGAGTATCAGTAGAATATATGTGGTTGAAAGAACTGCAGACTTGTCACCTGTATTCTAGACCCACACGTAAAGAGAAGAGTATCATTTTTATTATTGTTTTCATACAATATAAATAAGTACATTTTAATAGGAATGAAGATCAGTAATATTCTGATAATCTAGTGACTTTTTTTTTTAAATCTACTATAAATCATAGTGATAAATAAGCTTTCAAAAAAAGAATCAGTCATTGTTAGGCTCTAGCTTAGTCTCTTAGAGTGATTAGTCATTTTCCCAATGTACATAGAAGGAAGTTTATTTGGTTAGTCAACTCAGTGGACACATAAGATACAATTTTCAGCAGCTTGTAAAAAATAATTTCTCTGATCAAATTAGTTCAAATTCAAGAATATGCATCATGATATAGTTTCACATTCATAAAGTCACACTTTGGGATGGAGGAGTGACGACAGTCTAACATTAGGTGCAATGCAGATAAAATCCTTCAAGTCTAAACATGGTGAGTCTTTAAGTGCTACTCAGAAGTGCCTGCACAGAAATTAAATACTTGCTTATCTAAATGTAAACCTAAAACTGGTGGAGTGTCTATACCTTTTGTGTATTTCTATAAGTAAATAAACACATTAAGCAGATCTGCAAACACGGTATCTGGACCCACTATGATTGTATATTGGATTCTACAAGTCACAAAATGAAACCATGAGATTATAAACAGAAAAAACTGGTCCCGATGGTACTGGTAATACTGATAGGTGGAATGCAAGTAGCACCTGAGGCTTTAAAAAAAAGAAAAAAGAAAAAAAAAGGTCATTTTCATGACCTTTTAGCACAGCAGTACAACAAATGTATTAACTGTCTGATAGGAGGTGTATTTGTGGAGGTGCCTAGAGGAAAAGCTCACTTAAGGCTAAATACTATTATAAAAGTGAAATGATTGTGTGATGCACTACTACCAGAATAGTTAGTTGATTATAGTTCAAATCCTTCATTTTACAGTAGAAATCTAAATTTCTTTAAAGCATAAAATATTTTCAGAGAAGCAGGATTTCCCTTCATCCTAAAACTCACTTCAAAGGCTTTATGAAAATCAAAGTCCACGTTTAACCCAGTTGGCTCTGACATTACTCCTCTGGGTCCACGATGCTAACACCCTCTGGAGGCTTCCACTGGGAGACGTATGGCTGAGCCACAGGAAAACCCCTGAGATTCTCTTGCAGGCTTCCTATAGCAAGTCTCATCTGGTCTTCAGCCCCCTGAAGAGATTTCAGCTCCATGGTGTAAAGGACGTATAGCATGAAGGTGGTGAGCAGGATGGCGAAGCACAGAGCAGCCAGCAGGTAGAAGGAGGTGAGGGGGAAAGGCTGTTCAGCTCCCAGAGCCAACCAGGGCACTGCAGCGATGGCCAGCTCCAGCAACAGCAGAGCCAAACCCATCACGCCGGTGCGAGCTGCTGTGTATCGCATGCGCTCTGTACAGTGTAGGCCTACTTTGATTTCAGTACGAGCCTCTGTCACAATATCCACCAGCTCAGCCACTCTACCTGAGAACAAGAGAGGTAAGAGAATGAGCACATAAGAACATTATAAATAAAATGTATTATTGTAAGAAATCTTGTTGACAGATGACTTCAGCATGATCAGCATGGCTGTATTTATCAGAGGTGGCAAAAGTACTCACGTTCTCTACTTAAGCACAGACTGAAATGCACTTAAGTACAAAAGTTAAAAGTAAAAATCCATTGTTACCATCAGTGATAGACAATACCTCTTTTGAAAACTAGGTAAAACGAAAAAATTCTCAGCACACCAAAAAGGATAGTATTTTTTTATCAACCTGCACAGTGCTCATATTAAGGATGTTACAATGTCAAATTTTAGTGTCACGATTATTATGAGAAGAAAAACCATTAAGATTATCTCGATTATTTACACCATGGAAGGAAACACTGAGCATTTTTAAATTAAATTGTTTTATTCACTCACCTATTTGGTCCTATAATTTAAAGTTTTCAAGCCTACCTAATACAAAGGAAATAATAATACAACTAATAATAATATGCTATACTTTCTAAAAATAAAATTAGATCATTATAATTCTCTGAAAGTTCTTCTTAAACATCAATTATTTTTAAGGAGCCTATTAGGCATATAGTTTAAAAACAAATTTGGATAACCTATAACTGATGGTGATATACTGCATGTTGAACTGTTAAAATATAAATGTATTAATACAATTACGTTTGGCTTAAGCAATATTCAATAATCATAATTTTTTAGTGAAAAGGTAGGGGGGGGGGGACCCGAGACAGCATTGTTACACATTTTTGGGCCAGTTTAGTACATTTACCAAAAAGTTAGTTTTTACCTTGATTTGGGTGGGCGGACAAAGACAGATGATTATCTCCAAGGTGTTGGGACATTTCAGACATGTTGCCACAACCGTCCGGCGACAGGCTCCGCAGATCTGGAGCCCATTCATTAACTAGGACACCCTGGTCATTTTTAAATAGTCCCACACTGTGTACTACGCGAGTTTGTTTGCTGGATGTGACAGATTAACTACCCTCGGCCATTTTCCAGCTCTTTCACTTGCACGGTAAGAATGTGAGATATGCTGAGCACACCCGCCCACATACACACAATGTGATTCCTGTTGCAACACCAGTATATAATAAACATAAAAATAAAAAACAATTTACACCATCATGTAATTGTACACAGAGAATTAAGCATAATTAAAACTGTGTTGCTTAACTTGGTGATTTTTTTTGGATGATATGACCTTACCTTTCGTTATTGTGAACAGAAATTATGTAACATTATCCGTATGCTGTATTTTTTATCTGAGAACTGAATTTTTCAAGCAATACTGTCAGAACTGTCTAAGGGAACATTTGCGTATAGAGCAGTAGACCGGGGGTAGGAAGGGGCAAGAAGCATTTATCCTGACAAACCGATGCTTCTTTGTGTTTTCACTCAAACTCCAAATATTAGTACTCATCTGTCTTCACTAGCACAATGTTACAGTTGCCACCCTTTAACTCGACATAAAACAAAATCACTTCCTATATGTAGTGTGGTGACGTCACTCGGTGTCATCAGATGTAAAGATATTTACATCTGTTACACAGTACAGTTTTAAGCCCCAACACAAACAATTTATTACATTGTGACATTAAATATCTTTATCTAAATCAAATATAAGGGAGTGCATGAATGTCTATGAACTAAATAAACTAAATTTCATTGAATATTCATCAAATCATTGTTTGTTAGGAGAGATCATTGGATTTAAGGGTTTTGAAGAGATAATGGTATTTCCAGAACTGCTGTGTTCGCATGACAAATAATACCTGCAGCAGTGTCCTTATCTTTGAAACACTTGTCTGTTGCAGTCTCAAAGGGAGTGTGGGTCTCCAGCCTCAGTTCGGCATTCAGAGCCTCATGATCGGAGTACGGGAAAGGATAACCAGGGACAGAGCCTTTGGTGGTTGACATGGAGTCACAAAAGACGTCCACTTTAGAAGAGCCCTGCAAACAACAGGAGGGAGATGAACAGTAGGAGTTAAAAGACACTGCAAAAACATTAAACAACACAAACCACCAAAATACAGCAGGCATGACAACACAAGGCTTTCACTTACTTTAAACAAGATGTAGTCAATTCGGATTCCCTTCTCAAAAGGAACAAGCTCCTTTTTATTGGTGAAAGGGTTGTCAGCTATTAGAGTGACACCATCCTCACACCCCTGCAACAGACAATTAGTTTTAGCAACTATAACAAACACAATACTACCTTTACAGTTTGTTTTGGTAGTACTGATAATCACATCCAAGAGTAATGGCAACTGTTTTCTTAAAGCAGCCTTTGGTTGGTGATATGGCTTGACAGTAAATCTTGGATACATTTTCAATATCCCACAACACTGCAAAAAGGTGTATCTGTCTGTCTCTTTCTGCTTGCTAAGTGAGGCTGTTTGCCTTTCTTTAAATCTCTGACTGCTTGACATGGTTGCCCAGTAAATGCTAGATAAAGGCAAACATTAAAAGTCTTTCATCCTTTCTGTACATTTCATAAATAATCTGGTACAATGCAAGTCATCACAACAAGCAAAAGAAGAAATTTGAAATCTAATGAATGTACTGCAAACTTGTTGATACCTACATTAAATTTATCAGTCTCTAAATAAGCATCTTGAAGTCCAGTGTAAGATCTCAGTAGCCTGGTTCCAAGGTCCTGAGGGTGCATGTTGAAGTCACCGCCTAAAATTACCACATTTGCTCCAGCAGAGGTGTGCCTGATAAAAAAAGAAATACATCATTACAGATGAAACAGAGTAAGAAATACTTACTGATTATGACTGCTGTCAGACCCTGTAGTTTTGCTTTAGATGTTACAGTAACTAAGTGGCAACAGTGTGGTTTATATGAGACATGAATGGAGATAATTCCCAGAGCAAACAAATGTGCTCATGCAGAGTTAAAAGCAAAGACACTCTACCGAACAAACTGCTGCAGCTCCCAGGCCTGAACCACTCTGTGAGGTAGATAAGAGTCTTTGTCTCTGCAGTACTCTGCATGCAGCTAAAAATCAACACACACAGACCAAATCAATTGATTTACATTTACTCAACTGGCACACTTTTACTCAAAATAAGTTACAAATCAGGGACTACATCATGACAGTAGAGGACAATAAATTATTGAATGTGCCAACTGGTATATACATACATGAGACCTGCTGTTAATATAACCTTACATGAGTGACATAGACATTAGCAGTCAGGCTTCCAATGCTTATAACGGCCATCCCAACAGCTTTACCTCCGAACCAGTCTCCGTGGTGGGCCTAAATATAAAGGAGGATAGAAAAAGTCAAGAAAATAAATAGGAAAAGATAACTATAAAGATGATAAGGTATAAATTGCAGGAAAAAAACTAATAACAGTAAAAACTGAATCAGAAGTCAAACTTTAATGTTCCTCCAACTGTTGATCAAACACAAAATAAGAGAGAAATAAAACTGTACCTTCAATACATTTTTACATATACAGACATACACATATATACACGTATACACACACACGCACAAATATATATATTAATTTAATAACGAATAATTCAGCCATAATTCTTTCCCACAACTGTATTACTACTTTAGCTGGAATAATGGGTTTGGAGTCTTCATCCTCATGTGTATTCAAGAGAAAAAAAACCCTGCTCTCAGCTTCAACCAACTTACCATGTATGGGTAACCATTCAGCGAGAAGCGATAAAGAAACGTGTCATGGATTCTGTGTTTGGAGAACATGGCCAGGCCGCTTCCTATGACCCCACTGCAGGATAAAAGATAAGACAACACGTGAGCCGAGGTTACACCACACTTCATCTAGAGCATGTGGTGATCATTATAAAAATAAAAATATGTCACCCATTGGTCTTCTCGCAGATCTACTTTATCATAACTTGTTGTTAACCGTAGAAGATGAAAATGTATGGATGCGAGTTGACATTTTTGTAATCTGCAAAGTGGATTAGTAAAGCAGGACCTTTGATTCATCTATTTTGTGCAATGGTAAGGGGTCAAGAAGGAATAAAGTTCAAAAGTTAATCCTGAAGGTAGAGCCAAAGGATCAATGCAATGCAAGAAATCTATTTTGAAGAAGCTACAAATTGTTCATGAATTTTAATCACAAATGAAAGGCCTTCGAGGGTAACAAAATAAGATTATATGGCAACCACGGGGATAAGAATAAAATCATTACCTTTTGAAGTAATGAGAGTGAGGGTGGCTTATGGAGAGTTTCTTTTTTAAGAACAGGTAATCTTTCTCACTCCATACCTTACAAAAAAACAGGCACATTAGAATATTAACAACAGTCAAACAAAACAAATGTGTGTGTGTGTCCCCTCCCACAGTGCAGATGTTCTTGCCATTTGCTCTCACCTTTGGTCTATTCCTTTTATTTCTCACTCACTCACTTTCTACCACTTTATCCTCCACATGAGGGTTGCAGGGGGCGCTCTCACATTCACTCCTACGGGCAATTTAGGTCCAATTGGTCTAATCCCCAAATCTGCATATTGTGGACTGTGAGAGGAAGCAGGAAAACATGGAGAAAATCCCATGGGGAGAACATGCAAACACCATGCAGAAGGGCCCTTTTTCCGACCGGGTTGTGAACCCAGGTCTTCTTGCTGCAATGAAAAGAGTGCTAACCACTACACCAACTGCTTAGACACTGGCCTAGACTGCATGCACGGCCCATTCACAGCACTTTAATGACAACTTCAACTTATATTTAAAGGCAAACTGACTTTTCCTTAACACTTCAGGGACAAAACTATTCACACTCAACTAATTTTTCTTGCCATATTGCATGTCTGTTCTCTGCAAAGAACATGACAAGAGAAATCAGAACAGAAGGAGGCAGAAACCCTAAAGGATGGCACGCTCAATTGAAATGAGTCATCAGAGTTCAGACCACTGCAGAATGGGGAGATGACTAAATTTACATGAGGACCTTAGTAGACCTACAGACATGCGGTAGAAGCGTTAAGCATAACCTGGGCCATTCAATCCACATGGACATTACTTTGTATATACTAACTTTTGCAACAGGTAGAATAACACTAATTTGGCGTCGATCTCTGATGAACAATGAAGATGGTAACCATGAAAACTTGCTAATTCTGCCACAAGCCCTGTCAACCTTCACCACTTCTAACACAAGTGCCACAGCACTAACCACGTCCGCACTTCCAACACACCATCAGTCTCATCCTCTGTCTCCAAGTCCAGGCTCTATTGTCATGACAATTCCAAGTACAAGCCTTCAGACAATGATTTGAATAAATTCAATCTACATTTATGTCCTTGCAGCCAGAACTAAACATGAAGTGGCAGTGTACAGGTTAAAACTAGCAAAACCGGTGGTGTGCTGCATCCCTAACCAATGGTGAAGACTCTAATTTTTGCCTTTTTATAAATTAGATCATTACCATAATACTAACCTCTTGCAGCAGGACAATATCATGCTCTTCTTTGCACAACATGTCTCCAATCATGGCATAGCGTTCAGTACAAAGTTTGCTAAGGAAGCGTATCCCCCTAAACAAAGAAACAGAGTATGAACAATAACTTTCTGCATCCTGTACATGTACAGAAAGAAGACAGAAAACAAGGATACCACAAATCACAACCACTCACCAGCAGTTCAGAGAAAAGACCCGGATCTTGATAGATTTTGCATTCGTCATGCTGGCAGATCAGTGGATCAGTCTATGAAATGATGATGTGGATGCTGTTTCAGATGTGGAATATCAGGTAAAATCACTCAGCACCTGATGATGCACATAAAATGACTGTTTGATGTTGGATATTTAAGAGCAGCATACACACACAAACAGTTTGATAAAACACAATTTCTTAAGGGAAAACAATTGAGGAGCTGGTTGAATAGAAAGAAAGGGCAAGGGTAAATGTGCACATATAAATCAATATTCAGATATGCAAAAGCACACAGTCACAAGTCTGGGGGGGGGGGCATAAATCTGCACAGTCAGTGCTGAAAGTGCAGACTAAGCAGACAATAGAGCAACCACTAAAACTTTTTTTTAATGATTCAGCACATTTCCAGCATTTAACTGCTTTTTTAGACATCAACTACTGAACAAATATATTCATTGTGCTGTAAGTGAGAGTATGTTTGGGTTTTGTTTATATGTAGAATATTGTTTATTCTATATAATAGAATAAAAAACAGATGTTGGCCAACATTAAGAGAAAAAAACGATTATTCTATTAAGTATATTTTCTTTATTAAGTTTTATAGGCTTGGCTTCACTGTTTGAGACAGTGGGAAAAAAGGAAACAAATTCAAAGGCAACTGCATTCCCTGCTTTCTCCTGGGAGTGCAACAATATACCGGCCCCATACAAAATGCTGACATGGCTTTGCTCTGTCTGGAGAGAAAATGGGGAAGCAGTAATGTGGAAAAAAAGAATCAAGAGGCCCCTAATGTCAGAGGTAATGCTTGCTTTGAACAGGCAACATTAGTTGTTCATTGTGTGTCAGTTAACAGAATGCAAACAAAATGAAAACAACACAAGTCAAAGCCACTAGCCTGAATTTCTACATTGCATCCGAAAGTGTATCCAAAATAATAAATATTGCAGCTATGAAAAGCTAGGTAAATATAACATAAAGTATTCCCAGATTCCTCCTACACAAAATAACAATAAATTCAAAAATTAAATTATTATAAATTAAATTATTATTTTAGTAACAAGTATTGTCACCTATGTAGAACAGGCTGCAAAACAACAGTACATTTCCCGGCAAAGTTGGCATGGAAAGTGCCAGGTCATCACAACACACATTGCTTAGTTATGGGTTGCTTCTGTACAAAGTTAACCAACCATAAGAAAAATATATATTCATTGCATCTCTACGTACCTTGTACCTGAAACATTATGTACAGTCCTGTACATAATATTGTTGTTAAAGATAACTCAGATCTTTAACAACATTTTTTTTTACTATGTGGTTTGATCAACTTGTTTTGTCTTAGTGTTTGTTGTTAGTATCTTTGAGTTCTTATATAGATATTCCAGGGAATCCATATATTTCCCCTTAAAAATGTGACAACACTGCTGTCATTGCTCGAGAATAAAGTTATCTATCACCTGGGCTTAGTTGAGATGACAAAATGTGAAAATGTGAGTGTGAATGGTTGTTTTTCTCTCATGTATGATGGCACTGTGATTGCTAGGTGACCTTTCCAGGGTGTAAATATTCAGTATATGGTGTATATAGATTATTGATGCTATGTGTTCTTTCATGTTATCTTCTGTCTACCAATTGAAACTTGCAAATGCATTGCAGCTTACTGAATCTAATATTTTATTGTGTTTCAGTTGTGGTACAGTAAATATTTATGTATAAATACAAACAGTAAAAAAGATATTTCAGCAATTTAAGAATTTAAATCCATTACGTGTATACATTGTCAGATAATTTGATAATGAAAAAAAGAAACGGTAGCTATTGAGAAGTGGAATGATTTATAATTCAACCAATTCAATTCATAGAAAAACACAAAAAAGTAACAACCAAATTAACAACGTGCAGGCTAAAATTGACACATATTTAAACTTTCCTCAAAACAAAAGTATCTCATTTATGTATTTACACAATATTGGGAATTTACTTGTTTGTTTGTTTAACTTCGAGTGGGTTTATGAAACAACGTAAGCCTGTCGGTGAAGTAGACTTGCGTTAGACTTGTATCAATGTTTGACTAGCTACGTCAGTATCAAACTGAGCACGGCGATGCAACCACTTGAGAAATAACACAGTTGAAAAACGTTAGCCTTGTTAGCTTGTAATTTACAGTGACTGTTTGCCTCCCCTCGCTAACTCACCTCATGAAGCCGTTGACGTCGCTGAAGTTAACCTGGACCGTTAAAACGACCCACAGTTAGTTTTAGGCTTTGCTCCCGAAATACTTTCTTTTAGCTTTGCTATGTGAATATAGTTGTTAATCATTAGCAACACCAATGACTAAAACAAACAAATTCCACGGTGCTTTTTTAGCAACAATGTCTGGACATTACTTCCCCGGTATCATAATGTCAGAGCTTAGAGCTAGCGTGCAATCCAGTCAGCTGGGTTAAAAAAATAATTGTCACAACTTCCGGCTGCATTTCCCTCCTTCAAAATAAAATAGACACGTTAACTGTTTCTGTATTGCACTAGTGTAAAACAAGGCGAACGTGTTGATCGCATTTTAGTGAGCGATAAGGGCCGTGATGATGCAATGAGTGAAATTTAAATGTGCACAACTATTAGTTCTTTCAATTGACAATATTGTTAGGAAACTTTGGTTTACCTTTTGTGTCCGCCTTAGCCGCCGTTCATTCGGGGAAATTGAGTTCATTCACAGGGGAGGTTCACTTCTGGAAAAGATGATGAAGTCGCCCGCTGCCCCTACATGACAGTGTCCCAAAGGGTGTCCTTAGAAGAAATAATATTCAGTGCTGTACAGACAATGCCCATCTCAAAGATATAAAGTGATGCTGTGCTGCAGGATGCCCCTGCATAAGTTTACACAGGTGTGTGAAAATGTGGGAAATTATATACTAGTGGTAGGTGCCCTCTTAATTTTCACCTCTGCCCTTCCAAATCCAAATATATATATAATATAATAGCCACATTATGCTACACTGTTCATGACAATTATCAAATATCAAACCAATTGTTTATTTAGCAGTTGTTTAAAGTGTAAATAGATGTTTAAGGCCAAAGAGGTCAAATAATTTTATAGGTCCTAAACATGAGATTTGTTCTTCTATATGTAGTTTAAGATTTTTAATGCTCACTTTTACTTGTATTTGAGTATTCTGTAATATTTTTGTATTTGTACATTTACTTCAGTAAAGGAGGTGAACAACACATCTTCCATCACTGAGGAAAAGCATCTCTGAAACAATCATGAGTACGAGATCTTTAATTTAAGTCTGGCTTAAATCAAGGAAGAGAATAGTCGTAAATACATTTAAAGTAGTAAATTGCAGAACAGTGTACAGTACTATTATGATAAAGTATTGCCAATTCCAACCATAGATTGGCTATGGGTCACAATATAAATTTTTTGGATTTTGATAATAGTAAATTAAATAAAACAATAAAAATGAAAAAAAACATGCTGGCAACTTTGGTTCTCTATGCTGTCACTGACTACTAATGATGGCATCTCAACTGTATCATGTTTTATCACACGATCAACTGTGATCTGCATATCAGAATACTGTTAAAGGTGATTTTAGCACTTTATAGTGCACATATAATAAATACAAAAAGAAACATTGTACACAAAACAAATTTACAAACATGTTTAATACATTTTAAGGGGGGGATGGCCCCAAAGGCACCATGCGTCTCTTATTGTTAGATACATTTGTTTGATTATATAATCCAACCTCTACTTTGAAGTATAAAATTGCAATGCACAATGGTAACAAAGACAATATTAAACCACCTTAAACCAAAAAAACAAGAAAACGCCCACACCATTCAGAATATGGTACATTAGATATCTCATTATTAATTTCAATATCAGCACACTCACACATTATTTTCAGTGAAGCATATGGCAAACACTGAAAGTCAAAAGACAAAGAACCATTAATCTTGATAATGGGAAACATGTCTGTATAAAAGATAAACTGAGAAACCTGCTAGAGGAAGAGTGTTTTTATATGTAGCTTGTGAAATTTGACTTTCAAAGCCAGGTACAATTATTATTGCAACATACAACATCTTTAATTTGAACTTTTGTAGCAGAATTGTCCAGTGAACCACATAGAGCAGACCGATGTCTGGCAGGACCCGTGGGATGACAGGCAACGCTGTCTCTAGTTTGAGTCATGCAATACTTTTAACATCTCCATCTCAATGGAAGGTGATCAATACGTCTCCAATACCCCGTCCTGCCCTCCCACTACTTGTTAACTAACCTTATAAATAACAATCAATGGTCATGCTCCACAGCACAGACAATAGCTCTCATTCAAGACAGTTAATTAAGTTTGATTTTAAAATTAATTAATGTGTAATGTTACAAAAAAGTGACTTAAATATCAAAATTGAACCCTTTTCAATGAATACAACTTCTCCACACATTACACAGAGAAGGGTGAAGCAAACAAGCCGTCTTCACAGCATACAATCTCTTTTTTAAACAAAAGAAACAGTGATTAACTTCTCTTTTAGCCATGGTCTGAGTTGAGTGCTGAGTTAATTGATCACAAATGTGAATAAAGCCCCCCCCCCCCTCAGAAAAATACTCCTATGTAACATGTTTTCCTTTAGCATCCACTGACTCACAGTACAGAAACAATAATTAGGCTACATAACTCAAGGCGAAAGAAAAAAAGCAGTGCTGTTGATTCAACCCCCCTTTCTGTATCTTTTAAGTGCAACCAAGCACACGTCTTCAAACAGAGAGAAATAAACAGGGGATCTCATAAGGATGTGAAGCCTTACCTTAACGTTCGGCTATTAATGATACAAGGCATCCTTAGTGTCAAAAGGCAGTTACAGATAGATGCTTGTAAGACCTGATTTTTTTTTTTTTCGTTTAAATTGTGTAAGAAAATATTAAAAAAGCAGAACTTTATAACATGTTAACACAAAAAACCTTCTCCCTGTACACTCTAAAACAAGGGACACTTATTTTTTTGTAAAACAAAAGGCTACATGAAAATTAGTCATCCCATCCCATTCCTCTTACTGTCCAAATACAAAAACTGCCTCCATAGATGTCAATCCATATTCCAATTTTCTTTCTTTCTTTTTTTATTTATTTTTTTTTACAAAATACACCAGTATGACTATTTAATGTTTATTCAAAAACAAGAGGTAGTAATAAAAGGCAATCCAAAGTGGCAGGCAATGATATAATCTTTGGAGAAAAGGCTCAAACCTACTGCTACATCACCACTTGGCTCTGGTTTTCCCCTTCTGTGGTTCTGCTCTCTCCCCCCCTCTCTCTCTCTCTACTCTTTCAATCTTGTATTCACTTGTTACTTACTGCTCAGAGTGTGTTCCCGTGGATACCAAAAGGGTCGTTTCCACCCTAAACACTTTCTCATTCCCTCAATAAAACATTTCATGCTCCATCAATTACCTTGGCAAAAAATGATCCACTTCATCTAAAGCATGTTTAAACACAAAATTTCTTTGCGTGTCAGCACGGTGAGATACACTCTTTTTTTCCTTGCAACTTTTTTTTCCTTCAAAAAAAAAAAAAGCATCTGTCCTTGTTAGTTTGATGTAGCATTGTTTGAATGTCTTCTTAGTTTTTTTCCTGGGCGGTTGAGCTGGTCAAAAAAGGAACTGTGTCATGCTTTCATCTTGCTTTTCCAAGACCTCCCTGAAGAGCTGTTAGTCTTTAACAAGTCTGTAGACGTGATACTGAGCTCCGTGTTCACTCGTGGACACCTCAAACACAAACGCTATACAGAGCAAAGTCTCCTGGGTGTCACGATTCGTCACCACCTGAAGGGCAAAAAAAAAATGTCGAGATGGAAACAGGATGCAGTGCATGGTACGTTGTTTAAAAATACTACTACTACAACAGGCAATCGATTGGAAATGTTTAAATCATTAAAAGAAAAATTAGACATTTTGACTCTCAACCACAAACCACTATTTTTATTCCTCATTGATAAACTGGTGCATTAATAGTGCAATTTGAGCAAAAACAATGATTTAAAAACACTATACTAGTTTATACAGGTTCACTGGTTCATGCTATAGTTATTAACTTTTAGTAAGGAAAGTACTTTTATAACTTAAACCATACCATTACAGCTTTTGCTAGGCCTATGTTATATTTGTCTTTTGTATTCTTTCTGAAATATTCTGTGGGTACTTTTATTCCTCATACATTGTGGCCTTAACACATGGTAGTAGTAATAGTACTAGTAATTAGTAGTGGTAATTAAGATAAGTTATTCAGTCAGAAAAGTTGTGTTACCTGCAGGATAGTGAAGTTTTCAAGAACGCTGTTCATCATGTATTTTTCAGGCAAGTGTTTGAGCTTGTGGATGAAGTTGATCATATATTCACACATAGGTGAGCGGTGGATCCTGTAAACACACTTCCCCCCCTCCAGGCGGGCGTACTCTGTCTGCAAGACACAGGCCCAGACACAGTCACACACAAACAAAGGATAGTCAAAAACATCGGACAGGGACTTCAACTCAAGTTGAGGTCTTGCGTCATCTGAGTTCACCGTGCTTTACCTCTACTTTCTCGACAACCTGCTTTCCAAACGAGCAGACTTTGGTTGAAACAGTGATGGTCATGTTTTCAGTGCTGCTGTACTGGCTGCTGACACCATAAAAAGAACCAGGGCCATCCTGCATCCCGCTGCTGTTCAGGTCCGCCTACAAAGTACACACATTTCATTACATTGCAGTAGTTGTTTTCTATGGAAAAAAATTGAGACAAGATGTTAAGAGACATAATGTGTGCAAGAGAAGAGTAAAGAATACGGAATGAAGCAATGTCCTATCTGTGCCAATAACTTTACAGAAGAAGGAAGCAGTTTTCACAAGCTGTAATTTATGATGATAAGTTACTCTGAAAAACAATTGGCTGAAACAGAAGTGGTTGACGAAATAACTGCAGAACAAGCATCAGGATTATAATGGATATTGTAAAATGCAATTAAATGGTAATTTTATCACTTTTTTGCTACAATTTCGCTAATGAGGCTAAGTATTTTAGGATGATTGTTTGAACTGATTTACTGTACAATTGTCTCCCACTGAGCTAAAAGGCTTAATGAATAAGTTATCACATTAAATAATAACACAAAGGTGGTGACAAGTTTTCAATAACAATTAATAAATGGCAGATGATGACGATAATGATGAGAACCCACCCAGAATTTTACTAGGAAGAAAGCATTCTGAGGCCCTTTCTCATAAAGTTCCTTAAGTCCGCCCTTCTTCTCGGGGAACTTGTCATAGATCTGCCGGATGTCCACAGCTTCAAGGAGCGGGTCACTGTAGGAGGGGTTAGTCTGTCCAATGTGGACAAACAGATGTTTGCTGTACTGCAGTGGACAGAGACAAAAGAAACAACAGAGGACATGGTTAACCTTAAAGTCCCTCTAAAGTGACAAGAAATACCGCTTCTGACTTTGTCGCACTTTATCAGTGTTTGTGCACGATATTGATGTAAATGCTCCATAACATGTAGAAAAGGGACATTTTCACAATTTTAGTGTCCATTTTTTCTGTTCTTGTTCTCTACTTCATTTCCTTATCCTCAGGTAATTGAGATATAAAGTGTCAGAGCTTATCCGTGTGTTTTTACATCATATTTTCAGGACAAATACATCTCAGTGAGGTAGTAGTGTTGGAGTTACTCGCAGCAAACAAGCAAACTGTTGATAAAGTGCACAGAGGGTTTTATATCATTACAGTGTTCGAGGAAGAGTTATGTCAGCTACGGCTCCAGTACTCATCCATTATTTTCTAATGTATATCATGTGGGACGAGGGGAAACTCTGTATTTGCTCTAAGTAGTGAATTAAACATTTTCCTGTTGGCAGCTTTCTGACATCAGATTCATGCACATAGAGATTCATCTACCACATATACAATATATTCAGTTGTTTTAGCTTTAAGACACCAATTACAATCATCACAAAAATAAACTTTAAAATAACCTCCTCTGACTAAACAGCAAGACCTCCAAAGACTTTGTTTGGTTCCCTTTATAAAAGAAACTTTAACTCACGTTGTCTGGGTCTCTCTGAACCTCCATGAAGGCAGAGTACTCAAGCATCCGCAGCTTAGAAGAGGCGATGGTGCGGTCCTGCCATACTGGCACTGCAGTGGCAGTTGGTGCAGGTGGAGGCGCCAAGGGCTCATAACCTGAACCGTGCACCCCCCCCACACAAACACATACACATTTAGAGGAACACTGTGACAGCATGTTTCCGTTTCCTTATCTTTCACAGATTTTACTTACTTGGTATGGACTGTGGTACAGGACCTGCTAGGCTTGGGTATGGTGGCTGTGCAAAAGGTTTGATGCTGAAAAACAAACAATGTAAACATATAAACCACGTAGAATAGTAAAATAAAAACAGTAACTTGTTTGTGGCACATGGGTCTCACAAAATTTGTTTTTCTGATGTAAATCTACCTGTAACAAACTTGCATCACCAAATTTATTACGGCAGTGTTTCAGTGCTTAGACCGTCATCTGGCAAATGTCTTTTTTTAAGAGTGAGAAGGCAAGTGGCCTTGACCTGTGATCAGACACAGGTGCCACTTCAGAAAAATAATCAGTTGTGTAAAACATGCTCATCACTTATGTAAAATGTATGAAAACCTAAAATCGTGCACATTCTTTTCTTATCAACCTCAGTCTGAGGAAGTCTCCATTTTAGCAAACAAACAACAAGGTACAAAAACATATATCTGTATACAAGAATGTCAGAATGAAGGCATGTGTTGCTGCACCAGCTAGGCGTGAGTCCACCTGCTTCATCACTACTTAATGATGCAAAATAGCATCAGTGTATTAATCTCGTTAATACGTGACATAATTTCTGTGATCTGAATTTAGCAATCAGTGTGAGGATTTACCCACCAGGCAAAATGCTTGATTAGGCTGGATTGGACTGTTAAGCACTTTGGAACATTTGCTGCCAATAAAGTTTATTATTATTATTATTATTAATTTTCTTAACTAAATCTGAAGCAGTTATTTTGCCCATTGGTGGTTTACATTAGTGCAGGAAACATACAGTACAATATAATGAAGAAGGAGAGTTAGTGTCGCTTTGTGCTCAAGCTTAGCTAAGGGGAACTTACGCATGGCTGGTGCGGCCAAGCCCAGGAGTCCTTCCCGGGTTGAGATCTAGAACCAGCCTGGTGTGCAAAAATGTGGTCTGTTAATCAATACCCACCTGAAATTATAAACCTAACCCTCTCAACAGCTCTCTCATTCAAGCATCTCTCTTTATAAACAACATACACCATGGTGTCTCCTGACAGAAATCTTGTGGAACCAGTGCAGGCTATTTACTTACTCCTGAGAGGGTCCAGGCTGTCCTGGGATTGGAGCAGGCCAGAACTGAGGAGTAAACAAAAAAATGTTCAGCCGCTGCTTTCACATTAAACAATGTGTAATCCAGATGCAGTTTTGTGCTCTAAGTGCATAGAATTTGGATGGAGGTCTCACTCTGGGTGGTTGGTAGGGGGCAGGAGGCAGTGGTGGAAGGTGATTCTTTATTATACTTGGTGAGACAATCTGGGCAGATGACAGTGCTGCCATGTTCTGTAGGGCTTTGTCTTTAGATGCCTGATCCTGTGAATCGACAGAGAAAACAGTGGTCAACCACAAGGGGGCAGCACAGCCCTGAAATCTACCTACTGCACCAAACATCACAGTATTTGTATAGTGTATTCTATATGTTGTTTCTATTGCATTTATTTGTATTTGGATTGTAAAAGCGATACATTTTACAATCTTATGGAAAGAAGTCATAATAGACTTAAGAGTTGACTTTATTAATAAATTATAAATAACTTTTGAGTTAAGCTCAACAGATAATGAATGGTTATTTATTTTGTATAATAAGCACTTTATTTGTAATAATCTTCAAATAGCAAAAAGCAAAAAGAAGAGAGAGAATGAAGCAACGTTGCCCCACTGGTGTGTCACAAGACAGATTGAAGGACTGTTAGGTTTGAGAAAGTGTTATTAGGATCACCACAAGAAAAAAAGAAAATGAACACAAGAGTATAGATAGAGCGTGCTGGCTGGGAATGCAGTTTTGTTTTCCTATTGATTCTAATAGTAAACATATGCTTGCATTTATGTGGATAAAATCGTTCTATGTATATATAAGTAGCCGAAATAATTTAACAAAGCGAGCCAGTTCATGTCAATGTTGCATGACACAGTCAATGTTCCACACACACAGTTAACAAAAATGCATCCTATTTTTCTTCTTTTTTTCCTTTTCGTTTTTTTCTTCAAGAATGCATTCTAGCTAAATCAGCTTTTATTTTTCAATTAAGAAGTGAGAGCTCAAATCAAAGAGCAACACCTTGTGCAAAGCAAGCGAGACTTTGGCTTTTGGCGGAGGCTGTGGGGATTACACTACATCAGATAGAATACGCAGCAGTGCTGGTTTCAAAGCGTGACTGTTTCCTGAGCATTGCTTCAGGGACAGCAACGGGGTAAGAGGCCATGCCAGCTGAGGGCAGTAGCAAGGGGACAGTCTACTGGTGCTACCAAGCACAGCGGAGGAGGGAAGCATATTGCACAAGTCAGATTCACTTACCAAATTCATCGCCTGAATCAAAAGAGAGAGAAACCATTAGTGCTGTGCAGTTGTAACGATCTGTTAAGAGTGTTTTTAAATGATTAAAGGATTTTACATTTTGTTTGTTCCCATACTGTGGGCATGGTTTTAAAATAACTAAAAAAAAGATACAAAGTTGGCATTATCATATATATTCAAATTTAAAATTTGAAAAAAAAATTACATTTATTGAAATTAATTTTAAAGAATATTTGCACAATCTAAAAAAATAAAAAAGCTAATAAAAAAGTATGTACAGTACATAGGAAATGCCTCTGTCAAAAACATTATGTAAAAGGTGAAATAAATGAAATACTTCACAAGCCTTCAGTATATTGTGCCAAAGAGATGACTTGTACACACACTGTGGATCCAATGTAACAGTTACGCTTTTCATTTTATGTTTGTTGAGCTGAGTACCAGGAGCTGTGTTGTTTTAAAACATTTTTTGTTTGTTTCTCTACAACTATTGGCTTTATAAACTGTGTAAATCATGAAGAGCGCACATTCCTTATATAATATTTAATATTAGCTACGAGATAGCTATGATCAAACTCATTATGTTTGCAACTAAATTAAAATTAAAAGAGTAACACATAATTACAGTAAGAATAGCATAAGTTTGGATTAACCCCTTCGAGCAGAGAGGATAAAAGTCGACAGTAAGTGTATTTTTAGCTATAAATATAAAGAAAAAGCCTTATACAAAATAAAATTAAGTGTGATTAGCATTAAAAACTTAAAAACTAGAACATTAGGAAAATGTATTTGGTCATTGATTTTAATTTTAAGATCTGTAAATACTGCAGGGCAGTATTTACAGATTTGTTGGAAACATTTAATTGCAACAGAAATGTGATGGAGCATTCGCACATCATATATCATCACAATATTAAAGCTGCTGTCAGCAATGCCATATTTTATGAGGCAGGGCATTTATGCACCATTAAACAGCCTAACCTGTAGTGTTTGTGAGTTTTGCTGACGCATCCATTTTCTTCCATTTTAGATCGTCACATGAGCTATGACTGGACTCATCTACACATGACACAACTGAAAGAATGGATGCTGATGTCCACCAAAGCATTAGTCTGCATGAAGGGGTTAATTTAAGTTAAAGTTAGCACTAACATCTCTGGTGTTAACTTGTGTTTGACTTATGAACTGTAGACAGTATGCGGGAATATGCACAAACAATAATTAAAAGCATGACAATACCAGACGGACTGGTAGTCAAAGGAGCAACACAGTGAAAAAAAATAAAAAATAATCAAAGATGAATCTTAATGGATGTTCAGTTTTACTGTAGACATTACATACAGACACATCAGAGGAATTTAAGGTAGCAACAACTACAGTCAAGTGGAGAGAATCTTAGAGAAAGAAGTCTGAGAGAAGTATAGTATGCAGCAGAAGCATGGCTGGCACAGAGGACATATACAGAGCTGTAGCATCATGCAGCCTTTCACTGGGCCTATCATAACAGCATGTGTGGCATTCTCTAAAAGCAGAAATTTCAAAATCACCTGTTGCATCTGAATTTTAAGGATTAAATCAGGCCCACACTTAATGCACCTCAGGCCTAGAGATTTAAAATGCTTTGGCTGTGGTAATTACACTGCATGCATGATACTGTGGTTAATATTTAGAATTAACACGCAACCGTTAAACATTGATTTTTGCTTGCCAAGCCTGGTTCCACTTATCTAGCAGGAACTGGACTTGTGTCAATGCAGGGGTTGATAATATGCACAGATTAACTGGTTAATGCAAAGCCAAGCCTGTACAAGCCCCGCCGAGCCCGCGGTGAAGCGCATACCTTTAGCTTTGACTGGATCTCGCGAGATTTTCTCCGGGCGAGAACCTGCAAGTGGCTAGAAACCTGCACAGAAGAATAGCAAAGACAAAGGAAGAAGAAAAGGAGACAGGGAGAGAAAAGACAAGGAAAGAAAGAGAGGAGCCGTAACCAAAGAGGAAAGAGACGCTCAGTCAGTGTTGCCAGGAGGCAGGTTGGCGGAACCTACCTTTATACCCGCCTGGTATTCGCGAACTTTCTTCCGTGCTAACACCTGTATGTGACTAGACACCTAAAAGGGTGTGAAACAGTTTTTGAGCATAAAACCAACATTCGCTCGGATACGTGCACGCACATACACATATGCATTCAGGCACATACACGTAAACGCATGTACCCACACCCACAAACATACACACACACTCCCAATCTTGTGCCTCTAACTTAGTGAGGACACACATTACCATTCGAGCCCTTATCCTTACATTCATTCCTCCATTCTCTGCTGCTTCTTGCTTGAGAGTCAAAAAGGGTTGAAGCCTTTGGGTTGGATGCAAGGGCCAACATACAGAGACACACATTCACAGTCATACCTCCTGTATGGTTAATACAATTCAATACAATCTGCATTTCTTTAGACTCTAGGAGGAAGCCAAACTGCCTCTGTGTCTACACTACAGGCAGAGGCAGGAGTGAAAAAGCAAACTCACCACAGAGGGGTCCCACACTTTAAACCAATAACATTCTAGCGATGAGGCACTAGTGTGAACTACGGTGCTATGAAGTACGGTGCCTGCACCCAACTTAGTCTTAACTTTTAGACTTAGACTTTTTGAACGATAGAACCAAATTGTCCACACTCTGTAAGGTGTGGGGTTAGAGTTTAAGTCTTCACAAAGTTAAAGATACAAGCATGTTAATATCTCTATCTCTTTCTCTCTCTCTCTGTCTCTCTGTCACGGACAAACACAAGCAAAGTAAAAAGTATAAAATATGAGCCGGTGATTTTTCTTGATGTCAGGTCCCGTGAAAGTACCAAACACAATAATAACTAGATATTAGTTATATGCTTTGTCTGGCAATTTCCTATGTCAAAATTCTTTCTTGTTTATTTAAAAGAGCAGTGTGCAAGAATTAGTGTCATCCAATGGTGAGACTGCAGATGGTAACAATGGCTCCTCAACTCACACCTACTTTTCTCAATTGCTTAGTGGCCTTTGCGAACCAGAAAGGATGTTGTTCTCCTTTGTTTGCATAATAAGCTTCCGCTTCAAAATGTAAAACACATGCTCAGGTTGAGTTTTTTGTTCGGACTGCATACAGCTGCCTTATTTTGTAAGGCCAAGATAACCAATCAGTTTTTATATATATATATATATATATATATATATTCAAGCAGTTATACACTTAAAAGTGTAGTGTATTCAATTTTTGCTGAGAAACCCCTCTAACTTTTACACTTTCGATCTTTAGGTGCAATAATGAATAATATTCACTCAGTTACACCCGCCCATCTTACATTTATTCAAATTCAGTCATGAAAGAGAATAAATTGCAGTTACCTGTTTTCTTGTCCGGGTTTTGCCTGTCCTCAGCTTGATGTACCTTGCTATCAATTCATTGCGTCCTACATAACACACACACACAAAAAAAAAACAAGTGGTCACAGACAAAGCAAGATCTACACTATGAAAATGTTACATTTGTGGATCATCAACTCATACTGAACAGATGGCTATATTCTTGATAAACCCTGATACACATTTTATGCCAAAGAAACTGCAGTGTGACCTTTCCCAGAGCTCTTCAGACCCAAGGCAAACACCCTTTAAACACGGTCACAGCTCGTAATCACACCTCTCTTTATTATCGGAGATGTGCATATTTATGTTTTTTTACCCTTTTATTAACCCTCACACTGGTATAGGAAGGTTTATTTTCTTGTTTTTGTGACCTTGTTTCACACCTCCTTAATGTCTGCTCACATGGGCCTGTAGCCTAATTACAGAGGGTGCTTAGAAAACAGAACCACTTTCATGACATAACATCTACTCTCCACATTTTGCACAAAGAGTTTGAGAGTATGTAGAGAACAGGCTTCTATTCTGGGCTTTCATGGCCCTATTTACGTTCATTGCTGAGCAAGGGCTTAAACAAGTGCTGCCGTTCTAGTAAAGCGCAGCTTGAATCAAGCTGAAATCGTCGTTAGTAAACAGTATGTGCAAAAAAGCATTATAATGTTGTCTCAGGGGAAAAGTACAGTCCATCCATCCTTTTAGTTCTTCTTGATGCCAAGTCACGCTCTCTGAGGTTTTGCAGATGAAAATCAGGCCACAGAGAGAGGGTGAACCACTGTGTCATTATAAATAATGACCCAAACTCTTTTAAACTTGCTGACAGAAATTTTCACCAGCAAAAATTGGTCAAGATGTGAACACACACGATAGACTGTGTGTCTCGCAAGTCTTGGGTTTAACAGTTTTCAGACTATCCAGACACATAATGACAGGAGCAAGAACTCCTGTTTTTTCTCACACTCTTTGGCATTTAGCCTCCAGAAGGCCATTGCTGCAATTGCCATAAAAGCACTGAAGGCCATCTCCATCAGGGTTACTGAACTTCCCATACTGTCCAACCAGTCAGCCCGGCGCTCAGCCAGCAGAGCAGAGCTGAACTGTCTGCCGATTCTGTGGCAGCCCCTCCTCCTCTTCTGCCCTGGGCCAAGGATGGACACGCCTGCTCCAGCGCCTCCGCATTCCTAGCATTCCTCGAAGCCTGTCACATCTGTGCTATCCAGTCTGATTGGCCTGGGCCTGCGAACATAGCCAGAGCCCAGGCTAACACACACATGCTCATATGTACTTCCAGCTCTGGCAGAAGCAGGGGTTAGAGAGCTGGGCTCAGGGCCATTAGATTGGGGTAGGGGGTCGTCAGTCAGAGGGGCAAAAGGGGCAGCTGTTGCCGTAACTCTTAGAAGAAATACAAAGCCATAACTGACTCTGCCAACAACTGCCACCTGGCAGAAACACAGCCCTCTTTCCCAAAACAACACCACTGTGTGACTCCATATTCAACGGACAGCAGCACCTGCTGCTGACCATCCCACAAGAGGATGGCAGAGAAAAACAATGCCCGTTCAACCCCCACCCAACTGTCAGTCTCAATCTTTTTTAGCTGAGGGGTGAGGGGAAAAACAATATATTGTCCTGCTTCAACCACAGAGCTACAATATTAATTTAAAGGCATCTATGTTATACTGTGCTGCATACTGAGACATAGAATGTACTAGATACTATGGGTTTGACTAGATGGGAAGTTCTCAGAAAATGGTGGGCTTGATATATATCATAAAATTATAGTTAAAGTGATTAATCAGATAAATCTATAACAGCAGACCATATACTTTCTCTGTATTATAACAAAACAGTAAAGTGTTTTGTTTGTCTTGTAAATATAGAGAAGTTCTATGGCTGTCAGCACAGATACTGTATACAGTACAACAGACAAGTAACTGGTGTTTGATTTCAAAGTTGTGCAAAGTTTGATTAAGTTGAATGTAATTTGACAAGGAAATTGAACTCATATATGCAGTACACTGTCTGCTCAGAGGAAGAAGAGTTACTAAATCAGTACACTGAATCATCTTTGAAAATTTTGAAAAGATTTGACTTGAATAAACTGGTAAAAAAAAAAAAGGCCTGTGTTGAACCCGAGACACTCTGAAATACGAAGAGTGAGCTAATGCCTACAAAATCAAAACCTGCAGCTGGACTTCATTTGGTTATGGTACAAAAGAAAAAAAATCACAACCCTAAAAAAAAACCTTCAAATATGGTAGCAGGACTTCTAAGCAGCAGCTGCATAGTATGCACACGCACATTTTAATGGAAAACTTATTTGTATGCCAACTACAAAAAGGCTATTTTAGTTGACTGCATTTGAGACACACTGCTCTTCCAAGACCCAACAGATAAAATATCAAGGATATGATCTGTGTCTCATCGTTCTGCAGCCGTGGCAGCCAAGATCTGCTCCGACTTGACTCAGTGGGTCAGAGAGATGGTGAAAAGGCTGGACCGCACAGCAGGGGATCATGACAGGTGCATACAAACAGACACACAATACAAGCACCTCACTTGTCGTCTGCCCCTAATTTCCCCACACTTGCTGCCTCTCCATCTCTCTACCTCCTTTTCGAGCTGTTCATGGTTCTCTTGTTGATTGCTCAACACCCACTCAGTTCGCTGCAGGCTGCCCTTCTTAACCTCTCCAAAATGACACGCCTATCTTTTTCTTTTACTACACGAGCGCTGGAATTTTCCACTTCCACGCAAAGATAATGAGCAAAAAGGTAATCTTTCTACCCACCCTCCTGCTCCGTCTCTCTCCTGAACCCTTTCTCCACCCTTATTCTCTTCCCTCCTCGCTTCTCATAACATTGAGGTAATCCTTAGTTGCTAACATACTGCTCAGCCATGACTGAAAACATTCCTAACATCTCACTGAGGGGGCTGACAGGGAAGCACCTCAGTCATCACAACAGGCCTCTCAGGGCTCTTTCTTCCCTTGTACTGTTTCCACAAGTTTTCTCACAACTCTGATCATGCACTGGACCCACGGTTAAAACTTAATGTGACTTTTAAAAGGTCACACTTGACACACGGCTCCCTCCAGCACTTAAATCTTTGCATTATTTTCCTACCCAGAATGCTTTGCAGTAGTGACAGCTGCAGGGCTGTGAGGGAAAGAGAAGTGTGTGCTTGGAGTTTGACACACCTGTTGAGGCTGTGGAAAACGCAGGTGAAAAACATGTCAGCACAGCCCCACAGCAAAACAAGACAGGCCACATTTTTTTGACACATGCATCATTTGAAGACACTTCCTGTGAACCTTGGGGTGTAAAATGTGCCAACTGCTTGATTCAGCCAAGAACAAACATATCAGTCATAGCTAATTTTAATTGTTTTGCTTCTGGGTTGTCAAACGTCAAAAGAAACTGCAGATAGTCATCCCCCCGCAATGCGATTTCTGAATGAGTATTAATGGCGAAACAAATGCATTGTTGGATATTTTGGGAAACTGTATGAAGATCAATAGCAATTTCCTAAATGCCCCTTAAATATGCAGTTCTAGCCAGCTGCTTGTTTGCTTAGTTTTGCACTAAAATTAAAAGGTAGCAGAATCTGCTTACAGAGTACAAACCTGAATTCATGATGCTCACAGACTGACAAACATGGCCCGAAAACATAATCGCCTTGGTGAATGTAACAATCATATAACCGGTAAATCTCTTTAAGCAAAATTGAGATGTTAATAGCTTGATATTATTACCCATAAGGGGAGGGGCTACCTCCTTCCCTCAGTTTCAGGTCTTTACATTAAATCATGCATGAGATATGAAATAAGACATACAACACACATTTTCAGGGACACATATTTGAAACCATTACAGTGCTGATTAATGTAGGCTAATTACTGTCAGTAGCCAGTTGCCAGGAGCTTATATGCTCCTGACACAGGTAAATGACTAGCCTGGCTATGTCCAAACAAAGGAAATCTTCAACTACAACTTAAAAGCACAACATTTTCTATGTTATTTATGTAATAAACTGTTTATTAAATCTGTAAATAAGATATATTTGTGCTTGGAGTTGGAGTTCGACACATACAACATACAGATTGTATTCATAATATGTTGACAAGAACCTGACATATGGTGACACATGTAGTCTACTTAAATGGATACAATTGCCTTAAATTACAAACTTAAGTTTACCTTCTTAAAGTGTTACTCATGCTCAGAAAACAATTATGCACATGTGGGATTTATTAAAATCAAGTGTTTTCTTCCTTTAAACTCTTGGTCACCCTGAGCTGACTGGAAATGCTGCTGGGAAGTCTAGACAGGTTTGTAGAGCAAATAGTACACTTGTATTAAACAGTCCTACTACTAATAGGAATTTGCAAGATTTTTCCCACCATCTGAGGAAAAAAAAAAACCTGGCAGAAAAAGTGGAATTCCCAATGGGAGGGATGACTTGCCCGATTCTGGAGGCCACTGGGAGTCTGAGACTGCAAGGTAGACAGTATTACATACAGTGCAATCGTTAACATTCCCCTAACCTCACGTCAGGGCAGTTTTTAGATGTCTGAGGTAATCGCCGTGTGAGAAGAGTTCTTCTGGGGCATGCCTTAGCTCTGGCAGCAGAGCCTCAGATGACTTATTGTAAATGGAGAGGGTGTTTAGTGCTCTACAAAAAACAGGCCTAAAAGGGGTCCCGAGACTGTGTTGCTAAGGGGGCAGGTTTGTGCATGGCCTGCCTCTTTGTTGACATTCTCATGACAAATGTATGTAGCCTGGCTGGGACACAACACTGGTCTGCTACAGGCCATTCTAGAGTTTTTTAGATTTTAATTAAACAATGGCAATTTAAACAATTTATGCTTCATCCTTATATAAAACTAAAATTAAAAATTTAACTAGCTGTCAACAGTTTGTTTAATGTACATTATTCAAGTCTACCTAAAATCATCATTTGATTTAATCTAAGTAAATAAAGTGCATAACTACATCTTAAATTTAAAGTACAACATTTTACATCCGTTCCTCCATTGGTTAATACTGTATGCCAGTGCTTAAAACACATAATAATAATAATTAGTTACTGTTTAGTGCAAAGAATGCCAGAATCCTTGAGTCCTTGAATGAGACTTATTTCTCCCAAGATTAAGTAACATACTGTGAGTGATTATTTTCATTCATGATCAATCTATCAATTATTTTCTTATTGAATATAATGTTTTGTCCTTAAAATTCAAAAATTAGTATACAGTGTCCATTAGTATTTCCTGAACCTCAAAAAGACAAATGTTGTCAAATGTTTTGTTTTGGCCACAAAACAAAAGCAAAAACATATGCAAGAAGCCAAAATCACCAATTATTTTTTATTTCCCAAAACAACCAAACCAAAAAAACTGTCTGATTAGTTGCAACAGCAATAGAAGCTGCAACCTTGGCTGAGTTATCTCAGGTATGTGCTTGTTCTTGAATATCCAAAGCCGCCTGGCAACTTAAGAGAATGAGATTCCATCTTGGGTGAATCACATTAAAATAATCTCATCTGACGTCTGGAGAGGAAAAGCCATCCAAAAAGCAGCACTTAAAAAACAAACACTAATTCTCTTAAAACAGCGTCTTGAGATTTTGGTGGCAGAGACGGATGGTTTTTATGGTTATATTAAAGCCGGAATCAATTTCACATTTTTGAGACATGATGGCCAATAATTAAAGGGCAGGAAATTCTCACAAAGCATGGCCTGAGGGAGCTAAATTACAATGGTGAAGAGAACATAATTTCACAAAACCAAAAGGGAGGTTTGTTGAGGACAAGGCAAAGCAAAACAGTGAAGAAAGCAGCACAGTTTCTGTCAATCAACATTTACTGCTTCTCAGCAAAAAAACTTTAAATACCATATCTAATTAGGAATGGGTGCAATGGGTGTCTCCAAAATATGAATGGGAAAGTGAGATGAAAGGCAAATCAATTTGTCAATTTGTTCAATTTCCTTCACCTGGATGTCTGTGATTCTACCCCATGACTTGTCAACATATTCATCTGTTGCTTTTCAGGACATCAAGAGCTTGACACCTGCAATTTAACAAACACACTGCAGGAAACTTCAGAATAATTATTCTGAAACCATATGTTGAAAATCTGCAGCAGAAAAAGCACGATGATGTGATGCTTTTGTTCCACCATCTTCATACACACTGTGCTAATAATTAATGCTTTAAATGTGCCAGCCACCATCAAACACAACAGTTCTCCAGAAACCTCCTCCAACTAATCACCTACAGGCGAAACTCTCCCAGCAATACCGGTGTGGTCAGAATGAAGTGCAAGATGCTCAGTGATTAAAACAAAGAACAGGTTTTGCGAGTGAGAACGTAATGAGGAAGAAAAGAGGCCATAAAACAGTAGGCCTAAAAAACAAGCTGTGAATTAAAAAAAAAAAAAAAAAACACTGAAGAAATGACAGTTATAAATCAAGGACAGCAAAAGTCAGCTCTCAAAATGCTGGTGCAACTGGAAGAACCTGCCCCTGGGTCACAGCACGACAGGTACAGACTTGTAAGGAGAGTACTATGTGGAAAGAAAACCTCTGTGTTCTCAAAATTTGACATGGAAGAAAGAGGAAGAAATGCGGTTTTCTCATTTCTTTTCAGGGCACCATGATGGATGTGTGTGTTCTTTCAGTTACAAATCTTTGAAGACAGCATTGTGTGCATTCATTATGGAATTGATTTCCATGTAACTGTTGTTCTTTGTTTCTCTATTACTCAGTGAACTCACCATACATCTTTCCCTCATCTGACAGGATTATTTTCCTCCTGCCACAGGGAGGGTAGATGGCGAGGGCCTCCTGGAAGCTCTGCTCAATATCCGGGCTCCACACACCCTCGGCATCCCCGTCCATGTTCTTGTCCCCGGTGTCCCCGTCCAGCCCATCTTCTGGGCTACCGTTGGCGCTCCACTCGTTGGACGCAATGGTGGCGGCTCCCACTGGGCCCAACCCCGAACTCTAATATCAAAGGATCTGTTGGAGATCTGTGGGAAACAATGTGCAAGAAAATATTTTATTCAAGATTTATGGATAAATAGACTATAGTTTAGTCTAAATTAAGCTAGTGTTAATTATCACAGCAGTGTTGGGAAATATTCAATATTCTTCATTTGGTGAACAAAGCCCATGAGGGAACTGGAAGAAGTTATTTTTTTTCCTTAACTAACATTGATGATTCATTCATTTATTGTAAATCACTATATACTCCACATGAGCATAGCAGGAGCCCTGGAGCCAATCCCAGCTGACATGGGAGTGAGAGGCGGGGTACACCCTGGAAAGGTTGCCAAGCCGTCGCAGGGCAAACATAAAGACAAACAACCATTCACTCTCACATTCACATCTACTGGTAATTTTAGCGTGTTGTCTAATTAACCTCTATATGTTTTTAGACTGTGGGTGGAAGCTGGAGAACCCGGGAAAACCCACGCACACACAGGGAGAACATACAAACTCCATGTAAAAAGGTTGGACTGCGCTTTTTTGCTGCAAGGCAGCAGTGTTAGCCACTAGGGCTGAACAATTTTGAATAAATGTCTAATTGTGATTATTTTGACTGAAATTGCGACTGTGATATGATTCACAATTTCAAATAAAGCTTAAATAAAAATATCAAAGGGAATGGTAAATTTTATCAAGTTATTCTCGTTTTCATTTGAATAACATATTTAAAAATGATTACTGTGTGATATTTGTACAGATCTGTGAGAAACAAAGATGTTTTCTTCAGTCTGTAGAATATGATGTGTATAGGTCAGGACAATATTTCGTCTAAAATGGCAATTTGACACACATTTTTGTCTTTAAGAAATATTGCACCTCCTGTGATTTTAAAATTGCAGTAGGCCATATTGTAATTTCAGTAACATTTTGATTAATTGTTCAGCCCTACTAGCCACTACTCACTACCATTGTTAAAAGAATGATAGTACATCAGTGAGGCACACAGCTGTACTCTCACTGCAGATACTTTGAATCAGTCCTAATCAGAAACACCATTCTGATGCTGTAACCACACACCTAATAGCACCAAACAATAATCTTAAAATATTAAAAATAAATAAATAAATAATCAGGTACACTGATTTGGAGGAATTACATTCTTTCTGCCGTGTTATACCATTATCTTGCTGTCAACTTCTTTGGCCAGTCAAGTCCTGGTCACATTAAACTAATTACTGGGATAAGCTCTACTGCAAGCAGTCATTGAGTCAAGCAAAGGAAATTTATTTAGAGCACCAATGTTTTAAATTCAAATATGGATATTATCAAATTGGATTAGGACATGTTTGCCCATGTGGCCACAGTTGGAATTGCTGGTTATGTGATTCCATCCTTGAGATAAATCTAACTTTTGAAAATGTGACACATACTATGAAAACCATCTCCTTTGTCAGATTTAACCTTTCATTTCAAGCAAGTGTTGGTATTTGTTTTTATGATGTACATGTGAGGTGGGAATTATCCAGTGTGGAAAGAATGAGGAAGCCTAAAAGTCATACATGAATCCTTGAACACGGTGCTCAGAATACATCCATGGCTGTATTGCAGGCATCGAAACACACTGAACTGTGAGCAAAAAAGGTCAGCAGGACACGCTGCTGGTAGCAGTATTATAAAAACACAAGAGAATATTTAAATTTAATTATGTCTACAACTTAATTACCAGCTTCTATAAAAAGTGATTTCAATCCCTGCCAAATTGCTCTTTTCCTTTTTCTTCAAAAATCTATATACATTTAATTAATCGGGTAGCTGCAAAGATGGACCAGAAATGCACCAGTTCATAGAAACCATAATGAAGATGTAGTTTGAATAAGGGATGCCATTCATTTACTGTATACTGTAGATACACATTTTTGGCTTCTTTTGACATTCTCTTTATTGCAGTTATTAAATGTGTATGGATAAACAATGTTAACCATAATTATTACTATCATTTCCTCAATTTTATGTCTCTGAAATGGCCAAATGAATTCAAGATATTTCATAAAATGAAGTTTAAAGACCTCACTAATCAGTGCTGGCCTCAAAGAATTCTTGTGGTCTGGGAACTGTGTCCCAATGTGGTTGGCTCATGGCTGACTGCAGGCAAAGATCTTAAGTATTTTTCAAGCTGCCTTCTCAGCATTGTATTGTTTCTGAGATGGGACTCAATGAGGTAACCATGATCCTCAAAGGATACTCACATCTCCGCTTTAGCATTTCTGCAGTTGTTGGCAAAAATGTAATGTTGGACAAACTTCGATGATCAGATCATGCAAACATTCAAAAAGTATTGGAGATCCTCTGCTTTAGGTTTTTCTGATTAGAGACCATATTTGACCTCTTTTGCTCTGGTGATCGTCAAAGAATGTTAACACTGTGGTTCTAAAACCAAAACCATTGCATGTGTATTTTACAAAATACAAATGTAATCAAATAAGAAAATAAATAAATGTCAAGACATGTGACTTTTTGTTGCTGTTCATATCTCAGTGTTTGAGGCTGTACATGTCTTTCATCAACCTCAGTTTCACAGAATCCCCATCAGAGATAATTCCTGATCTCAAACACAAGTTTGTCATATATCCGCACACGTTACAGTATGCTACTACTAAGTTTAGCTGAGAGGACCCCTTATGGTGGACCCTTTGGGAGGAGGGTCACGCTGTTAAAACTCAACACTGAAACTTAGCCCTCGTCAGCAACTCAAGTGATCCCTCTCAGTCCTAACAAATCACATGGCTGGCTGTCCGCTAATGCCAACTATGTGCACTAACACAGTTTGGTTTGCTCTTATCATATAGTGACCTGCCAATCTGTCAGTAGATATTTAAAATTGCTTCCTAAAGATTAAAAAACAAGCAAATATGTGTTCTCTGCTTCCAGCCTCGAGGACTTTCATGAACAGAACTTGTATTTTAGACTGCTGAGCCATTTAAGCAGTTAAACCAATGCGACAACAATCAACACAATCATTTCAAACAATATTTAATCTTAAAAATGTTTTCTTAATTGAAGCTGCTGTCAGCGATGTTGACTTCTGTCTAACTTACTGTCTATTGTTGCTGTTAGCATTCCCTTCTCTCCTCCTTACATCACCCCATGTAAGTGTTTTGTGAGGGGGCATTTATTTATTGACAAACAGCTTCTTTGTGCAGTTCTTGCTCCTGATTGGATAATGTGTTGTGGGATAGCTATAATTTTCCTCCTAGATTTACTGTGAAAGCCCTGAGATCTACAATAGTGAGCAAATATTCTAGCTCAGTCATAACTGCCTGAACTGAAATATATTCAAACTTTGTCTATAAAATGTCAGAATATTGTTATAATTAACAATAATCCCAGATTTAAATGTCATTCTATTTTTTTTTTTATCCTACCAATCTTCCAAAAACTCAAATACTTAAAAAATAATAAATATCCACAATTCTCAAACTGGAAACAAAAAATATTTTTTACTTCTGTTTATAAATCAGTAAATAAATGTTCATTGTTTACAAAAATAGAAAAAATTTTGACAGACCACTTCATCGACTCATCAAAAGACATCAAGTTGAATATTTATCTAAAACGTTGATGAGGGAAAATTTATATGGGCATTTTTAAAAAAGCTTTATTTGAAAAAAGACTGAAATGGAATATAACCAAATTTAAAAAGTTAAAGGAAATTAAAACTGAGGTCACTACACACTATGCTATGTCAACATTTCTGTTATTACATTATTGGTAACAGGTATGTTTCACAACAGAAGTACAAATTAAAAGCAAATATATTAGCAGATTAGCAGATTATGAGCCACTGACATTTAATACTCCTCTTATTTTCAGTCTTAAGTGTAACTGATACTGTTTGTGTGGTGCGGTATGAAAATGTCATTTAGGCAGCCAACAGTATTTCATTAATGAATGCACAGGTGCTGCAGGGCAATAGCTTCAGTGACACTAGGGCAATACACAAACACTGGTGATGCAGAGAGGGAAGGGAGGGACATGCACCCCCTTCTTTTTTTATCTCCAATTATAGCTGAGAAAAGAGGGCCAACTACCTTTTGCACTGACAACTGTGAAGAGCAGCAAACAGCACTCAGCATAATACAAGGATCTGATGACCTCAGTGGAGGACTCACAACAGTGTGTTCAAGTGAGGTGCTACGAAAGAGAGGCTCTTCACCAAGTGAGGAGAGGGGCCTGAATTCCAGACATGTCCTTATTAAGAAAGAGCTTGTGAGTGTTCACTGTTTCTCCTCCTGCCTCCCTTGTGTCAACCCAACGCCCTCCCTCCCTCCTCCGCCTACCACCCCCCCCCCCCAACCAGTGCTCAGAACGTCTCTACCCAAATAAGGACAGGAGACCAGGAGATGCGTGTATGGGAGGAGTGGATGGTGGGTTGGTTGGTTGGTTGGTTGGTTGGTTGGACAGCAGAGCAGGGAAAGGGGGTGTGTATGTGGGGAGGGGGGTGTCCAATTTAGGCGTCCACTTTGGGGTCTGGAAAACAGTGGGATTGTTCCAGCTGGAATGCAACATCAGCAGTGAACACGCTCCCTCCCGCTTCATGACACTCACAGCTCAGACTAGAGGGAAGGCATTATTGTCAGTGGAGCCATTTTTCAATATGTCCTCTGATGGAGTCACAAGATTTAAATCAGGACATCATAGTCATCATGACTTCATGATAAAAGTGAGCGGTGCATGAAATCACAGCAGCGACAATTTCATGGACTCAAATGCAACAGTTTTCACTAAGAGGTCCAATAAAGTGATTTAAGATAAAGATTTTTGGGATTTAGTTGTCCAATGTGATATACTGCCAGCACATCATGTCTGAAACCATTAGATGCTATAAGGAACCTTTAATAATATTATAACAGCTGTTACCAGAATGTTGTACTGTCCTTTTGATGCAAGTGTGGGTGAGAAACTACATAATATAATATTCGTTCACAAAACAAACCCAAGATGCACACAGCCTTAATGAACAGATTAGGGCAGCTATTTTGTTTTCAGTGGGGGCGGCAGTTGCTCAGGTCCTTGACTCACACTGATACTAACGTTGCTTCCCATGAAAGATGGCAGAAATGCAGCCTTATCGATATAATATTATATTTATATGTACACTATGGACAAAAGTAGTTAGACACCTGACCACTACACCAAAGGGGATCACAACGTACAGGGATTTAATATGGAGTCTGTCCCTCTTTTGCAGCTATAACAGCTTCCACACTTCTTGAAAGACTTTCCTCGAGATTTTAAAGTGTTTCTTCGGGAATTTGTGTCCATTCATTCTGTAGAGCATGTACGAGGTCAGGCACTTTGAGCAAGAAGGCCTGGCTCACAATCTCTGTTCCAGTTCATCCCAAAGGTGCTCAGTGGGGTTGAGGTCAGGGCTCTGCAGGCCAGTCAAGCTCTTCCACACCAAACTTGTCAAACCATGTCTTTATAGTACTTGCTTTGTGCACTGGGGCATGTTGGAATAGAAAAGGGCCTTCCTCAAACTGTTGCCACACATTTGGAAGCATAGCATAATATTCTCCAAAATGTCTTGGTATGCTGAAGTGTTAGGTTTGATTTGATTGGAGATAAGGGGCCAAGAAATAAGCCAGATTGAAACACCTGAATTCAATACTTAACCAAATACTTTTGTTCATATAGTGTATATAAAGTATAATATACATATACATACAGGTATGTATATATTTGGACAAAGACACACATTTTGTAATTTTGCCTCTGTATACCACCACAATGAATTTAAATGGAAACAATCAAGATGTAATTAAAATGTGGGTTCTCAGCTTTAATTTGAGGGATTGAACAAAAGAATAATTTTTATATATTATTGTCCATTTTTAGGGGCTCTGAAATAATTGTAAAATTGACTAAAAAGCAGTTTCATGGCCAGGTGTGGCCTGTTACTGCACTATTCCCTGTCAGACCACGCAAATAAAGGTCTGCAGCTGATTGCAAGTGTTGGATTTGCATTTAGTCCCTTTTCACTGAAATTTATGAGGTCCAAAGAGTTGTCATAGCAAGTGAAGAAGGCCATCATTCTGCTGAGAAAACAAAATAAACCTATCCAAAAGATTGCAAAAACATTAGAAGTGGCCAAATAAAAAACAAGCCCTTATCATGATTTGAGTTTGTCCAATTATTCCCTGGCCCCTGAAAATGGACAATAATATATATAAAAACATTTATTTATAATTCCTCAACGGTTAATGGGATTCTTATTTGTTCAATCCCTCAAATTAAAGCGGAGATTTGGCACTTTAATTACATTTTCATTGTTTCATTTCACATTCATTATGGTGGTGTAGAGAGGCAAAATGACAAAATGGCCAAATATATGTGTATCTAACTCACTCACACACACGCACACATGTACTGCTAACAGTATACTAGATATACAGTATAATGATTTTTAGCTGCTACCATGGTCGCAAGCCCAAACCTGTGTTTTGAGTGTCTTTAGCTGAATGACACGCTGCTCTCACATTTAACACCAAAATCAAGGACACATCTCCCATCCCACTTTCTGGGATTTGGTCCATGAGATTCTAAGACATGATACAGAATTCCAATGTGCAGAAAGAATGTAAATAACAAAGCAAAGCTATGCACCTGGCGCATCTATTTAAATGACACCATTCATGCACCACAATCCGTTTTTTCTATTTTCCCCACTTCAGAACAGATCACATTGTAATCTAATTTCAGCAATCAGCATATCTCTGCTCCGGCTCCATCTATGAAATGACCAGTGTTTATTGGCACCCGTACAACATTTCCCCCTTTTTCTCCCTACACAGGAGGAGTGTGTGTACAGAAATGTACAAATGAATTCCAGTAATACTACTGAGTCACTCTCAAGCTGCTGGGTCACGCAGAAGAGGAAAGCTGTCGGTACAGACTAAATCAGGAAAGGGATTCCTTCACAGACAGTTTAACTGTGCCACAGACTGTATGAAACATCTTCTTCAAACAAACAGTCAGTGAGTTTCAGTTACAAACTGATGGTCTAATATTCAGCAGTCGGCACAATAAAATTTTTCATCTTCCAATGAACATGAGCTCACAGGGCATGGTGTTTGACCAACCACATGGATTCACAGTATACTAATGCAGTGGAATTCAAAGGCTACAGTAGAGCAAGACCTTGAGTCAAAATGACTCTCCTGTCCACTGGTGGGAAAGATGAGAATTATCAAACCTACTAGCATTTAAGACCAAACAAATATAAAGAAACAGAGGCTGAGCAGCCCACCATGTGAGCCATGTGAGCCCATTGAGCATTAGGAACAGAAACAACAGACAAGCACATTTGTGTACAGTACAGCAGGTGACATTTAAGGTTACATTTAAGGATGTTTGTGACTTGCAAATTTTAATTTCGGTGACCTTTGTCTGTTAAGATTCTCAGTCATCCAGATCATGGCATCCAAAAGTGTAGCAAAAAAAGGCAACTGGTTCTTGGGACCACACCCCATGGACCAAGAACCTGACAGAGTTTATAAGTCCCAGACTCTCCACCAGTCAAACTGAACTGAAGAAGCCTCTTGGATGAGAGGCGAAACGTCTTCAAGAAATTCAACTAAGTCCAGTTGCTTTTCTTTTGCTACACTTTTGGATTTGGTGACCTTTAACTTCCCTAAAATCAGCTGTGGTTTCCTCAAAGAAAGTGATTTTCAGCAGCAACACAACACTCACAGAAAATACGATTTTAATGATGTCAAGACGGCCTGGGCCTAGATGCATAAAAAACACAACCTTTTTGATGTTACTCGTTAAACATGTTGTAAAAACCAGACAGCAACACAACAAAGAGATATGTGGATTTTCTCAGGCCAGTTCAGATGCAGGAAATCAGCTAATCCTTTTGGCACCATTGGGGATCAGCACATGGCAACAATGAAAGAGGTCATCATCTTTACGGAAAATAGATAAAAAGAATAAACCTGGTATTAATTGACTTTTTGGGGGCGGCAACTTGCAAATAAAGGCATAGTCACCAGATATTCATGAGCTTTTTAAACACTCAAACATGATCTGAATCTTTTGAATTGTACATTGATTTTGTCTAGACCAGAACCAGTCTAAAGACTAAGCTATGTAAAACACAACATTGCATGAGTGGTTATTCAAGCATGGGTTGGGTTTAACTTCAAATACAAAAATCTACTTTTTTTCAACTGTAAAATATCACACATTTTAAAGATCACAGGAGTACTGAGAGCACAAGCTCGAATTTTATGGCTTTAATGTTTTGATCATAATTGTTTCTGGTTCTTGAGTTTGGGGGATGCATTAACCAAAGTGTACCTCAACACATTTTACATACTAATTTACTTTTGAGGAATATCTGACTGTGTATAGCTTAACCACTGCCACACTACTAACATCAAATCCTTCCTCTTCATCATTAGCCATGATGATAGCACAGGTTGAATCATTTGTAAAATATTTCTCTCATAAAAAAGCTCTATGATGGAGACACATGGTCTGATTTGGCTCAGCATTTCACTTGGCGATCTTTCTGTTGGTCTGTGAAATATTTTAATCTCTCTGATTCCCTTATGTGGAAGATTTCAAGACTGATCACAATATGAAACCCTCAGATTGCCAAACTCTACTTAGGGACTGTGCAAAAAAGCTGTAAAGACACCAATATGGGTTAATAATCACCTTATCAAGTTAATGTGACAAACAAAAAGTTTGTTTACTCATCTGCTTGACATGAAGCCCTGATTTTTAGATTTGAGTCATGATTTTGACTATTTAAGATCAACATTCCCTTTTTCTCACTCCATTTTGATTACTTCCCTGTGTAAATACCGACTTGGTGCATCATTCACTTGGTGCTGAGCATGTAGCATATGTTGGCTTTATGAAAAGCTTTTGCTTTATACAGTTATCTGAACGGAGCTTCAGGTCATGGATCTTTTTAATCCTCACCCATTTCAGATGTTGTTTGATGCTTTTGATTTGGCCTTTTTTATTTACCAATGTTTGGCATCTTTTTTTTGGCACAGTGCCTATAAGCTGATGAATAGCTCTTCACTTTCAAATAATACATCAATACTTGCAGGATATAAGCAATACTATGACAGAGGGAGCATTTGTGTGTACAGTGGCAGCACAGGGGTGGGGATAAGAGGCATTTATGCCGTCAAACACTGTGTTGCCGTTGCCTCTGTTTGTCTGAACATAATATAAATCACACGATTTTGAAGCAGAGGAATAAGTCAAAGCAGAAAACTGACAAAAGCAGAGGAGACTGTGAAGTTTTGTCGCTTCTTTCACATATGCTTTGCTCTGAGACTCCGACGTATTTCTGTTCATATCTTTGAAGTGGAGACGCATCAGAGACTCGTTGCATTTACACTTCTGTTTAATATGGTTTGGCAGATTGGATAACAGTCCAACCTCACTGCTTCTCGGGTGTATTTACACTTGTACTTACAAGTGGTCAGGCCCTGTCCGATTGCAATCCGATCATAGAAAACACATTTTAATGCCAGGTGTAAAGGAGGGCCAGAGAGAGTCGCGTGGAGCTGATAAGCTTAATCGGCATTGTGTAAACTCATTTCACAATGGATTGAATTTAGCTGACATTTGTTTCCATTTAAAATTGATGCAATACAGTTTTAAAGTTAAGTTAGACTAAAGCCATTGGTTCTGACTGACTGACTGTTATCAAGGTAAATGTTAAGTTTTTGGCATATCACATAGAAACAATACATTCAAAGAACCTCCCCTCTTCTATCCATACGTCTATTTACCCCACAGCCACGATTTTGTTTTACTGACTCATGTCCCGAAGCAGATTGTTAGCAGATTTCCATCAAATCTGTCTGTTCTGCTGTTGATCCACGAAGCCTTTCGTGTTTGCATGCCTCCGCCATGCCCACTGGCAGAGTGTATTTACCACCATCTGTTTGCTAACCAATGCACTACAAGATTTATTCCTTTCTTTAAAAAAGCAGCCTTTGTTAGGTTGCTGCTTGAGTTGGGACACTTGTTGGCACAGAACAGACCCCTGCTGGTAGCCAAAAGACCCCCCCCCCCCCCCC